>CM055127.1:205781634-206224134 GCA_029206835.1 Rana muscosa | reverse complement strand
GGCAGTAGTACAGCAGGGCGGGGAACCCGCTGTGCCTGCTGGGAGAGGATATAAAGGGGGCGGACATCTTGCGCACGAGGTCCATTCCCCAGGCACCTTCAGCCTGGGGGCTGCTGCGGTTCGTCTGTGCCCAGGCGCCCTTGGCCTGGGCGCGTGGAGTCGAGTTCCATCCCAGGCACCTTCGGCCTGGGGTGAGGTACTATACCAGGAGGCCTGGGGCCCAGTACCTTCGACTGGGTCCCGCGAGGGCGAAGCATTCCTAAGGTGCCCTCGGTATTGGGTGCCTGAATCCTGGGCGTAAGGGACCGGAGACGTGACCTCCCCGTAGAGCCAGCGCAGCATTTGCTGGTGCCGGTGGAGGCCTCTGGTGGCCGTCCGGATGGATGTCTTCCTCTGACAGGGGTCGTTTGTTCTAAGGAAGGTACTTCATGTTGGAATTTTCTTGGTGTGGAACTCGTGTTACTGGAAGCTAAGTGTCCCTGTCAGTGACAGTGACAATAATCCTCCACAGGAGAAGCTGAGGTTCCGGCCTAAAACGCAGACCCGAGGGTAAATGGTTTAGCTCATATCTCTGCATCCTACATCAGAGAGCCGAGCTGGTGGTGTGCATCTTTCCCATAGTTGCCAACATTGCAAAAAAAACATCCGGGACACTTTTTTTGCATGGAGGCGGAGCCTTGCGATAATTAGGGGGCAGGGCATCCGTTTGTAGGCATGTCACACTAATGAAAAATGCGGCGCGACAAACAATGGGCGTGATTTTCGCACGCTAGTGGGTGTGGCTTAAATGGGCATGGCTCAGAAGGGGTGTGGTTAGAGTCCGAGTTCCTACACCACAATAGAAATGTGTATTCCAGAAAGTTTAACAAAATTGGCAGATAAGTATACTCCAAAACAGCTGTTGTTGGCGCTTCAATCATCCCAGCACCATGGTTGTTATGGTGTCAGGGTGATTGAAGCGTATTATTTCTATTATTACATTGTAATATAAAATTAAATCATTCAACTCACCATAATGCCGAATCAGTGGAAGCCCTGAGCGTGTCACCTGCCACGTCGCCTGCCACCAGATGGCCTCCCCAGCAGTCCGTCCTTGCAGCAGGTGCCTCCCCAGCAGTCCGTCCTTGCAGCAGGTGCCTCCCCAGCAGTCCGTCCTTGCAGCAGGTGCCTCCCCAGCAGAGCCCCCTCCACACTTGTGGACAAGGGTCCAAAAATCATGATTGTCTCGGGAAATTCTGGACTGTTTGGCAACTATGCACTACACCGATTACCCCGCCACCCACTACACCGATTACCCCGCCACCCACTACACCAATTACCCAGCCACCCACTACACCGATTACCCAGCCACCCACTACACTGATTACCCCGCCACCCACTACACTACACTGATTACCCCGCCACCCACTACACTGATTACCCCGCCACCCACCCACTACACTGATTACCCCGCCACCCACTACACTGATTACCCTGCCACCCACCCACTACACTGATTACCCCGCCACCCACTACACTACACTTATTACCTCCCCACCCACTACACTGATTACCCCGCCACCCACTACACTGATTACCCCGCCACCCACTACACTGATTACCCCGCCACCCACTACACTGATTACCCCGCCACCCACTACACTGATTACCCCGCCACCCACTACACTGATTACCCCGCCACCCACTACACTACACTGATTACCCCGCCACCCACTACACTGATTACCCCGCCACCCACCCACTACACTGATTAACCCGCCACCCACTACACTGATTACCCCGCCACCCACCCACTACACTGATTACCCCGCCACCCACCCCACTACACTGATTAACCCGCCACCCACCCCACTACACTGATTAACCCGCCACCCACCCCACTACACTACACTGATTACCCCGCCACCCACTACACTGATTACCCCCCACCCACCCACTACACTGATTACCCCGCCACCCACTACACTACACCGATTACCCCGCCACCCACTACACTACACCGATTACCCCACCACCCACTACACTGATTACCCCGCCACCCACTACACTACACTGATTACCCCACTACACTACACTCATTGCCCCGCCACCCACTACACTACACTGATTACCCCACCACACAAATTTCTACACTACACTGCAATAGTACGGTACCTGCGGTGCGTGAGGATGTGCTGGTGGTCTGAGGGGTCTGCCAAATGGAGTGAGCCAGGAGGACCCAGCCAGCGGAGGCCCGGTCCTTCCATCAGTGTCCCCACTTGTCGGACATACGGGGGCAGGGCGGAGGGTTGTTGGCAGCGGCGGCGGGTGCTAATGGGCGTCAGTGTCCCCCAGCCAGCGGAGCCCCGGTCCTTCCATCAGTGTCCCCACTCCTCGTCGGACACACGGGGCCGGTGGAGCCGGAGGGTAGTTAGCAGCGGCGGCGGCAGGTGCAGCAGGCTTCCTTGTGTTCAGTGGAGAGCGGGGAGGAGTCGCCAATCCCTGCAGCCAATAGCCTTCAGTGTACAATAGAATTTGGATTAAAGGAAAGGATGAATGGAAAGCACACTTTAGTGTACTGACTGTACTAAAAAAGTATTGCACAATGTAAACAAAAGTGCAAAGTGCAAGGTGTGTGACACTCAATAGATATAAAATCATGCAGATATGTGACAAACGCAAATATAATCAAATTATTTGAACCATAATATTGTGCAAACATGCAAACTCCAGGGAAAGGGAGGGTTGATATCTTGGGGGTATCGTGATCGTGCAAAGTTTGTGGTTCGTTTTTTCAGTCCAAACAGAAATATATAAGGTGCTGAATAATTCACAGCATAAAAATAAAAGATTAATATAATAAAACCATAAAATAGTTTAAAACTTGCTGCTGGAAATGACTCGGATGACATAAATTATTACAATAGAGGTATAAATATATAGCACATAAAAAAATATAAAAAACGTCTTATGATGGAATAAAATATGTTTTAGAGAGACGTTATGATTGGTATAAGATGATGTATATAATAAAAAATATGGAAGATTATGTGAAATAAAAACCTAAATTAGAAATGATTTGGTTTAAAAAAGTAGGCCTGAGAAGCTTTTTTAAAAATCACTTAAGAAACAATTTAAATCAAATTCAATGTTTAGGCCCCGAGGTGTGAAGGTATCTAAAAGGAATATCCACTTTGATTCCATTTGACTTAATGTTCTCACCTTATGTCCACCTCTCCAGTGTCTCGTGTAGGGCTCTATCCCCCAGAATTTTAGTTGGGTCGGATCCTTATTATGGTATAGTAAAAAGTGTTTAGACACATTGTGTTTGTCAAAACCTTTTATGATGTTTTGTACATGTTCCTTTATTCTGATTTTTAGTGGTCTCTTTGTGCGTCCCACATATTGTAGTCCACAGCTACATTCTAACATGTATACTGCTCCTTCTGTGTTGCAGCATACGAATTCCTTCACATCATGTGTGTTGCCTGTACTGGTTGAGATGAATTTGGTTTTCTTCTCGTTTGGTCGTTTGGTTTTTTTGCAGGCAAAACAGCGCTTGCAGGGAAAAAAACCCTTTCCTGTAAAAAATGTGAAGCCCTTGGTGGGGGGGTCAGGTACACTCTTTACCAACTTATCTCGGAGTGTGGGGGCTCTCCTATAGATAAAATTAGAGTGATTTGGTAATAGGTCTTGTAGTTGTCTATCAGATAGTAAAATGTTCCAGTGTCGCTTGATGATTTGTTCTACTTTTTTGTGTTGTATGTTGTAATCTAGAACGATTGGGATTTTGTCTGCCATGGGATCTTGTTTTTTCTTGTCTTTAATGAGATCACTACGATTCATTGTTGTTACTTCCTTAATGCTTGCCTCAATGTCTCTGGGATTGTAGCCTTTTTTAATGAATCTTTCTCCTATTTGGTTTGCTTGTGATGTAAACATGTCTATGTGAGTGCAATTCCGTCTCAGTCGCATTAGTTGTCCTTTTGGGATGTTGTACAGCCAGTTTTTGTGGTGGCAGCTTTGTAGGGGAAGATAACTATTTCTATCTACATTCTTAAAATGTGTTCTTGTGCTGATTTTTTGATTTTCTTGCATTATTTCCAGGTCTAAGAATGTGATTTTATCTTCACTGATATCCCAACTTAATGTAATGTTCCGATCATTTTTATTAAGGTTTTCAAAGAATGTTAAAAGTCTATTCTTTTCCCCTTTCCCTAAGATGAAAATGTCATCAATGTAGCGTCTAAAAATAACTAGTTCGCTTGGGGCATTTGAAAAGAATGCATCTTCTTCCCACTGTGCCATAAAAAGGCCTGCAACACTCGGTGCAAATTTAGCTCCCATTGCGACTGTTTTCTGGAAGTAGTAATCACGATTATACCAGAAATAATTATTTTTGAGGCAAAAATCTAAACTTTTCACGGCCAGTTGTAGATAGTGATCTATGTATTCTCCCATTCTGGATGTGAGGGAGTCTATCCCATTGACTATTGGTCTTGAAGGTGGATTAATGCTGTCTTTGTGTATTTTTGGTACACAATATATAATGGGGGTGCGACACGATTCGGGGAACAGATATTTTGATTCTTTCTTGTTTAAAACCTCCCGTTTGAGGCCTAGATGTACTATCTGTTCAAGAGCTTTTTTGCATTTTTGCATTGGATTCCCCAGTAGTTTGTTATATGTGCTTTTGTCTTGTAGTAATGTATTCATATTTTCTTGGTGTTGTCCCTTTGTAAAAACTACTATTCCCCCTCCTTTGTCTGCTGGGCGAATCACCAGGTCTTTTCTTTTCATGAGCTTGTTTATTCCACTTTTGATGTGTTTAAGGTTCTTCTTTCTTTTGTATCTTTAGTTTCAGTAAATCTTTCACCACTAATTTTTTGAAAACTTCAATGTGTTTATTGTCCTTTGGTGGGGGATTAAAAACTGATTTGTTTCTTAAAGTGCTATGTTTAATTGTTTTTTCTTCTCTTATTGTGGGTTTTGATTTGGCCGTGTTGCTTGCAACATATTTTTTAATATTTAATTTTCTAATGTATTTTTGTATGCCTATATACGTATGAAACTTATCTAGATTTTTAATTGGGGCATACTTTAGACCTCTGTCAAGAACCCCTATCTCTTCTTGTGTTAATAGTTGTCCGCTGAGGTTGAAGATGCCCTCTCCCTTGACATCCTTTTTCTTTTGTTGTCTCTTGCCTGATCTGCATCCTCTCTTGTTTCTGGACTTCTCCTTCCTGTTCTTGTTTCTTCTGGGTTCCTCGGTGGATGGTGATCTCGACCTCTCTCTAAAAAAGACCTGTCTGTGTGATGTCCTTCTTGTCTATATTCATCTGGTTGGTTTCTTAATGGGGCATAATAATTATGAGTTGGTATTGGGCTTCGTTCATGCTCTCGATATGAGCCATGTGGTTGGGGTGCTCTTCTTTCACCATATCTGTTATCTTGATACGGTGCAGGGCTTCTCCCTCTTGGTCTTTGTTGTTCGTATGGTGGTCTTTGGTTGTCCCTTTGTTCATAGTGACCTCCTCTATTGTTACCGTATTCTTGTGGGTATGTCCTTTGATCATATTGGGGTTGATGCCAGTTGTTTTGTCCATAATATGGTTTTTTATTTTTGAGGTTTTTTCCAACCTTTTTGTGGCGTTTTGTTGTATGGTTTTCTATCTCCTCTATAGGGAGTGTAATATTGTTGATTTTCGTTCCCTGTGTTATTTCTCGGGGGTCTTGGTGATTCTGCCCTGCTTCTGGAGTCTTGGTATGGTCTATTCGGTGGATTATGATTCTGGTTACTATTTCCATATTGTGGTTGCATACGAACTGTTTTCTCAGGAGTTGAGAAAGTGGAAATAGGATCTGTTTTTCCTATTTGGCTTTGCCACTTAAAAGTTTGATCATTCCTGAAATCGTTCATGTCTCTAGTGTATTTTTTACTTTTTCTTTGTTGTACTTCTTTGTCTTTTTTTGTTAAATCTCTATTTAATTGTGATGCGAGTGTGGCAAATTCAGTTGTTTCTTTATATTGTTCTAATTCTTCTCTTATTTCTGATATAGTTTGATCTATTTTCTTCAACGCACCACAAACTTTGCACGATCACTATACCCCCAAGTTATCAACCCTCCCTTTCCCTGGAGTTTGCATGTTTGCACAATATTATGGTTCAAACAATTTGATTATATTTGCGTTTGTCACATATCTGCATGATTTGCAAATTTTTTTTTGTTTATTGCCTCAGCAGTTGCTGACAGAATATCACTCCATTTATTTTGTACTGGTTGTCACAATTTTTTTCTTTGCACAGTTGCACTTTATTATCACTTCAGCATTTGCTGACACTATTTACAGGCTTTTGTTGGATTGTTTATATACTTTTAAGTTTGCTCTGTTTCAGCAATATATTTTTTTAGTACTGTTATAAAACTTAAAAAACTTTAGTGTACTATCTATTGAGTGTCAAACACCTTGCACTTTTGTTTACATTGTACAATACTTTTTTAGTACAGTGAGTACACTAAAGTGTGCTTTCCATTCATCCTTTCCTTTAATCACAAATTTACATTCATCCGCTCAGCACTACCTTTTATACACACTGATATCACCAGGCTATGGTTTTTGCCTTTTCAGTGCTTTGCAGCAGTTGATATCTCAATTAGCATAGTAGCGCGGCAATACTTTCCATACAAATACTACTACCCACATTCCATTCATTTCTGCAGCCACTATGGAAGTCTTTTCATTCTTAGATAAAAGGAAAATTAATTTAGAGGAAGTATTTAATACCAGCAATCCAACCAACACAAAAAATGATAATCTAGAAAGCCTATTGCGCAAATTAGGCCATAATATGGAGAAAAAGATCAGTTTATGGTGGGACACAACAACCTTTGAAAGATATCTGAAAGATAGCATAGTCCCAAGGCGCTTAAGGTGGGATGTACCACCTAACGATGGCCTAATGGACAAAGAATCAATGGATGACTGGTTCAAATTTTTTAATAGTAAAGGATTAGAACTCCTCAATTTTCTATTAGAGAGGAAGCAGAAAAAGTTGAAGAAAATAGATCAAACTATATCAGAAATAAGAGAAGAATTAGAATAATATAAAGAAACAACTGAATTTGCCACACTCACATCACAATTAAATAGAGATTTAACAAAAAAAGACAAAGAAGTACAACAAAGAAAAAGTAAAAAATACACTAGAGACATGAACGATTTCAGGAATGATCAAACTTTCAAGTGGCAAAGCCAAATAGGAAAAACAGGTCCTATTTCCACTTTCTCAACTCCTGAGAAAACAGTTTGTATGCAACCACAATATGGAAATAGTAACCAGAATCATAACTCAACCGAATAGAACATACCAAGACTCCAGAAGCAGGGCAGAATCACCAAGACCACCGAGAAATAACACAAGGAACAAAAATCAACAATATTACACTCCCTATAGAGGAGATAGAAAACCATACAACAAAACACCACAAAAAGGTTGGAAAAAACCTCACTGGAAGCAAAATAAAAAACCATATTATGGACACAACAACTGGCACCAACCCCAATATGATCAAAGGACATACCCACAAGAATACGGTAACAATAGAGGAGGTCACTATGAACAAAGGGACAACCAAAGACCACCATATGAACAACAAAGACCAAGAGGGAGAAGCCCTGCACCGTATCAAGATAACAGATATGGTGAAAGAAGAGCACCCCAACCACATGGCTCATATCGAGAGCATGAACGAAGCCCAATACCAACTCATAATTATTATGCCCCATTAAGAAACCAACCAGATGAATATAGACAAGAAGGACATCACACAGACAGGTCTTTTTTAGAGAGAGGTCGAGATCACCATCCACCGAGGAACCCAGAAGAAACAAGAACAGGAAGGAGAAGTCCAGAAACAAGAGAGGATGCAGATCAGGCAAGAGACAACAAAAGAAAAAGGATGTCAAGGGAGAGGGCATCTTCAACCTCAGCGGACAACTATTAACACAAAAAGAGATAGGGGTTCTTGACAGAGGTCTAAAGTATGCCCCAATTAAAAATCTAGATAAGTTTCATACGTATATAGGCATACAAAAATACATTAGAAAATTAAATATTAAAAAATATGTTGCAAGCAACACGGCCAAATCAAAACCCACAATAAGAGAAGAAAAAACAATTAAACATAGCACTTTAAGAAACAAATCAGTTTTTAATCCCCCACCAAAGGACAATAAACACATTGAAGTTTTCAAAAAATTAGTGGTGAAAGATTTACTGAAACTAAAGATTCAAAAGAAAGAAGAACCCTAACACATCAAAAGTGGAATAAACAAGCTCATGAAAAGAAAAGACCTGGTGATTCGCCCAGCAGACAAAGGAGGGGGAATAGTAGTTTTTACAAAGGGACAATACCAAGAAAATATGAATACATTACTACAAGACAAAAGCACATATAACAAACTACTGGGGAATCCAATGCAAAAATGCAAAAAAGCTCTTGAACAGATAGTACATCTAGGCCTCAAACGGGAGGTATTAAACAAGAAAGAAGCAAAATATCTGTTCCCCGAATCGTGTCGCACCCCCATTATATATTGTGTACCAAAAATACACACAGACAGCATTAATCCACCTTCAAGACCGATAGTCAATGGGATAGACTCCCTCACATCCAGAATGGGAGAATACATAGATCACTATCTACAACCGGCCGTACAAGCAACGCGGGCCTATCTAAGAGACACCAAAGAAATGTTACAAATACTAGAAGAGATTCCAACAACATAAAGTCCATGGTTGATGGCCACAGCAGATGTCTCAGCATTGTACACAATCATTCCACACCATCTAGCATGCGAAGCAGCAAAATGGGGACTAAGGAAATACACCTCGCTACCCTGTACACAAAGAAAGTATTTAGTGAAAAGTTTAGATTTTTGCCTCAAAAATAATTATTTCTGGTATAATCGTGATTACTACTTCCAGAAAACAGGAGTCGCAATGGGAGCTAAATTTGCACCGAGTGTTGCAGGCCTTTTTATGGCACAGTGGGAAGAAGATGCAGTCTTTTCAAATGCCCCAAGCGAACTAGTTATTTTTAGACGCTTCATTGATGACATTTTCATCTTATGGAAAGGGGAAAAGAATAGACTTATAACATTCTTTGAAAATCTTAATAAAAATGATCGGAACATTACATTAAGTTGGGATATAAGTGAAGAAAAAATCACATTCTTAGACCTGGAAATAATGCAAGAAAATCAAAAAATCAGCACAAGAACACATTTTAAGAATGTAGATAGAAATAGTTATCTTCCCCTACAAAGCTGCCACCACAAAAACTGGCTGTACAACATCCCAAAAGGACAACTAATGCGACTGAGACGGAATTGCACTCACATACAGTAGACATGTTTACATCACAAGCAAATCAAATAGGAGAAAGATTAATTAAAAAAGGCTACAATCCCAGAGACATTGAGGCAAGCATTAAGGAAGTAACAACAATGAATCGTAGTGATCTCATTAAAGACAAGAAAAAACAAGATCCCATGGCAGACAAAATCCCAATCATTCTAGATTACAACATACAACACAAAAAAGTAGAACAAATCCTCAAGCGACACTGGAACATTTTACTATCTGATAGACAACTACAAGACCTATTACCAAATCACCCTAATTTTATCTATAGGAGAGCCCCCACACTCCGAGATAAGTTGGTAAAGAGTGTACCTGACCCCCCCACCAAGGGCTTCACATTTTTTACAGGAAAGGTTTTTTTTCCCTGCAAGCGCTGTTTTGCCTGCAAAAAAACCAAACGACCAAACGAGAAGAAAACCAAATTCATCTCAACCAGTACAGGCAACACATGATGTGAAGGAATTTGTATGCTGCAACACAGAAGGAGCAGTATACATGTTAGAATGTAGCTGTGGACTACAATATGTGGGACGCACAAAGAGACCACTAAAAATCAGAATAAAGGAACATGTACAAAACATCATAAAAGGTTTTGACAAACACAATGTGTCTAAACACTTTTTACTATACAATAATAAGGATCCGACCCAACTAAAATTCTGGGGGATAGAGCCCTACACGAGACACTGGAGAGGTGGACATAAGGTGAGAACATTAAGTCAAATGGAATCAAAGTGGATATTCCTTTTAGATACCTTCACACCTCGGGGCCTAAACATTGAATTTGATTTAAATTGTTTAAGTGATTTTTTAAAAAAACTTCTCAGGCCTACTTTTTTAAACCAAATCATTTCTAATTTAGGTTTTTATTTCACATAATTTTCCATATTTTTTAATATATACATCATCTTATACCAATCATAACGTCTCTCTAAAACATCTTTTATTCCATCATAAGACCTTTTTTATATTTTTTTATGTGCTATATATTTATACCTCTATTGTAATAATTTATGTCGTCCGAGTCATTTCCAGCAGCAAGTTTTAAACTATTTTATGGTTTTATTATATTAATCTTTTATTTTTATGCTGTGAATTATTCACAGCATAATATATGCCCTTAGTTTTAATTGCTACATCGAGAGTTCACAATTCGTCTGGACTCATAGCATACATCTTTCTAAATAATCAACAAAAGAGCTTTGCACAACCAATAATATGGCCGCGCTCAGCGCCGCACCAAAGCATACATACATTTTTTTTTTCCTTCGTTCAAAGAAACAAATGGTTTCTGTATAACCAACAAAATGGCCGCGCCCAGCGTTGCAGACACATCTATATAAACATGGCCGCTGGTCTATTTCCGGCGACCGGACTCCAAGAAAATGGCCGCCGCAATTAGATTAACATACATAGATATAAGGACACTTTCTGAGCTTGTTTTCCATCCCCTGATTAAGTCACGTGATTGATGATACGCGTAGGGACGCAAGGGACTCAAACAAGCTCTGGAAGTGACGCGGACGAGCTCGGCGCTCGTATCACTATATGCACCCGTTCTTTTTGTCAAATGTGAGTACGAATATTTTATTAAATAAAGCTATACATATTTTAAACGATACTACACTATTGGGATTCCTCTATTTTTCCCTGGCAATCCTTATTCCATAAATCGGAGACCCCACACACCCCCTGGATAGACGGTTAACACACTGAGAACCCACATCCCCAGGTTTCAAGGCTCCATTGAAGCAAAAACATCAGGACCCATACAGGATTAACACATATGCTGTAACCTCACAGCAGTGAGGTAAGGGGCCACCCAATCACTTCAATAGCGGGATATACACAGCACAGGAAGTCACAAAGGAACCATTACTTTAATCAGCACCTTATATATTTCTGTTTGGACTGAAAAAACGAACCACAAACTTTGCACGATCACTATACCCCCAAGATATCAACCCTCCCTTTCCCTGGAGTTTGCATGTTTGCACAATATTATGGTTCAAATAATTTGATTATATTTGCGTTTGTCACATATCTGCATGATTTGCAATTTTTTTTTTGTTTATTGCCTCAGCAGTTGCTGACAGAATATCACTCCATTTATTTTGTACTGGTTGTCACAATTTTTTTTCTTTGCACAGTTGCACTTTATTATCACTTCAGCATTTGCTGACACCATTTGCAGGCTTTTGTTGGATTGTTTATATACTTTTAAGTTTGCTTTGTTTCAGCAATATATTTTTTTAGTACTGTTAGTACACTAAAGTTTTTTAAGTTTTATATCTATTGAGTGTCACACACCTTGCAATTTGCACTTTTGTTTACATTGTGCAATACTTTTTTTAGTACAGTCAGTACACTAAAGTGTGCTTTCCATTCATCCTTTCCTTTAATCACAAATTTACATTCATCCGCTCAGCACTACCTTTTATACACACTAATACATACCCAGTAGTAGCACTATATCAAAGAACACAGACTCCAAACATGTACTAAAGGCAAACCTAATATATTGTCACCCAATATGGTTGGTAACTATACAAGCATAAAATGGATGAACAATGGTAATTCAGTTCAGTTCATGCCAGAAAGTTCAGAGCTGAACAACTAGCCCCATTGAAGTCTATGGAACCCGAACTGTAAAAATCAAAAGTGCCCATTTTGAAGGCGTATATGCAAGTTATTGTGCATACAAAGGGTATGAGGGTCCGGGTACTGCCATTTTGCCTGCAAGCTTTCTTTATTTTATAAACAATGGGTTGAGGAGCCAGTCTGTATGATGAGGCTACAATATAGTGTACTCGGAACAAGACTAGAGATTTTTTGGGTAAATTCTGGTGTCTGTTTCGCAGACTTTGTATAGAACTAACAGGTGCGGGAAAATTGGGCTTTGGGTGCTGGTGGTGCCTTCACACCGTAACCCTGTAGAGCAGGGGTCTCCAAACGATGGCTCCACAGTTGTTCAGGAACTACAATTCCCACCATGCCTTGTCATGTCTGTGAATGTCAGAGTTTTGCAATGCCTCATGGAATGTCTATTTCCACAACAGCTGGAGGGCCATAGTTTGGGGATCCCTGCTGTAGAGGTACTCTTGATGAAAGCAAAAATTGGCCTTGCTGTCAAAAATTGCACTGATATGCACCTGTCAAACAGTTGCGGAAAAATTGGTCTTTGGGTGTCGGGGGTACCTTCACACCATAACCTGCTGGAAGCAGAATGTAAATAAAAGAGCCAGCATAGAAAAAATACAGCATAGGGGTTCCCTACTGATCCAGACCAGGCCCTATGGGTCTCTTATGAACTTTATGGGGGACCCTATGCCAAAAAAAAACCAAAAAAAAATGCCAGGTAATGCCCTTGGTAACCTTTCAACGCACCTTGTCTCCATGTTGATGTAAACAAAGGAGCAGGGTCAATCCGCCCCTATTACACCCCTATTATGTCACGGGCGGAATATCCAGTGACACCACCTCTTTGTTTGCGGCAGAGGGATGCAGCAGTGTCATTCGGCGAGTGTCTAGCAATTGGGACGGTCATGTTGGATATATTTGGGATGTACCTGTGATTTAGCTCTATAGTAAAATGGCTGAGCAGCCGGTCTCCTCCTATAGGTGGGGTAAAGTGTACTACAAAATGATGGCTGACGTCAAATACTGGAAGACCCCTTGAGAATGTCCGTTTGCAGAAGACAGAATCTCAGTGCTGATGTCACACTGCTTCACTCACTGTCCCAGGTAGTTAGCGGCTCTCTCACTTTCTGTTGACTCCTCTGTGAACTCTCTTTGTTCCAGTGGGTGTTGCCTTTTGCTGCTTCATAAGAGGAGTGATTCCAGAGTGGACTGCATTCACCTGGGGAGGATTTGTGTCCGAGAAACAATGCTGTGTCTGCTGTACCTGTTAAAGCTTATGGTTTTGTAAGTGCGCATTTGATTAAGGTGTTTATGTTACATTACAAGGATCTGCTGGATGGTGGAAGATATTTTTTATCTGAATATACGTGTATATTAGGACTTTGGCTGAGAGACTTCACGTTTGGCATATTGAATGCTGTTTACTATTTGTTTTTTGGGGGATTTTTTGTATGTTTTTGTTATATTCACTGGTGCTGTGTCTTTACATGACACTGTATGTATGTGAATTAAATAGAAACTGATGTTATTTCACTTGTCATGCGATTCAATGCATTCTGACTCGCATTAGAAATCGCATCAGTGTGAACCAGGGCTAAAACTTACCCCTGCAGTGGACAAGAGCTCTTAAAGCCATTTAAACTTCCGCTTGATGTGGAAACTTATACAAAAAAATAACTGCACTGGTATTTAAAGCAGAGTTCCAGTCTGAGGAACAAATATTAAAAGCAGCTACAAATACTGTAGCTGCTAACTTTTAATATAAGGACACTTACAGTACCTGTCCAGGGATCCCGCAATGTCGGCACCCCAAGATGATTCGTCCATCAGATTTCAGTGCAGGTGCCAGCATTGCAAATAAGGGAAACTGGCAGTGAGGCCTTTAGGCTTCACAGCTGGTTTCCAACTGAGCATGCACGAGTCGCGCTGCGCTTTCTGAATGGTCCCACCATCTTGTGGGACACACACAGGTCCCAGAAGGCAGCGGAGGGGAAGAAAGAGGGGCCGGACATGACGTAGATCAACGTGCGGCGATCTTACCAAAAAGTGGGAGGGGGTACCTGTCAAAACCACGTACCCCCTTCCCCCCAAAAGGTGCCAAATGGGGCAGTGGGGGGAGGGTGCGAACAAGCAGAGCTTCCTTTTTTGGGAGGATCTCCGATTTAACCCCTTACAGATTAGCAAAATGTATTTCTCAACAATTGTCCTACTGTTTAGGACTGTGCGGAGGGGTGGGAAACCTTTATCATGTTTTTTGGACCTCTGTAGTTTCTAGTGTAAAATCTTCAGGATTATATCTAAAATAAAGGAATACTATTGCGAATATGCAATCAGATTACAATCAGCATAATCTTGCAAGTCTGGGTCATCTTTTAATATTGTGGATTGTATGTTCACCTCTAGAAAATTATATACACCATATCATTGTAGGGTATATAAACATGTCATGCAACCTTATGTTTGACTTTATGTACATTTTGATTGTAAAAAGTCAATTCAGAAAGTTCATCCAATGGGTTATTTCCTAAATTGCCTCCCGCTTCAAGCTAAAGATAACTGTGAGTTTTAGTGAGGTGTCTATTTTGTTGAATAACATGCTTGAGTAAAGTGATAAAATAACACTTTGGCTTTGATTTACAAAGCTATAACGATTGTTTTTTTACTATAACTACTTTTTATTTTCAACAATAATAGATGAAAATAATAGCCACATGGCTAAAATCCTCTATTGTAATCAGGGCTGAATTTACCATATTGCATGCTAGGCACATGTCTATAGGCATCAAAAGCTAGAGGAGTCTGAAATTTCCAAGACTCCACTGTCCAATGACAGCTAAATGCCAGTCATTGCTGGAAAAAAAATGCGATTGTTCATACAGGAGTGATGCTGCAACAGATTGGATGAACAATGTAACGAACATTATTTGCTTACACCACCAACAACCCCCCCCCCCCCGCCACACACAAACAAACACACTCGGCTGTGGTTTTCTTTTTCCATCATTGGCCCAGTCCATTTCCACCACTTGCTCTTCCAGCCCAATCCCATAACAACCTCTTCACCTGAACTCATCAACGTGCCTGCCTTCTCGCGGTGACACTGGTTAGCCAGTTAGTTATTTTAGGTTACCCGTCAGGTTTTTATATAGCGTCAGGTGCCACCATATATTACCTAATAAAGGTTTTAACCCCCTGATTGCCCCTAGTTGACCCTTTCACCATTGATCACTGTATAAGTGTTACGGGTGATGCTGGTTTGCTAGTGCCAGTAGCGCTAATGCGCAAAGCATACACCTCCCTTAGTGGTATAGTATCTGAACAGATCAATATCTGATCAGATCTATATTAGCGTCCCCAGCAGTTTAGGGTTCCAAAAACTCTTCCTCTCTCCTCTCTCCTCTCTCCTCTCTCCTCTCTCCTCTCTCCTCTCTCTCAAAAACCAGGCACCGCCTTCAGGCTTTTCTAAGGGTGTAAATTTTGGATTTCACTCCTCACTGCCTATCAGTTTCGGAGGCCATGGAATGCCCAGATGGCACAAACCCCCCCCCCCCCCAAATGACCCCATTTTGGAAAGTAGACACCCCAAGCTATTTGATGAGAGGTATGGTGAGTATTTTGCAGATCTCGCTTTTTGTCACAAAGTTTTAGAAATTTAAAAAAAAATAAACAAAATTATTTTCTTTCTTCATTTTCAAAAACAAATGAGAGCTGTAAAATACTCACCATGCCTCTCAGCAAATAGCTTGGGTGTCTACTTTCCAAAATGGGGTAATTTGGGGGGGTTTGTGCTATTTTGCCATTTTATGGCCTTCAAAACTGTGATAGGTAGTGAGGAGTGAAATCAAAAATTTGCGCCCTTAGAAATCTTGAAGGCGGTGCTTGGTTTCGGGGCCCCGTACGTGGCTAGGCTCCCAAAAAGTCCTACACATGTGGTATCCCTGTACTCAGTAGAAGCAGAAAAATGTATTTTGGGGTGCAATTTCACATATAACCATGGCATGTGTGAGCAATATATCATTTAGTGACAACTTTGTATAACATTTTTATTTATTTTTTGTCATTATTCAATCACTTGGGACAAAAAATAAATAAATATTCAACATGCCTCTCAGCAATTTCCTTGGGGTGTCTACTTTCCAAAATTGGGTCATTTGGGGGGGGGGGGGTTGTACTGCCCTGCCATTTTAGCACCTCAATAAATGAGATTGGCAATCATAAACTAAAAGCTGTGTAAATACCAGAAAATGTACCCTAGTTTGTAGGCGCTATAACTTTTTCTCAAACCAATAAATATACGCTTATTGACATTTTTTTTACTAAAGACATGTGGCTGAATACATTTTGGCCTAAATGTATGACTAAAATTGAGTTTATTCGATTTTTCTTATAACAAAAAGTAGAAAATATATATATATTTTTTCAAAATTTTCGGTCTTTTTCCGTTTATATTGCAAAAAATAAAAATCGCAGAGGCAATCAAATACCATCAAAAGAAAGCTCTATTTGTGGGAAAAAAAGGACGCAAATTTCGTTTTGGGTACAACATTGCATGACCGCGCAATTACCAGTTAAAGCAGCGCAGTGCCAAATTGTAAAAACACCTCTGGTCTTTAGGCTGCATATTGGTCCGGGGCTTAAGTGGTTAATGATGCATAAAGTGAAAAAAAAAGTGAAATATTCCTTTTAAAAATCGTACCTGGGGGGTGTCTAAAGTATGTCTGTGAAGTGGCACGTGTTTCCTGTGTTTAGAACTGTCCCTGCACAAAATAACATTTCTAAAGGAAAAAAGTCATTTAAAACTGCTTGCGGCTTTAATGTAATGTCTGGTTCCGGCAATATGGATGAAAATCATTGAGAAAAAATGGCATGGCATGGGTACTCCCACCCCCCCCCCCAGCCCACTACCAGCCCCTTTGGGTCTTGTATGGATATTAAGGGGAACCCCGCACCAAAAAAAAAAAAAGTCCCTATATACTCTGAACAGAAGTATACAGGCGGTGCAAACAAGACAGGGACTGTAGGTTTGTTCTTAAGTAGAATCTGTTTGTAATTTGGAACAGGTAAAAAAAAATTAAGTGTAGCTCCAGCTAAAAAATAAATTTTTAAGCTTTTTGGAAAACATAGGGAAGGGTTATCACCCCTGTAACATTTGTTTTGCTGTCTGTGCACCTGTTGAGAACATTTCACCTCACTTTCCGTCCCAATGACAAATGTTTTTTGAAAATTTGGGGTTTTTATTGAAACAAGGATTGGTGATAAAGCATCAGTGGAGAGGAGACACTTTTTTCCCATATTAACTCTTACAGGAGAGAATTTCCCTTCCTAGGGGTAGATTTCCTCTCACTTCCTGTTGTCTCCTTCCGTTTGCAAGTAGGAGTCGTTTGTAAGTTGGATGTTTGAAAGTAGGGGCCTGCCGTATATACTCTGCATAAATTTGGCCCTTAGGTGTTGGTGTTGCCACAACACTGTAAGCCCTCACAGTTACTCTTGGTGGGTGCTGGAACGTCCTGCTGTGAACTATATTATATCAAGAATTGTAATTACATGCCACTGTTGAACAGTGGTAGGAAAAATTGGGCCTTTGGTAGTGGTGGTGGTGCTGGTGCCACAACACTGTAAGTCCTCACAGTTACTCTTGGTGGGCGCAGGAATGGGCCCAGCTGTGAAATATTAGATCAAGAATTGTAATTACATGCCCCTGTTGAACAGGGGCATAAAAATTGTGCCTTAGGCACTGGTGCCACAACACTGCAACCCCTCACAGATAATGTACTTGGAGCGCAGCAATGAGCCCTGCTGCAAAGCATTGCATCAAAAATTGTAAATACACGCCCCTGTTAAACAGGGGCTTAAAAATTGGGCCTTAGCCACTGGTGGAGGTGCCCAGAACCAAACATGTTCTTACAAGCTATCAGCATGATCATTGAGGAGGAAGAGGATAGTCACTCAGCATAACAGAATAGTCTCTCAGCATCAGCATAGGCAGTCTTGAAGGGATCTGATATTTAAAAAAAAATATATTCGGTTACATCAGCATCAGATCCAAGACTGATTCATTTTTATGAAGGTCAGTCGATCGACCGAGTCGGACAGGCGCACCCTGTGATGGGTTACAAAGCCTCCAGCAGCACTGAATGTGTGTTCCGAAAGAACGCTGGATGCAGGACAGACCAGTACAAAAATTGCATACTGTGCAAGCTCTGGCCAGTGATCCATCCTCAAGACCCAGTAACCCAGAGGATTTTCAGTGGGAAAGGTGTCCAAGTCTGATCTTGCCCATAGGTATTCCTGCACCATGTAAACCAGACGCTGGCGATGGTTGCTGGAAGCGATCATACCTTGGGGCTGCGTACTAAAAAAATGCAGCGGTCAGACGGCCACCTTCTCCACCGCTCCTTCTTTGACTGACGAGCCTCAGCAACACATTGTCCAGGACCAGGAATTTGTAACCTCCCAGTCTCTGGGAACGCGTTGCACAGACCTTTCTGCAAGGTCTCCCGAAGATGCTTCATCCCCTGCGACGGCAAGATAAGGTCCGCAACCTTACCCTTGTAACGTGGATCAAGGAGAGTTGCCAGCCAGTAATGATCCCTCTCCTTGATCGCATGAATACAAGGGTCCTTCCGCAGGCTTTGCAGGATCAGGGAGGACATGCAGCGTAGAATTGCTGAGGCATTCAGTGCGGAGTCCTCTGGGTCACTGAGGACGACATGATCCGCAGCCACCTCCTCCCAGCCACGTACAAGTCCATGGGTGTCTTGGGACTGTAATTGATCCCTTGAAGACTAATTCTGAGTGCTAGGCTCCACCTCCATGCTGTAACAATAATCCTCCTCCTCCTCCTCCTCCTCCTCCTCTTCCTGTGTGATAGCCGGGCTAGCAGGAACACTGTCTGGATAAAGGGGGCCTTGAGAAGTAAGGAAGTCCTCCTCTTCCTGCCTCTGTTCTGCCTCAAGTGCCCTGTCCATTATTCCACGAAGCATGTGCTCCAACAGGTGGACAAGAGGGACAGTGTCACTGATGCATGCACTGTCACTGCTCACCATCCTCGTGGCCTCCTCAAATGGTGCCAGGACAGTGCATGCATCACTGATCATGGCCCACTTGCGTGGGGAAAAAAATCCAAGCTCCCCTGACACTGTCCTGGTGCCATATTGCAACAGATACTCATTGATGGCCCTCTGCTGTGTGTGCAGCCGCTGCAGCATGGCCAACGTAGAGTTCCACCTGGTGGGCATGTCACAGATTAGGTGGTTCTTGGGCAGGTTGTAATCCTTTTGCAAGTCAGCCAGCCGAGCACTGGCATTATATGGCCGGAAGAAATGCCCACAGAGTTTCCTGGCCTGCTTCAGGACCTCCTGTAAGCCCAGGTACCTGCCCAAGAACTGCTGCACCACCAGGTTAAGGACGTGAGCCACACAGGGCACATGGGTCAGTTGTCCCTGTCGGAGGGCGGAGAGGAGGTTGGTGCCATTGTCGGAAACCACCTTTCCTGGCTTAAGCTGGCATGGCGTCAACCACCTCTGAGCCTGCCCCTGCAGAGCTGACAGAATCTCTGCCCCAGTGTGGCTCCTGTCCCCCAAGCACACCAGCTCAAGCACCGCATGGCATCTTTTTGCCTGCGTACTTGCGTAGCCCCTTGAACGCTTACGGAGCACCGCTGGTTCCGAGGACAAAGCACAGGTAGAGGCCATGGAGGAAGAAGAAGAGGAGGGGGTGGAGGAGAGATGTGTGTCAGAATCACCAGTAGTAACATTTTGGAGGCATGGTGGCGGAACAACCTCCAACACTACTGCACCTTGTCCTGCATCCTTCCGAGCTGCCAGCAGAGTCACCCAATGCGCCGTGAAAGATGGGTAACGTCCTTGTCCATGCCTGCTGGACCATGAGTCAGCGGTAATTTGCACCTTACCTCTGACCGCCCTGTCCAGCGAGGCCAAGACATTGCCTTCTACATGCCGGTAGAGAGCTGAAATCAACTTTCGTGAGAAAAAGTGGCGTTTGGGAACCTGCCACTGAGGAACCGCACATTCCACAAACTCACGGAAGGGGGCAGAGTCTACCAACTGAAAAGGCAGCAGTTGAAGTGCTAGCAATTTTGCCAAGCTAGCATTCAACCGCTGGGCATGTGGATGGCTGGGAGCGAACTTCTTTTGGCGGTGCAGCAGCTGGGGCAGGGAAATTTGCGTGGTACAATCGGACGTCGGTGTACCGATAGCAGATTGTCCACAAGTACTTGGCTGTGACACACCTAATTCTACACCTTCATTCCTCTCAGTGCAGGTTTCAGAGAGGACTGAAGGTATAGTGGGGTTGGAGATCCCAGCTGATGAGGAGCAAGGAGAGGTCCGCTTTGTTCTTTGGTGTGGGTCTTTTAGGTAAGCTTGCCAACGGACTGCATGGCAGGTCGACATATGTCTGGTCAAGCATGTGGTGCCCAAGCGGCTGATGTTTTGGCCATGCGAGATACGCTTTAGACATATGTTGCAAATGGCAATGGTGCGATCTGCTGCACACGTCTGAAAAAAGGCCCACACCAAAGAACTTTTGGAATAACGCTCAGAGACAGCAGCACCCTGCACATGCGGAGCTCTGCGGTGTGATGCAGTCGGTGTGCTGCCCTTAAGCTGGCCCCAGGAGGGCATCCGGCCTCGTTGGAGATGTTCCTCCTCCTCCTCCTCCTCCTCCTCCTTCTCCTCCTCTCTCCTTCCTCTCCGTCCTCCTCCTCCTCCTCTCTCCTCTCTCCTCCTTCTCCTCCTCTCTCCTCCTTCTCCTCCTCTCTCCTCCTTCTCCTCCTCCTTCTCTTCCTCTCTCCTCCTCTCTCCTCCTCTCTCCTCCTCTCTCCTCCTCTCTCCTCCTCTCTCCTCCTCTCTCCTCCTCTCTCCTTCTCTCTCCTCCCTCCTCCCTCCTTCTCCTCTCTCCTCCCTCCTTCTCCTCTCTCCTCCCTCTCCCTCCTCTCTCCTCCCTCTCCCTCCTCTCAGGCACCTACGTGGAGTCGGCGACCTCATCATCCCCTCCCTCCTCATCACTGGAGCAAATCTGGCAATATGCTGCAGCTGGGGGTACATGACTGCCAGATAGCTGTCCTTGTTGGGCACCCCCTCTCTCTGGGCTCACGTTACTACCCCCTCTCTCTGGGCTCACGTTACTGCCTTCCTCCAGCTGGGTTCCATCATCAGAGCCTTCAAAACGCTGGGCATCCTCCAGGAGCATGTACCCAACACTGTGCTCAAACAGTTCGGGGGACTCCTCAAGAGGACATGGTGGGGCTAGGGAAGGAGTGACTGATGCCATTGAGCTGAGGGAAGAGGCCGCTTTGGCAGCTGCTTTGCCAGACAAAGTACCCTGAGCCTGGGTGAGAGAGGACGAGGAGGATAAGGACGGCTTGGTCATCCACTCTGCAAAGTCTTGGGCATGTTGCGGCTCAACATGGCCAGCTGCCAAAAACAAGGACAAGCGTGTCCCACGGCCCGTGCTGATGAGGATGCACCATGTCCACGACCAGCAGAACGGTTGCCTCTAGATACAGAGCCTGCTTGCCCTCTTTTATTGCCTTGTGACTGTCTGCCTCTCCTTGTTTGCCTTCCAGACATACTAATGGCCTGTAGGGATGAGCCGAACACCCCCCTGTTCGGTTCGCACCAGAACCTGCGAACAGACAGAAAGTTTGCGAAATTTAGATCCCTATTAAAAACAATGGACTCAAACGTTAACAAAATCAAAAGTGCTAATTATAAAGGCTAATATGCAAGTTAATGTCATAAAGAGTGTTTGGGGACCCGGGTCCTGCCCCGGGGGACATGTGCACACAATATAATCCAGCGCTCATGGAACCTACATAATTAACTATTGAAAACTCTTGAAGAAATGATAAAAAAGCTTAATCCATTTATTCATCACAATAAAGAGAGGGATCCAATCCCAAATGTGCAGAGGGCAAATGATTTATTTTGCTTCCAGAAGTGGTCATTCCCTCACTTCTCCAGGAGCCGACAATTCATTATAGCCGCAAGTGAGTTTTAAATTACTTTTTTTCCTTCAGAAATGACACTTTGTGCAGTTCTAAGCATGGGAAACAAGCGCGACTTTACATGCATACTATACACACACCCTAGGTACAAAATTTAAAGGAATATTTTACTTTTATTGTTTCACTTTAAGCATTATTAAAATCACTGCTCCCGTAAAAACAGCCATTTTTAAAACTTTTTTTTGCATTGATAGATATCCCCTGGGGCAGGACCCGGGTCCCCAAACACTTTTTATGACAATAACTTGCATATAAGCCTTTAAAATGTAGCACTTTCGATTTCTCCCATAGACTTTTCGAATTTGCCGCAAACACCCCAAATTGTTCGCTGTTCGGCGAACAGGCAATGTTCGAGTCGAACATGAGTTCGACTCGAACTCGAATCTCATCCATAATGGCCTTCAGTGAGATGTAGCTGCACAATGGTGGTGTGTATATATCTATATCTATATCTGTACTGATAATGCAGCTATCAGAATCAACTGCCTGCTGTGGCATTAGTATGGGGAAAGCAGCAATTGTCTTCAGTTAGTTTTAGGTGAAAACTGTGCAGAGAGGGACACAGTACACTAACTGAAAATACTTGAATCTCTGCCTGTGGTTTATCACTAACTGTATTCAGGTAAGCTTTAGGTGAACGCTATGCAAAGCACACAGTACACTAAGTGAAACACTGACTGTCTGCAATCTAGCACAATCACCTGCCTGCCTGTCACAGTCAGGGATGAGCCGAACACCCCCCTGCTTGGTTTGCACCAGAACCTGCGAACAGACAGAATTTTCGTGTGAACTTTAGAACCCTATTAAATACAATGGACTCGAACGTTCGAAATCTAAAGTGCTAATTATAAAGGCTAATATGCAATTTATTGTCCTAAAAAGTGTTTGGGGACCCGGGTCCTGCCCCAGGGGACATGTATCAACGCAAAAAAAGGTTTAAAAAATAGACGTTTTTACGGGAGCGGTGATTTTATTAATGCTTAAAATTAAAAAATAAAAGTGAAATATTCCTTTAAATTTCATACCTGGGGGGTGTGTATGATATGCATGTAAATTTGCGCATGTTTCCCGTGCTTAGAACTGTCCCTGCACAAAGTGTCATTTTTGAAGGAAAAAAAGTCATTTAAAACTCACTCGCGGCTATTAATGAATTGTCGGCTTTTATCAATACATAGAAAAGTCATTGATAAAAAAAAAAAAACACTTTCTTCGTGAAATGGTAGGGGTACAATGTACCCCTTATCAATTCACATAGGGGGGGCCGGGATCTGGGGGTCCCCTTTGTTAAAGGGGTCTTTCAGATTCCGATAAGCCCCCCGCCCGCAGACCCCCACAACCACCGGGCAAGGGTTGTGGGGATGAGGCCCTTGTCCCCATCAACATGGGGACATCCTCCTCATGTTGAGGGCATGTGGCCTGGTACGGTTCAGGAGGGAGGGGCGGGCGCTCTCTCGTCCCCCCCTCTTCCCCTGCGGCCGGCCAGGTTGCGTGCTCGGATAAGGGTCTGGTATGGATTTTTGGGGGGACTCCGCGCCATTTTTTTTTAATTTGGGGTGGAGTTCCCCTTAAAATCCATGCCAGATCTCAAGAGCCTGGTATGGATATTTAGGGGGAACCCCACGCCATTTTTTTTTTAAATTTGCGGTGGGGTTCCCCTTAATATCCATTCCAGACCTAAAGGGCCTGGTAATTGAATTTGGGGGAACCCCCACGCTTTTTTTTTTTTTTTATCAATGACTTTTCTATGTATTGATAAAAGCCGACATTTCATTAATAGCCGCGAGTGAGTTTTAAATGACTTTTTTTCCTTCAAAAATGACACTTTGTGCAGGGACAGTTCTAAGCACGGGAAACATGCGCCACTTTACATGCATATCATACACACCGCCCAGGTACAAAATTTAAAGGAATATTTCACATTTTAAGCATTATTAAAATCACTGCTCCTAAAAAAACGGCCATTTTTTAAACTTTTTTTGCATTGATACATGTCCCCTGGGGCAGGTCCCTGGTCCCCAAACACTTTTTAGGACAATAACTTGCATATAAGCCTTTATAATTAGCACTTTAGATTTCTCCCATAGACTTTTCGAATTTGCCGCGAACACCCCAAATTGTTCGTTGTTGGGCGAACAGGCAATGTTCGAGTCGAACATGAGTTCGACTCAAACTCGAAGCTCATCCCTAGTCACAGTATAGAGACTAACAGGAACGGATCTAGCTAAACTGAATACAGTGTATAAATATATATACACAACACCTAGGATGCATATATATCCTCTACACACTGTAACTGCAGCTAACTGACTCGCCTGTCTGCTCTATCTAACTCAATATAAATGACACTGTCTGTCTCTGTAATCTCTCATTAAACAACTCCAACACACTACACAAGGCCGCCAAGCCGGCAGCCTTATATAGTGTGGGTCGTGTACTAAACCCCGAGCCATAATTGGCTAAAGCCACCCTGGCTTTGGCCAATTACGGCTCTGTTTTTTCTGTGCTGTGATTGGCCAAAGCATGCGGGTCATAGTGCATGCTTGGCCAATCATCAGCCAGCAATGCACTGCGATGCCTTTCGAATTTGGTGCGAACGGCCCATAATGTTCGCAATTCGGCGAACAGCTGATGTTCGAGACGAACATGGGTTCGACTCGAACACAAAGCTCATCCCTAGTGTCTAGTAAGTGTAAAGGTAACTTGGCATGACAACCTCCATTTTGAGTTCAGGACGCCATGTCACGGGTTAAAGAAAAGGTTTTTTGAAATATACTTATTTCTGTGTAAAAGATTTCATGGTCATTTAGGAATATACCATATCTATGGACTTTGCCCTAGCTCATGTTTGTTCAAGATACGTTAAATGTATACTTTCTATGTTTACACAGTTATGTAGAACTATAATTAAGTCACATATGTTAAAATTCACATCCATGTAACATTTTTATTTCATCAGCAAAATATTACCTGAACTTTGTAACACGTACTAGCTAATAGGAAATTATTAACCTGAATTTGTATCATGTGAACTCCTCCCATCCCAAGTTTTGTTTCCTGAATTGCATAAATACCGAGATGTTAAGCTAATTAAACCAGACATCATTTGAGCACATCACAAGAGTTGTTTCCTGTGTTAATCTGATGTCTCCAGGACCTGTTTGGGGTCAATTGAAGTCTTTTTCTTGCATTACCTGAACCTACCTGGCTGGTTAGAAACAACTGTACCCCTAACAGAATTTGGAGGCACTGCTGAGATAAGCACATCATCTGAGGTAAGAATCTTTTTTTGTCTTTATTGACTGAATATTTTCTTGCCTCAGCTCTGATTAAAGCTTTTAGTTCCATAAATTAGTAGGGGATAAGAACCACGCCAGGAGGTTAAATATTGGGTTTTAGGTAAACCCACAGAGTGTTTTTTGGTAAACCCATAAAGATAAGCAGTACTGCATATAGATACATTCCTTTTGGTAAGGAATATGATACATACATTCCTTTTGGCAAGGAATATGAAGTGGTTAATGAGGAAGTAGACTCCGGTGACCCCAAAAACTTTGCTTTTCTCTTTCTATCGCATAGAAGTATTAAGATAATAGACGTATTAAGAATAATTTGTTGTGTGGATCAGAAGGCTGCGTGGTAAAACTCCCACTGTCAATATGGGTCAGAAACAAGGTAAAGAATATCCTTCCCCTCTTCCCAACCCAGGAGAAACATGTAAGGATTTTGTAGCCAGAATTTGTGGTACTGATTATGAATTTGTAGTCCCATGGGTTTCAAATTTAGCGGGATGGACCACAGCCATACACAGTGTAGACCCCTTTCCCCGGGATGGTAGTAATGATGAATTTCACATGGATATGGTAAAGGGATTGTGTTTAAGAGATATTTCCCTTGGTACCCCGGGGACCCTCAATGGGATATGGATTATATGGAAAAGGGAGGAGAGAATTGGTTAAAATATGCCCCATATTGGTTTCAGAGGGACAAAAAGTAGTAAGGAAGATTATGACCAGAAACATAGAGAAGAAGCCGATAAAAAGAGAGTTGTCCCTGACCCAACAGCCCCACCCCTGCCAGTAGTCAGTCATCCTCCACCCTCATATGTACATGTCTATCCGAGTTTAACAAAGGAAGATATTGATCTTCTGGCTGGACATCATGCAATCAGACAACGGCAGATCCCTCCCGCTCCACAACCACAGCGGCAGATCCCTCCCACTCCACAACAAGATAGACAGCGCCTACAGAGGCAAGGACAGGAAGCCAGAGTCGAGGTAGCTGAACCAGAAGAAGATCAGGGAGCTATAGGAGGTGTAGTTTCACCACCTGGCCAAGAGCAGGAGGAAGAACAGGAAAACGCTGTAGTGGGTAAAACACTTAGTCCCCCTAAAACAAAGAGTGGAACTGTATATAGTAACACTAACCTTCAAGCGCCTTTCATGACCATTGGAAATGAAATATTAAGAAAAGTAATAGACATTGAGGACATTGACAGGATAGTGAAACATTGCCCCAAACCCACTGCCTCCGCAGGAGGTACTTTAACTTACTTAAAAAAAGCATGTAAGGGTAGAAATTACACACAGGAAGACATGCGCCTTATCATTGATGAACTCATAGGACACACCAGTTCATGGATCTGGGCAAATGTTCCAAGTATAAACACTATTGACACTGGTAATGCGGGAGCATATGGGTTAAACACAGTAGCAGGTAGTAACACCATGTGGACGGAATTAGAGGCTGAAATGATGAAAGTATTTAAAAATAAAAAAGTTCCCTTCCTACTGCCATAGCATGCAAACAAAAGTCAGAAGAATCTGTAGTTGAGTTCTGGAAAAGGTTTCATGAAAATTGGACAACAGAAGCTGGATTAGCTACAACTACTGATGTGGGAGCTTTGTTTATTCAAACTTATATGAATAATCTAAAACCCCAGTTCGCCTTGATGGTCAAACAGATGATATCTGAATGGTCCACAAAGACGATTGACCAATTTCAGGAAACTTTAATACAGAAAGAAGCAGCAGGGTGTTTCGATGTAATAAGAGATAAAGCAGTAAGTACCCATTATCAGGGTGGAGTGCAAACCCAGCCTCCCCAAAATAATGGTGGACAATGGGGCAGTGGAAACAGAGGAAGAGGAAGAATAAGAGGGAGAGGGCGTGATTTTTCCAGACCACCCCAGCAGTCCCGCACATGTTGTTTTAACTGTGGACTGGAGGGGCACTGGAGAAATCAATGTCCCTATGAATGTAATAAACCAAATACTCAAGATCAAGATCAAATGCATACACAGGGACCCCAATCTAGCCAACAGAATCAAGTAGCCCCAAAGCAACAGGGTCCCCGATTCCCTATACAGTGGAATCATCAACAACTGAAATGAAGCTGCCCAGAAGGTAGTATCCCAGCATTTTCCTTGATCTCACACTCTTACATGAGCAACCAATTGTGACCCTATATGTTAAATATAGGCCTGTTCCGTTTCTAATTGATTCAGGAGCAACTCGAAATACCCTCAGTGAGGACTACTACAGAGGTGAGACCAAAATTGCTGGACCTTCTATGGGAATTAATGGGATACTTACCAAAACATACAAAACACCACCTTTACCAGTAAGTAATGTTGAAAGGGAAGGTGCAACAGTCTTGCATCATTGTTTCAGGATTATACCAAACTGTCCTGTGAATCTCTTGGGTAGAGATTTGATGGGAAGATTGGGTATAACACTGAAAATGACCACTGAAGGAGGGGTCTCCGTACACTCCAAGGTAATACCAATATATTACACTGAGAATAGTGATCTCCCTCCACCAGATGATCCGGTATGGTCTACAAGCTCCTTGGATGTAGGACTTATATCTTGTACCCCATACAGGGCAGCTTTAAAATCATGGGCACAGCCGGTTTATCACAAACAATACCCCATTTCAAAAGAAAAAGAGGAAGGAGTTGCCCCAAATGGTAGAAAGGTTCCTGCAGCAAGGAATTCTTAAAGAGACACTGTCACCCTACAACACCCCCATCAACTCAGTAAAAAAGTAAGTAAGTAAAAACTCAGTAAAAAAGCCGGACGGCTCTTACAGGTTTGTACAAGACCTCAGAGCTATAAACAACCTGGTGATACCCATTGCACCTATAGTGCCTGATGTGCCATCACTCCTTACCTCCATACCATCTGATGCAGAGTATTTTTCGGTCATTGACCTTTGTAATGCATTCTTTAGCGTTTCTGTTGACGAAGAGACACAGCCTATCTTTGCATTTAATTTCAAAAATCGCCAAATGACCTGGTGTAGAATGCCCCAGGGTTATGTAGACTCCCCTGTAGTATACACAGTGGCCCTCCAAGCAACCCTGCGGTCTTGGACACCCCGCCATGGTTCTGTCCTACTACAATATGTTGATGATTTGTTGTTGTGTAGTCCGAGCCAGAAAGCATGTAAAAAAGATGGTTTAGATCTGCTACATTGGTTGGCAGATAATGGTCATAAAGTTTCCAAAAAGAAACTTCAATGGTGTCAGGAAACTGTTGAATACCTTGGTTTTGTACTCTCCGAAGGAGAAAGGAAAATCAGTCACAAGAGAGCTGCGGCTCTCATGGGTCTGCCCCGCCCACTCACTAAGAAGGACATGCTATCCTTTCTTGGTATGATTGGTTACTGCCGCCAATGGATACCTGATTGTTCCTACTATGATAATCTCCTGAGGCAAGCCATAGGTACTGACATGCCAGATTGCGTGAAATGGAATGATGAAATGTACAATGCTTTTGTGTATCTTAAAACTGCAATGGTCACAGCTCCTGGACTCGGACTTCCTGAATATGGGAAGATGTTTCACTTGTTTGCAAGGGACAACTGTAAAACTATGGCGGGGGTCCTGGCGCAGGAGCATGGGGGCAAACTCCGCCCTATTGCATTTTTTTCAAAAATTGTGCCTATGCCAGTACAGGGCATGCCGGCGTGTCTCAGAGCTCTTGCATCCTGTGCGATGGTGGTGGAAATGGCTACATCATTCACTCTGGGACATCCCACCACCCTGCATACTACGCACAATGTATCAATTTTACTAAAGAATATCCATACCCAACATATGTCAGCCCAATGGCTGAGTGGGTATGAGGTTATTCTTCGGTCTAACCCACAGCTTGAAATAAAGTACACCTCTCCTACATCTGGCCCTGCTCCAATCCTGAATGCTTTGTTAGGGTTAAAAGGAGAACAGGATGAGGTTGTCCCACAACATAAATGTACGGATCTCATACATCAGGATACATCCCCAAGGCCAGACATGTCTTCTGTGGCTCTTCCAGATGCACAGAATGTCTTTGTAGATGGATCCTGTTCCAGGCCGAATGACAACACATACCATGCTGGGTATGCTGTTGTGCAATTACCTGATAAAATCCTAGAAGCAAATCCAGTCCCATTCCAGTCAGCCCAAGCTGCTGAACTAATTGCGCTTACCAGAGCTTGTCAGCTTTTTAAAGGGCAAGATGTAAACATTTACACTGACTCAAAATATGCACATGGTGTCACGCACGATTTTGGGGTCATATGGAAAAGGAGGGGCTACATAGCAGCAGATGGTAAATTAATTTCACATTCCACACTTGTCACAAGTCTGTTAGAAGCCATACAATTGCCAAGGTCCATAGCTGTACTACACTGCAGGGCACATACAGGGCAACAAGATGACATAGCCAAAGGCAATGCCTTAGCTGACAAAGCAGCAAGGGAAGCAGCATCCACACAGCCAGCACACATCCAAATGCCATTGCTCTCACCTGAAATCCCACTCCTAGATCAAACATTGCATGAACTCCAAACATATGCTACAGACAAAGACATCCAACAATGGAACTCAATAGGTGTGCAGACAAGCCCAGAAACTGGCCTTGTCTGCCAAGAGGGGAGACCATGTATCCCTGTAGCCAGCGCACCCATTTTTATTTCACAATACCATGGGATAGGTCACAGAGGGTGCAAAGTCACATGTGAACTTTTGGATAAGGATTTTTACATTCCAGATCTTCCCTCTCTGGTTAAGGCATATGTTTCCAGATGCATCACATGCATTCGGAATAATCCCAGGAACCCTCACAAGGCAAAACATGAACATCTGATATATCCATCTACACCATTCACTCATTTACAAATTGATTTTACACACATGCCCAAACTAGGTAAAAGACAGGAATATTTGCTAGTAATAGTGGACATGTTCTCAAGATGGATAGAAGTGTTTGTAACAACAAAGGAAGATGCACAAACAGTAGTAAGAATTCTCACACAGGAAATCATTCCCAGATGGGGATGCCCACTTCAGATCAACTCAGACAATGGTCCTGCATTTGTGGCCAAAGTCTGTCAAGACTTGGTAAAAACACTGAAAATAGAATGGAAGTTTCATATTCCTTACCACCCCCAGAGTTCAGGTATAGTGGAAAGGATGAACAGAACTATTAAAGATAAGATCAGGAAAGCCACTGGAGGTACGTATGCAAATTGGAAGAAGGTCCTACCAGCTGTACTAGCCGAGGTAAGAATGACACCCTCTAAAAAGACAGGATACTCCCCTTTTGAAGTTTTAATGGGTAGGCCATTCCCCACTCCATGGGCCAGACAGCCACTTATGTTAGAAAAAGGGGATCTAGATCTTATTCAGGAAGAATATGTAAGAAAACTTATTGAAACCTTAGATCAAGTTGAAAGGAATGTCGCTCGCACCTCTCCTATTTTTTCGCAGGAACCAACTCATTCCTTCCAAGTGGGAGATGTCGTAGTGGTCCAGCAACTGAAGCGTACCAAGAAGGAAGAGTACCCATTTGGACCCCCGACTACAGTGATCGCGGTTACCCAAACAGCCATTCTGGTAGAGGGACAACAGGCTTGGATCCATGCCAGTCGTGTGAAGAAGGTGAACCAAACACCTAAGAAGCAAGCCAAAGGATAAAGGAGGTGAAGAAGGTGATACAAATCCTCGAACAGTGAGTGAAGCAGGTGGAAAAGAAGTCTCTGAACAAAATGACATTGCTTATTTCACCACGGACTTCTGGGAAAGCCTTGTGCCTCTTATGCTGGGCTGCCCTGATCGTGTTCCTGCCAACTTGGCTGATAACTAACTGTATTTATCATCCTGAAGATTTGGGACACATAAAGAGTATTTGTGGAGCCTCTAAAACTCCACAACAGAATATTAATATGAATAATACACATGACAGACACAAGAGAAATGAAAACTCAGAAAGTTATACAGATAAAATGTTATTATTGAAGTTTAAATATGCCTATGCACAGAAATCAGGATATGAAAAATGTTGGATATGTAGTAAATTACACCCCTCCATCGTTAGTATTCCTCTCATGGCTGTACCTTTAAACATCCACCCCTTTTTTAACCAAACTCCTCCAGTTTCTCTAACCCACATATCAAGTGCATATGAAAACAGTACTGTCACATTTCCCATAGCGGGTAAGAGTAACTTCCCTGACTGGTGTTTCTGTTTAGGTAATCAGACACAGACTAACCCCTCTACATGCAGCAAATCTATATTCAACATTTCTATTAGTGGGTTTCAAAACGCCACTGGGTCACTTTTTCATATAACTGATCCTGATTTACACGAAGCCGTGCAGAATTTTTCTTCCCTCCCAGAAAATATAGCGGAAATACTACACCAATTTGCAATTGCAGTACAAGACAAATATACTCATGAAATTGTTGCTGAGCAACCATTTGCACTAGGACAAAGAATATATGTCTGCTGTGGGAAGGTGTGCTATCCTTGGATTCCCCGGAACTCAGTAGGAGGATGGTGTTACTTAGCCTCTCTGGTTCCTATAATGGGTGTGTTGGGGGATGATAAAGGAGGACACCTGTTAGAGGCCAGTATGCATCCCAGATACCCCCTTAAGTATCGTGAAAGACGGGATTTATTCCAAGAAAAGGATATGGCATGGGCATGGTTTCCTTCATGGACCGGGTGGGGAATAGACTTAATGAAAAGGTTGAATAATTACACTGGAATCATTGACAAAATAATGGAAAAGAATTCTGATGATATTACTAAATTAAATATAGAAACTAGAGCAATTAGAAAATAATTAGAACTACATGAGTTAGCCATAGAAAGCATGAGTGCTGCTTTAACTGGGTTGTGTGAGAACACAGAAGATTATGAGTGTTGTACCTGGTTTCATAACACTAGTATTGAGGTACCAGATTATTATGATATAATTGCACAACACCGAAAGGAAGTAAGCAAATTACAGGATGAAGCTAGAAATATTGCTAAGACATGGGATCCTTTTGCAAACCTAAGTTCTGGAGTAGGAATACTGACATGGTTAAAAGGTGCTGCCATAACCATTATTATGATTATTATTTTTGTTTTTTTTCTATATATTTGTTATAAGCTTATAATGTGCATAGTTGTTAAGGCATCCCGGACCTCTGATCCTGCTGCTGCGAATAGGATTTATCTGAGTATGTATTATGATAGAAGAAAGATTACATAACTGTGAAAGGTATTAGATGAGTCACATAAAAAAAAATTGTCTCAAAGAGAGGATTGTAAAGGTAACTTGGCATGACAACCTCCATTTTGAGTTCAGGACGCCATGTCATGGGTTAAAGAAAAGGTTTTTTGAAATATACTTATTTCTGTGTAAAAGATTTCATGGTCATTTAGGAATATACCATATCTATGGACTTTGCCCTAGCTCATGTTTGTTCAAGATACGTTAATTATAGTTCTACACAACTGTGTAAACACAGAAAGTATACATTTAAGTCACATATGTTAAAATTCACATCCATGTAACATTTTTATTTCATCAGCAAAATATTACCTGAACTTTGTAACACGTACTAGCTAATAGGAAATTATTAACCTGAATTTGTATCATGTGAACTCCTCCCATCCCAAGTTTTGTTTCCTGAATTGCATAAATACCGAGATGTTAAGCTAATTAAACCAGACATCATTTGAGCACATCACAAGAGTTGTTTCCTGTGTTAATCTGATGTCTCCAGGACCTGTTTGGGGTCAATTGAAGTCTTTTTCTTGCATTACCTGAACCTACCTGGCTGGTTAGAAACAACTGTACCCCTATCAGTAAGTAGACCAATGACAGGAAGGAGGGTGGGCTTGCACATTGTTGTTCAGTTTGCTCACCACATAAGAGATTGTGATGGAATAACAAAGTTTATAGGTGTCAGGGCTGGGCTCTCTGCCCTTTCTTCTCTGTGCTCAGGTTGCTCAGCTGTCGGTTAATTGGTTAACTCATCGTTCCACAGTGGCTCATCTATTGATGATCTCCTGCTCATCAGTCAAGCCCACTGCCAGCCCCTCCTGGCTATTTAAACTGGCTGGTTCATTTCATCAATTGCCTTTGCCTTGGTCAAACATATTTAGAGACTCTTTGCTTTGTTCCTGTTGAAGACTTGCCTGGCTGATGTCCCTTTTTGGTTCCTGATCCTGTCTGCTGCCTCTGACTATGCTGATGTCTGGCTTCCTGATTTCCTGGTTTGCTCTGACTAACCAATTTGGCTACCGAACCCTGGCTATGTTTGGACTACAATTACCAGTTGTACCATTTTTACCATTTTATTAAAAGGTGTGATTTTTACTAATTTTTCTGTCTCCGTCTGTTTCATGGTTCCTGACTATAGGCGAGAGCCATAAATTTAGAAGGTGCAGGCAATCCACCTAGTGGTAATATTTTTCACGTTGAATGAGTAGGATCACTGCATCGTTCAGTTTGCCATAGCGTTACAGACGCTCCTGATTAGCACTGCTCACCTGGATCCTCCCCACTGTGGCTGTTCCGGTACAATCTGTGTTGTAGGCCATCCTTGCTGCTGCTCCAGTCTCTGTGCAGGCACCCACCTCGAATATTGGTTCCACTCCACCTACCCAGTGATTTGGTTCAATGCAGAGTTTTCTGAACCAGGTTGGGATATACTTTGAGATGCTGCCCCAGGCGTTCCTCACAGACAGAAGCAATGTAGGCTTCATCATTTCTTTGTTTTCTGAAAGAGCCTTGGCATGGGCAAACCCTCTATATGGGAGACGCAAAAACCCATTGTCCTGAGTTACCCAGAATTTGTGGTTTCCTTTAAAAAGATATACGAGATGAGTGAAGTGCTGAGGTATGGGTGTGTGTATGGGGTGCGTTTTCTAGACATTGCGGTGCGGCTCAGGTGCGAATTCAGGTCCATTATCTTCTATGGCCACGCATCTTATTCGCAGATGTCTTCCGTTCTGAACAGGACTTTTTTCAATGCTCACTACACTCCCCCCCCCCTCTCCCAGGTCAGCAAGTTTGCATGTTCCACCGCACACAAAATGCTAAACAGCTCTCTATTGTCAGGGTCACCTGTGGCCAGGTGACAGATGCACACCGTAGGGGGACAGGAGTGCACCGCGAGGTAGTGAACCCTATGGCTGGCTTCTGTGGATAGGAAACTGGGTGGTTGTGGAAAGCGGGACCAGAGGAGCACAACCGGGATCCCAACGGAAGCGAGAGCCAAGATTCCCCAGGGCGCGGAGTCTAAGACCCAGCTGGTCTTCTCCAGGGCCTCTAGTGGTGAGGATGTTACGCTGCAGGCTGGGACCAGGTCGCGGTCCCTGGAGTTTCCTAGCTCACGCCCCGTAGGATAAGGGGAAGCAGCAGCACACGATAGAGAGAACCGAATAACAAGCCGAAGGTCAGGGGCCACAAGCAGACAAGGATAACGAAGAACGAGCCGAAGGTCAAGGGTCACGAGCAGACAGGGATGGTCGGGGACAAGCCAATAACGTAACAGAGAGACAGACGTAGCACACGGCAGGCAGGAACCCAAACACACAATGCCTAACAAACACGTTGATCAGCAAAGCAGGCTTGCAGTGCACAGGTTAATATAGTGTTCAGTGATAGGGCCTGGGGTGGAGTCAGGCTGGGAGGAGATTATAAAGGAAGCCAGGTGAAGGAGGTCTGGTCTCTAGATGAACACATGAGGAGGAAGGTAAGATGGCAGACAGACATTAATGCATATCCATGACAGTACCCTCCCTCTTACGAGGCCTCCCCCTTCCCCGCCTGGGCCCAGGTTTAGAGGGAAACTTCAGATGAAACTCCTTTAACAGACGAGGTGCAAAGACCTCAGATGCAGTGATCCAAGACCTCTCCTCAGGACCAAACCCTTTCCAATGAACGAGGTACTGAAGAACGCCTTTACAGAGTCGGGAGTCCAGAATTTGACTGATCTCGTACTCCTGATTATCCTCAGAGACAGGCGCCACGGTAGGAAGAGGACGAGAGAATTTATTGAGGACTAAAGGCTTTAGAAGAGCAACATGAAAGGAGTTAGTGATTTTAAGGCTCTTAGGAATCTGGAGTTTGAAACAAACCGGATTCAGTTTAGCAGTTACCGTGTATGGACCGATGAATCGTGGAGCAAACTTCAGAGAAGGAACTCGGAGCTTGATGTTCCTGGTAGAGAGCCAGACTTTGTCCCCTGGCTGAAGAGAAGGCGGTTTACGCCTGCGGCGGTCGGCAAAGCCTTTGAATTTATCAGCAGCTGCCCGGAGGGAATCATGAACGTGACCCCAAACGGAATTGAGAGACTCCTGAACCGAAGCCAAAGCTGGAATGTCTGGAGAACAGATCATAGGAAGAGGAAGTTGAGGGTGTTTTCCATAAACTGTGAAAAAGGGTGTCTTCTGCGAACTGGTATTCACATGATTGTTATGGGAGAATTCTGCCCACGGGAGTAGAGAGGACCAATCGTCATGGTGAGAAGACACAAAGGTGCGAAGAAAGACCTCTAACTCCTGATTAACCCTCTCAGTCTGTCCATTGGATTGGGGATGGTAAGAAGAAGAAAAATCCAAGACAATATTGAGGGATTTGCAAAAGGCTCTCCAAAAACGAGACGTGAATTGGACTCCCCTGTCGGAAACAATATGAGAAGGGACCCCATGTAGGCGGAGAATTTCTCGAATGAAAATGGGAACCAAGGCAGGGGCAGAAGGAAGACCAGGAAGAGGAACAAAATGAGCCATCTTGGAGAATCGATCGATTACCACCCAAATGACTGTATTATTCTCAGACAGTGGGAGATCGGTGATAAAATCCATGGCAATATGGGCCCAGGGTTCCTTAGGAATAGGCAAGGGCATGAGGAGACCAGCAGGAGCTTGTGTGGAGGATTTGGACTGAGCACAGACATGACAAGCTTTAACGTAGTCTTTGACGTCTGAGCGGAGATTAGGCCACCAGTAGTGACGACTGATGAGTAGGAAGGATCGGAGGAATCCAGAATGCCCTGCCACCTTGGAATCATGTCCCCAACGAAGGATCTTAGCTCTTAGCTCAGTGGGGACAAAGGTCTTACCAGGCGGAATTTTAGACTTCAGGGTGGTAGAGTGGGCAACAATGCATGAGGTGGGAATGATCGGCTCAGGTTCAGGGGCGGACTCCTCGTCCAAAGTGTCAAATGACCTAGAGAGCGCATCAGCCCGACCGTTGCAGGAACCAGGTTTGTAGGTAATCGTGAAATTAAAACGGGCAAAGAAGAGACTCCACCTGGCCTGTCTAGGATTCAGACGTTTAGCATTCTGTAGATACTGTAAATTCTTGTGATCGGTAAAGATCGTTATGGAGTGAGGGGAACCCTCCAAGAGATGACGCCACTCCTCTAACGCCAATTTAATTGCGAGAAGTTCCCGATCACCGATGGCATAATTCCTCTCTGCCTGAGAATTTTTTTTGGAGAAGAACGCACATGGTTGGCGTCTCTTCTCAAAGATTTGAAGAAGCACAGCTCCCACCCCCATTGAGGAAGCGTCCACTTCAATAAAAAATGCATTCCCAGGATTTGGTCTCCTCAAGAGGGGGCCAGAAACAAAGGCCTGTTTCAGGTTGTGAAATGCAGAGACAGCTTCGGGAGGCCAGTCTCTGGCATTCACACCCTTCTTGGTCAAAGCGATAATAGGCGCGGCAATGGAAGAGTAATTCCTTATGAACTGCCTATAATAATTAGTGAAGCCAAGAAAGCGCTGTGTGGCCTTGAGGCTAGCAGGAAGAGGCCAGTTGGTGATAGCCAAGACCTTCCCAGGGTCCATACGAAGCCCCGAACATGAGACAAAGCACCCCAAAAACAGGACCTCAGAACATTCAAAGGAACATTTCTCCAGCTTGGCATAGAGATTGTTCTCTCTAAGACGTTGAAGTACAGTGCGGACATGGTTTCTGTGGACGAGCAGATTTTCAGAAAAGATCAGAATGTCATCCAGATAGATGACAACAAACTGGTACAGCAGATCTCTGAAGATTTCATTGACAAAGTTTTGAAACACGGCTGGAGCATTACACAGACCAAAAGGCATCACCAGATATTCGTAATGCCCGTCTCTAGTGTTAAATGCAGTCTTCCATTCGTCACCCTCCCGTATTCGAATGAGATTGTACGCGCCTCTGAGATCCAACTTGGTGAAAATGGAGGCACCCTTCAACCTATCGAATAGCTCAGATATTAAGGGTAAGGGGTATCGATTTTTAATAGTAACCGCATTTAAACCCCGATAATCGATGCAGGGTCTTAAGGTACCATCCTTTTTGGCAACAAAAAAGAACCCTGCCCCTGCAGGCGATGAGGATTTCCGGATGAACCCTCTCTCCAGATTCTCTGCTACATACTCCGACATGGCCTGGGTCTCTGGGATGGACAGAGGGTAGGTACGACCCCTGGGTAGAGTTGCTCCGGGGACAAGATCAATAGCACAGTCAAAAGACCTGTGGGGAGGAAGCACCTCAGCTGATTTTTTACAGAACACATCCCGGTAATCGCTGTATGCGGCGGGAAGATCAGAAGAAACAGAAGTGGCAGCAACCGGAAGACTCTCCTTGGGGGTCACCTTGAGAAGACACGACGAGAAACATGAGGAACCCCAGGCCAGGATCTGCCCAGAGACCCAGTCCACATGTGGAGAGTGGAGCTGTAGCCAAGGGAGGCCCAATACAACTGGGGTAGAGGCCTTGGGTAGAATAAGAAAGGATATCCACTCCTGGTGGAGAATCCCTACCGACATCCTAATGGGTAGCGTCTGGAAGCGAATAGGGCCCCCTGGGAGAACAGTGCCATCAATTGCCGAGACTACCAATGGGGTAGTGAGAGGTGAAAGGGTAAGCTTCATAGAAGAAGCAGTTCTCCAATCCATGAAATTGCCGGCAGCCCCGGAATCCAGGTATGCAAGGGTTGACTGAGGAGAAGTGCCTACATGAAGGGACACCGGCAAGAGCAGGCGAGAAGGTGATGTTTCTGGGTCCAATACTCCACCTTCCAAATGTATTAGACCCGAGCGTTTCCCGGACGAAGCGAGCAGGAGTCACGAAAATGACCCTTGCCCCCACAATAGAGGCACAAGCCCAGAGTTCTGCGCCTAGCACGTTCTTCGGGGGTTAGTCTGGTCCGGCCCAGCTGCATAGGTTCTTCAGCAGGTAGAGGATGCTCCACGGAATGAAGGGAGGGGAGCTCAGACTGGCTAGGACCCAGAGAGTGCTGGCGTCTTTTTTCTAAGGACCTCTCTTGAAAACGAATGTCGATCTGGTTGCATAATGAAATTACATCGTCCAGACCGACGGGAATGGCTCTTCCCGCTAATTCGTCTTTCACTCGGTCAGAGAGGCCATGTAAAAAGGTAGCGACCAGGGCCTCATTATTCCAGCTCAATTCAGCTGTGTGGATACGGAACTGAAGAGCATATTGCCCCACTGAACTAGATTCTTGGCGAAGACGTAAGACAGCACTAGCCGCTGAAGAAGCCCGAGCCGGCTCTTCGAAGATATTACGAAAGAGCTTCAAGAATTCGGACAGACTGGAAACCACCGGATCGTTCCTCTCCCACAGGGGGGCAGCCCAGGCCAAAGCTTCACCGGAGAGGAGGGAAATGATATAGGCTACCTTAGCCCGGTCAGATAGGAAGCTTTGAGGCTGAAGCTCAAAATGAATAGTGCATTGGCTGAGAAACCCCCTGCAGGCCTTGGAGTCCCCAGAGAAACGAAACGGAGCTGGCAATCTTAGTGAGTGTGAGGCTGCGACTGGTGCGATAGGTACAGCCGCTGGTTGTACTTGGGGTTGCGGATTCGGGGTTCCCAAGGAGACCTGAAGCTGCTCGAATCGAGAAGCCAGATCCTGGAGGAATCGCATCACCTGGGTCTGATTTGATTCCTGGGTCTCAAGTCTGCGAACTATGCCCTGCAATGGATCATCCGCGGGAAGCGGGATGTCAGCCGGGTTCATGGCTGATCAAACTGTCAGGGTCACCTGTGGCCAGGTGACAGATGCACACCGTAGGGGGACAGGAGTGCACCGCGAGGTAGTGAACCCTATGGCTGGCTTCTGTGGATAGGAAACTGGGTGGTTGTGGAAAGCGGGACCAGAGGAGCACAACCGGGATCCCAACGGAAGCGAGAGCCAAGATTCCCCAGGGCGCGGAGTCTAAGACCCAGCTGGTCTTCTCCAGGGCCTCTAGTGGTGAGGATGTTACGCTGCAGGCTGGGACCAGGTCGCGGTCCCTGGAGTTTCCTAGCTCACGCCCCGTAGGATAAGGGGAAGCAGCAGCACACGATAGAGAGAACCGAATAACAAGCCGAAGGTCAGGGGCCACAAGCAGACAAGGATAACGAAGAACGAGCCGAAGGTCAAGGGTCACGAGCAGACAGGGATGGTCGGGGACAAGCCAATAACGTAACAGAGAGACAGACGTAGCACACGGCAGGCAGGAACCCAAACACACAATGCCTAACAAACACGTTGATCAGCAAAGCAGGCTTGCAGTGCACAGGTTAATATAGTGTTCAGTGATAGGGCCTGGGGTGGAGTCAGGCTGGGAGGAGATTATAAAAGGAAGCCAGGTGAAGGAGGTCTGGTCTCTAGATGAACACATGAGGAGGAAGGTAAGATGGCAGACAGACATTAATGCATATCCATGACATCTATCTCCTTGCAGAGATAACAGAGCTGGAATTTGCACCGCACAAGTGTGAACCCAGCCTCAGATGACATCAAAGATGAGGCAGCAGCCAGAGACATAACTACAGATCTGGAGAAGTTGATCACATTTGCCATTCTCATTGACTCCAAACTTCGAGCGAGACCTTCCTTTAAGGAGCGCTTGCGGAAGCCTCCTGTATGTTTAGTTCCAAGCTTTGCATTCCCACCCTTTCCTCCCTCACCTCCCATGCCTCCTGGTACCAAGTCTGCAAGTGAAGTAGAACCCATGCATTTGGGCTTCACGCGTCTCTCTGCGGGTGAGAGGGTCTTTAGGAGGAGGGAGAGATTGTGTCCAAGCAGGTCACTTCTTGAATTGGACCAGGGATAAATCTATTACAGACCTAAGGTGGCATTGTTACATCCCCAGTTACCTTGAAGGATAAGCCTCTAGTTCTATTTACCCTTTTGTGGTCTGAGTCGTCCATCGATACACAGGCTCTAATCGACTCTGGGGCTGCAGGCCTGTTCATAGACAGTGCCTTTGTGTCTAAGAACTCACTTCTGCTGCAGATTTATGCCACTCCACTTGCCATTAAGGCTATTGATGGGAGACCTCCACTGCCTGCCCATGTGACTCATGAGACTGCTCCGTTGACCGTGGCCGTAGGGGCTTTTCACCATTTCAAGTCATTTCCTTTCCCCATACGTGGTTATTGGTTATCCTTGGTTACAGAGGCACAACCCCTCTTTTGTTTGGCTTCATGCTAAGGTTCTTTTCTGGTCGCCACAATGCAGTAAGACATGTTTTTGGAATGTGGCTAAGGTCTTGTGGACCTCTTCCCTCTCCTCCTTGCCAGAGGAGTACCGCAAATTTAGCAATGTCTTTGACAAGGGTCCACACCGGTCGTATGATTGCGCAATACATCCAACCTGGTGCTATGCCTCCCCATGGCCGGGTTTACCCTTTGTTTGTCTCGGAGGATAAAGCCCTGGAGGACTATGTTGCTGAGGCACTTTCTTAAGGGCTCATCTGCAAATCCTCATCTCCTGCTGGTGCTGGCTTCTTCTTTGTGAAAAAGAAGAGTGGAGAATGGAGACCTTGTATCGATTTTATAGGGGTCTCAATCGCATTACGATTAAGAACACCTACCCAATTACGGATTTATTTGACTGCCTCAAGGGAGCAACGGTTTACACGAAGCATGATCTGAGAGGGGCATACAATCTTGTGAGGATCAAGGAGGACGACTAAAAGAAAACTGCGTTTAATACCAGGACAGGGCATTATGAATACCTTGTAATGCGGTTTGGTCTGTGCAACGCTCCTGCAGTTTTTCAGGAGTTCATCAACAATGTCCTCTGAGATATGTTGCAGCAATATGTGGTGGTTTATCTTGAGGATATTCTCATATATTCTAAATTACTAGAGAGCCACTACAAAGATGTCTCCCGTGTGCTACAGAGGCTGAGAGATAATAACCTGTATTGTAAGTTGGAGAAGTGCGAGTTCCATCGTGAACAGGTTAAATTTCTGGGTTATGACATTTCTACTGCCGTTTTTCGATGGACCCAGAGAAATTATCTTCAGTTCTACAGTGGCCTCAACCTGTCCATTACAATGTTTTCTTGGCTTTGCCAATTATTGGAAATTTATTCGGAACTTCCTTTCTCTGGTCAAACCCCTGACTGACATGACCAGAAAGGATGGTAAACCACAGAATTTGGTCTCCGGATTCCATTAAAGTCTTTGAGTCTCTTAAGGCTGCCTTTGTTTCAGCTCCTGTGCTGGCACATCCTGATCATATGCTTCCCTTAATCCTTGAGGTTGATGCATCTGAGACTGGAGTGGGCGCCCCCTCTGTCTCAATGTTCTACCTCTTGTGGCTACTTTTCTATGCATCCTTGTGGCTACATTTCTAAGAAATTATCGCCTGCAGAATGCAATTATGAGATTGAGGACAGAGAATTGTTAGCTATCATTTTAGCTCTCTAAAGCCTCGTACACACGACCGAGTTTCTCGGCAAGAAACTTGCTGGCAGAGCTTTCTTGCCGAGTAAATCGGTCGTGTGTACGCGGCTTTCACTTTTCTCGTCAAGAAAACCGACTAGAATCTCGACGAGAAAAATAGAGAACCTGCTCTCTATTTTCTCGTCGGGTTTCTCGTCGGCCTGTTTCTCGACGAGAAACCCGAGTGTGTGTACACTTACCTGTCGCTGTGGAAACCCGCGCATGCTCAAAATGACTTTGACGCATGCGCGGTAGCTTCCTAGGCATAGGTAGGGTGTAGCAAGATTGCGGCGACGGCATCGAATGTGACGAGCGCACGCTCGTCGTAGTCGATGACGTCACCGCGTTCGCTCCATTCAAAGAACCGTGGGTTCTTTGAATGGAGCGTCTGTACACTCGGCCGGGACAAGTTTCTTGCCTGTTTCTGTAATACCTCCCGATCGCTTTCTGGCTACTGTATGCACCAGTCTCCCCTTACCTTGGGTGACAGAATTCATGCCGCTCAGATCCAGTCTCCTCCTGAGAAACCTGGTGACCGCTGCTTTGTCCCTTAGAATCTCTGCACTGCTTTGCTCCAGACTTACCATTCTCCCAAAGTGGCTGGCCACCCAAGGACGAATCAACTCATTTGGGCCATTTCTCAACAATTCTGGTGGCCTATTCTCGGCACTGATGTAACCGCCTTTGTAACTGCTTGTTTTGGGTGTGCACAGAGTAAGACATCACGACATCTTCCAGTGGGCCTCTTACAACCCATGCCCAATGGAGAGAGGCCTTGGACCCACCTGTCTATTGATTTTATTGTGGAGTTGCCCAACTTCCAGGGCAACAGTTAGTCTTATGGTGGTTGACCGGTTCTCGAAAAATGGCACATTGTATTCCACTAAAGAAGTTGCCCACATCCAAAGAACTGGCATCCATTTTTGCTCGGGAGATCTTTCGGTTACATGGGCTACCCAAGGTAATCATCTTTGACAGGGGTACCCAGTTTGTCTCCAGGTTTTGGTGAGCCTTTCTGCACAGTTAGAATTCAGCTTTCCTTCTCTTCTGCATATCACCAGCAGTCCAATGGGGCTACAGAACGAGCCAACCAAGCCTTGGAGCAGTTTATACTCTGCTATATTTCTGACCACCAAAAAAAATTGGCAGACCTCTTACCTTGGGCAGAGTTTGCTCACAATAGTGCCATCAATGCCGCTTCCTGATTGTCTCAGTTCATGGCGAGTTATGGTTTCCAACCATCTATGTTGCCTGACTTATTTGTTCCTTAAAGAATTTCTGCATTAGAGGAGCATCTCCGTGATCTTTGTTCCACTTGGGAGAGTCCTTGCAATGTGCCAGACTCCATGCTGACACCTACCTGCGCCTTCCTACAAGGTTGGGGAGAGGGTCTGGCTGTCATCTCGTATTCTCTGATTCCGTGTTCCATCACTGAAACTGACACCATGATTTATTGGGCCTTTTCGTATTCTCTGTAGGATCAACCCAGTGGCTTAGACCTTCCTTCTAACATGCGTATTTCAAATGTTTTTCATGTTTTCTTATTAAAACTTTTAGTTTGAAACCGCTTCACCACTTTGTTGCAATGTTCTTGCCAGGTGCAGGTCGGGAACCATGAGGAATATGAGATACAATCGATCATTCCGTGAGCGCATACAGTACCTGGTTCTTTGGAAAGGGTACGGTCTGGAGGAACGCTCTTGCATCTCATCCTCGTTTGTACATGAGCCTGTCCTCCTCCTTGCTTTCCATAGATGTTTTCCCCTCAAACCTGGTGGTCCTCCAAGGGGGAGAGGTCTTTAAGGAGGGGCACTGTCAGTGCTTGGCTCTCAGCCCTTCCTTCTGTAATGCATTGCTCAGGTTGCTCAGCTGTCAGTTAATTGCCAGTACTCATCGTTCCACAGTGGCTCACCTGTTGATCATCTCCTGCTCGTCAGTCAAGCCCACAGCCTATTTAAACTGCCTGGTTCATTTCTTCAATGCCTTTGCCTTGGTTAACATATCTAGAGATTCTCTGCTGTGTTCCGGTTGAAGTCTCGCCTGGCTGACTTCCCTTTTGGTTACTTGTTCTGTCTACTGCCTCTGACTATGCTGAACTTTGGCTTCCTGATTTCCTGGCTAGTTCTGACTACCCGATTTGGCTACTGAACCCTGGCTATGTTTTGACTATGGTTACCAGTTGTAACATTTTGTTACCATTTTATTAAAAGGTGTGATTTTTACTGCATTTTCTGTCTGTCTGTTTCATGGTTCCTGACAGAAACAGAATATATCCTACCGGCAATTTTACAGATTAAGTAGGAACTGCACCAATGTCTCAGACTATAGGAAACACTGTAAAGTAATATCATGCAATATTACTTTAATTCACTTTATGCACATGAGCAAGAATCAGTTCATTTAATTATTTCATAATAATAAGACATATAGAACACACTAGGAACTTTAATGTATTATACTAATTCATACCCCCCCCCTTGATATATTACAGTAACAGCTGGGAGAATTGTTGCTGATGCCATGCATCTTTCCTTCCTCTTTGGAGAGTCATAGAACATGGATTCTTGTAAGCCTTCTGGGCTGAGCTCCTCTCTCGAGGGAGGTGCAGATTATTCAACTGATTTTAGACTATTGTCTCTGAGGCTATTTATTCCAGCTTTCGGTGGTAAATATAGCAATGTATATGTAAATTGGTGCATATTGAAAGATGTTCTTTGAAAATGTAAAATTGAATGCATTTGTTTTAGAGCAAACTATCCCCTAGAAGACGACCATGACTGAATAGGTCTAAACACGTCAGGGTTTTTGATATGGCAATTATTACCTTGCTGTATAATGTATGTTTGCAATGCTGCATCCTGGTATATGTACTATGCATTATGACCAGAGCTCATATTTTAATGTTCAATATGTGATTTCAACTAACTTAATAAAGACTTTTATATATTAAATAATTTGTGATATTTTGCTGCTAAAAAAAAAACCCAGTTGGGGAACATTCCCATTCATATCATAGTTGGGGTGTGCAGCCATTATTTCTCACTTAGGTGTTTTCCCAATATGTAAAGTTTTTTACACAAAAAATTTATGGAGAAGGGGGCAACAAATAGTGTGGGGATATAACTCTCCAAAAAACTGAAAGAAGCCATAGGGACCTCTCCACAAAATTCATTACGCATTACAATGACCAACATTGGCAAAACAAGAATATCTTTCAAAAACATTGGCCTATTCTATTATAAGACACAGCACTCACCAACAAGATGACAAGAGAGTTTCCATGTTGCAAACATCCTTTGGAAATTATAGTGCCATTTGTGCTACTAAAAAAAGATATGAAAAACACCAGAGCAAAATGTAATAATGCCTTAAAGTGTTTGTTCACCAATGCCAGAAGTCTGCCAACCAAAATAGGTGAGTTGAAAGCTCTGGTGCACAAGGACTATGATGTAATCGGCATTGCTGAAACTTGGCTTCATTCCTCACATGTCTGGGCTATTAATATTACTGGCTAAGCACTCTTTCGGAGAGACAGGGTAAAAAGGAAAGGTGGCGGGGTCTGTGTCTATGTGAGAAGTGATCTCAAAGCCAGTGTGAAAGAGGACCTGGTTGATGGAGAGTGTGATGAGTCTGAAGCATTATGGGTGGAATTGCATATAGATGTGCATAGTTCAAAGTAAAGCCCTGTACACACGATCGGTTTTGCCGATGAAAAACCGATCGTGTATGGGACCCATCGGTCTTTTTTCCATCGGTTTTAAAAAATAGAACATGTTTTAAATTTTTCCGATGAATCAAAAACCGATAGCAAATTCCTATCATCTATGGACAAGTCCATCGGATAAAAAACCGACGCATGCTCAGAATCAAGTCGACGCATGCTCAGAAGCATTGAACTTCATTTTTCTCGGCTCATCAGAGTGTTTTACGTCACCGCGTTTGGGACGGTCGGTTATTTGACTGATGGTGTGTAGGCAAGACTGATGGAAGTCAGCTTCATCGGATTTCCGATGGACAAAACCATCGGATTAGAATCCATAGGATATCCGATCGTGTGTACAAGGCTTTAATCTTTGGAGTTTGTTATAGACCACCCAATGTCAATGAGGAGGTGGAGACTCAGCTCCTTACACATATGGAAAGGGCTGCAAGGGCTGGGACTGTGATAATAATGGGGGATTTTAACTACCCAGAAATTGACTGGAGTAATGGCACTGATGGGACAGTTAAAGGGCAAAAATTTATAAACCTATAACAACACAATTTTATGGTCCAGTGTATTAAGGCCCCAACTAGGAATGATGCTCTGTTGGACCTGGTAATCTCAAACCATGCAGAGCTTATTACTAATGTTCACATAAAGAAACATATTGGTAGCAGTGACCATAACATGATTTCATTTGATGTTAGCTGTAAGCAAAAAAAAATAAATACAGGAAAGATAAAAACACTTAACTTCAAGAGAGCGAATTTTCCAAGGATGAGTATGTATAAAAAATGAATCCCCGCAAAAGTATTTAAAAACACCAATGTCAGCAGAGGTATAGGATAAATTGTTTTACAAGGGACTCAATAGACAGCTGCCTCTACTGATTGCGTCCACCTGAGTAGGGAAAATTAATGGAAAGAAAAGAAAAAGCAGATATGGCGCTGGTCTATTGGAGCCCTGTGCAGCACTAAATAATGCAAATGTGTAAAGTGCAATGTGTGAATAACTAAACTCAGAGTGCTAAAAAGTTATTGAATCCTAAAGTGCCTGTGCAAACTACTCATACGTATAATTATAAATATGTGCAAAATAAATTGAATAATAAAAATACATTGGGGTATCTGTACCCCTCCTTTAATAATCGTGATAAAGAATATATAAGTGAATACATTTGTGCAATTAATATATGTGCAAAAATCAATGTATGAAATATATGAAATAAATAAATAAAATACAGTCCTCTTCAATTAGTGCTATAAAAATCCTTAGAAAAGAGTCCTTATGGAAGAGTCCTTATGGAAAACCTACAAAGGAAATATCCAATCAGGTTATTCAGGTGCTGTAAAAAGGGTGCTTGGTGCCTAGTTTGAAGGAGCCGTGATCACTGAAAACTGTGCTCGTACAAAAACCGCACTCACCAGATATTAACCCCCTCTTTGGGTATGATGCCTTCACAGTGTGGGCCACTGTGTAGCCCTCTGGCAATTGCTCGCCCCTCTTCTCTTGATGGTGTTATTACTCAATAATGGTCCATGTATAAGAGAAAGGAAGGGAGCCCCAGATGGTGTGATAACGTTTTAAAATCTTGCCTATTGCCTATACAATCTACACTCCATCCCCATACACACACCCATACCTCAGCACTTCACTCATCTTGTATATCTTTTGGATATATGGTATCTCCCTCATCCATGCAAACACTTTTTATTCACTTTGCAGTCCCTCACTTTGACGTTTCCATTATTTTTCTTTTAGAATTGGTTTTACACATATCTTTTGCTGCATCAAATATCCTGGGTTCCATGCCTGCCCTTAGCCTTGTGCCTATTTGGTCCATGGGGAAAACGGTTTATACCCTGCCTCAACCCCGGGTGAGATGGCGTTGGCGTGTCTGGATCACTTTTTAAATCTGCTAGCGGACCTGGACTTAACTCACGGGCTGCTCTGTGAGTAATTCCATCATGTAGCCCCCATTGTCAATCCCCCATTGTAATTTTCAATCTTTATTTACCAATTAATTACCTATTTATTTTCCCAATTTTTAGAGTTTATATAATTATACATCATACCCCTGATGATTGGTAGAAGCCAAGAAACGCGATAAGTTCTCAACTCATGATGTCCAGCCCAGTTTTTCTGTATTATTTGGTTGTCAATCTATGATGTTCAGCTCAGCCTTTGTCTTTTTAATCATTAATTTTTTATTATATTTATTTGCTTTGTGTCCTGATCTTTTAACTTTTGTATTTATGTGTATATTGATTGTTTCAACTATGTCCTTTGATTATTAGCTGAACATTTAATACCACGATCATCCTGTAAATCATGTATGATTGCCTATATTTTATCATGGTATACAAATGAATGTTTGGGCTTTTTCATATTATGGACAACCCCTAGGGGTATATGGCATATAAATAAATTTAAATTTTCAATCAATGCTCCCTTTCCATTTTTATTTTATGACATGCTTCATTTAGGCCACGTTCACACTGAGACGCTTGAAAAACTGCCAGTAAAACACTGAGCGCTTTTGAAGCGCTTTCAATGGAGAGGGGCGTTTTTTTTCAGTGTACTGCCCCAGTGTGAAAGCATTCATTGATTTTAATGGAAATACGTTTTCAGGCGCTTTTTTTAGTGTGAAAGTGGACTTAGAGTCCCCCCCCCCACACACACACACAGCTTGGGCACTCACATTTAGGCAAAGTAAAAGCATGCAATATCAACGCTGACACTCTGGTCAGGCAACAGGAAGCAATGTGACGTTCTGGGGGCGTGTTTTACCGGTTTCGTCATGTGACTTCTTCTTGAACACTTCTGGCTATATTGTTTGCGCAAACCAATCACTATACGCTTATTGCAAAAAAAATAAAAAATTTTTTTTTTTTACCAAAAATATGTAGAAGAATACCTATCGGCCTAAACTGAGGAAAAAAAATAGTTTTTATTTAAAAAAAATTGGATATTTATTATAGTAATAAATATTGTGTTTCTTTTCAAAATTGTGGCTCTATTTTTGTTTATAGCGCAAAAAATAAAAACCGCAGAGATGATCAAATACCACCAAAAGAAAGCTCTATTTTTGGGTAAAAAAAGGACATCAATTTTGTTTGGGAGCCACGTCGCACGACCGTGCAATTGTCATTCAAAGCGTGACAGTGCTGAAAGCTGAACGCAAGTGGTTAAAAGGCTAAAAATAAAACCACGGCCAAAAGTTAACGCTATAAACAATAAGAAAAGAGCTTTTAAATAATATAAAAATAAAGGAACACTAGTGTCGTTTAAATGTTACAAAGAATATAACAGAATATGTAAAAAGGAAATCGAGGACGCAAAAACTCAAAACGAATGACAGATTGAAAAGATAGTAGGACAAACCCCAAAAAATTCTTCAAATGCATGTAGGCCCTTTACAAAATAATCTAGAGTGGGTGACTGGGGACAAAGAAGGCAAATTTATTAAATACTTTCTTCAGCTCTGTGTATACAAAGGAGCAAGGGGGAGCTCATGTCCATAATGGGGGTGGTATTGACCCCCTAAAAGAATTGAGCTCTGTAATTTTAAAGCCATTGTATATAAATTTTAGGGACTCAATTACGGGAATAGTACCACTGGATTGGCGCAGGGCCAATGTGGTGCCTATATTTAAAAAGGGAACAAAGTCTTTACCAAGTAACTACAGTAGGTGCCGCCGACATTGTATATTCATCGCGATCCCATCGCGGAGATTCTCGGCGACAGGGTGGCGACATCTCACGCTTGCTGCAATAGCGAGAAGGAGATGCGGCACTGTATTGAACGGGATCCGACGTGGATTCCCGCCAATATCAGGCACTGTGTTTGGTATGAATCCTGAGCGGGAACTCCACGCCAATTTTTAAATAAAAAAACGGCATGGGTTCCCCCTCCAGGAGCATACCAGGCCCTTGGGTCTGGTATGGATTTGAAGGGGAATCCCCTAAGCCGAAAAATCGGCGTGGGGGTCCCCCTCAAAACCCAAACCAGACCCTTATCCGAGCACGCAACCTGGCAGGCCGCAGGAAAAGAGGGGGGACGAGAGAGCGCCCCCCCCTCCCTCCTGAACCGTAACAGGCCGCATGCCCTCAACATGGGGGGTTTGGTGCTCTGGGGCAGGGGGGCGACCTGCGGCCCCCCACTCCAAAGCACCCTGTCCCCATGTTGATGAGGACAGGGCCTCTTCCCGACAACCCTGGCCGTTGGTTGTCGGGGTCTGCCGGCGGGGGCTGATCGGAATCCGGGAGCCCCCTTTAATAAGGGGGCCCCCAGATGCCTGGTATGCTCCTGGAGGGGGAACCCATGCCGTTTTTTTTATTTAAAAATTGGTGTGGAGTTCCCGCTCAGGATTCATACCAAACACAGTGCCTGGTATTGATGGGAATCCACGTCGGATCTCCGTCTACCGGCCTCAATGTCAGCAATGCGTGTCGCTCATTGCGAAAGGAAAAACAACATTTTTCCTTTCCCGATGACGAGACAGCTCGGCGCTGGCTCTCGCGACGGGGCTCGTAGGGTGTCAATCTCGCCACTAGAAGAGGCAAGATTGACACAAAATCGGCGGCACCTACTGTATAGACCTGTTAGTTTAACTTCTATAGTTGGGAAGATACTGGAGAGTTTAATAAAAGACCACATAGACGAGTTCTTGCTGTAAAAAAATATTTTAAGCAACAGACAGCATGGATTCATGAAAGACAGAAGTTGTCAGACATACTTTTTTTTTTTTTATGAAGAGGTAAGTAAAACCTTGGACAGAGGGGTGGCGGTGGACGTAGTGTACTTGGATTTCTGCTTCTCCTTAAATTAAGATTTATAGCCAAGGGGTATGACATTGCCAAACTGGACTCTGCTATTACAGATGTGGGCCTTAGAGATAGACAGACACTTCTGTGTGACAGACCTCCAGAAGTGGAAAATAGGGAGGACTTTGTCTTAGCCTTTCTGACCACGTACTCAAGTCAGCATTGGGCTATAAAAAGGATCATTAAAAAACACTGGTCGGTGCTAAAGAACGACCGAGTATTGGGCCCTTTATTGTCTAACACCCCAAGAGTACTCTTTAGGGGTGCTTCTAACTTCAGACATCTACTAGCACCTAATGTACCAGATCCCCCAACTTGTCCTTTTTTTGGGGACTTGAAGGGATTTTACCCGTGTAGACGATGTAAAGTCTGCAGGGTGAATGCCCTCCAAGGTAGAAGAACTATGGAGTTTACTTCATCAGGAACAGGAGCCACATATCCTATCAGGTCCCTTATAACATGTGCTACAAAGTGCGTGGTGTACCTTTTGCGATGCCCATGCGGTTTGGAATATGTGGGCCGGACCATTAGAAAATTGAGTACCAGATTAGGTGAGCACATCACCAACATAAAAAGTGGTTTTGACAAACATAGTGTGTCTAAGCACTATGATCTTGTGCATAACAGAAACCCAAAAGGTACCATTTTCATTGGTTTGGAGAAATATGTGCCCAACTGGAGAGGGGGCAATGGCAAAAGAAGCATCTCTAGATCCGAAACCAGTTGGATACATAAATTGGGTTGTCACACACCGGGTGGCCTCAACGTTGAATGGGATATAAATTGCTTTATCAACAATGGGTGACATATTATTTGTTCCCCTCATAAGCAATTTGTTCCCATTTTTCTTCCTGTGCAATTTTGGTCCAATGTTTTGTTTGGGCCTGACTAACTAAGTATATCATAAGCTTTATTTTAATATAAAAAGTTTTTTTAAGTATTTCTATATTGGTTAAGTGTAAATCTGCTTAGGATTCATTTTTTGAAAAAAATATATTTTTTTTTTTTTAAAAAAGAATGTTTTAAAGGAATGTTTTTTTAAAAAGAAGAGAATGTTTTTTGGAAAAAGAATGTTTTTTTTGAATAAAGAATGTTTTTGAAAAAATGGTTTAACCACTTAACAACCACCTGCCGACAAATAACGTCGACAAGGTGGTTGCTTAACTCTGGGAGGACGTTATATAACGTCCTCCCAGAATCGCGCTCCCGCGCGCCCCCTGGGGCGCGCACACGGGAAACCGGACCCGGCGGATCACGAATCGCGGTAAATCGCCGCTGATAGCGGCCGTTTACCACGTGATCGCTCCGTCAAATGACGGAGCAATCACTTGTAAACAGACCGGCGTCATTTGATGACGCCGGTTCCTCCCTCCCCTCTCTGTACCGATCGGTACAGTGTGAGAGGGGAGGGGGAGGGAGCGGATGGCAGCAGCAGCACTGTGGGCTGGATCTGTGACAATTGCAGTCACAGATCCAGCCATCCATCCATCCCTGCTCAGCCATCCCTGTGCTATACTCTGCAAAATACCCTGCCAATACCCTGGTGCAATACTCTGCAATACCCTGGTGCAATACTCTGCAATACCCTGGTGCAATACTCTGCAATACCCTGGTGCAATACTCTGCAATACCCTGGTGCAATACTCTGCAATACCCTGCGAAATACTCTGCAATACCCTGCGAAATACTCTGCAATACCCTGCGAAATACTCTGCAATACCCTGGTGCAATACTCTGCAATACCCTGGTGCAATACTCTGCAATACCCTGCACAATACTCTGCAATACTCTGCAATACCCTGCACAATACTCTGCAATACCCTGCAAAATACTCTGCAATACCCTGCAAAATACTCTGCAATACCCTGCGCAATACTCTGCAAAATACTCTGCAATACCCTGCACAATACTCTGCAATACCCGCCACAATACTCTGCAATACCCGCCACAATACTCTGCAATACCCGCCACAATACTCTGCAATACCCGCCACAATACTCTGCAATACCCGCCACAATACTCTGCAATACCCGCCACAATACTCTGCAATACCCGCCACAATACTCTGCAATACCCGCCACAATACTCTGCAATACCCGCCACAATACTCTGCAATACCCGCCACAATACTCTGCAATACCCTCCACAATACGCTGTGCAATACCCTGTGCAATACCCTGCCATACACCGCAATACCCTGCCATACACCGCAATACCCTGCCATACACCGCAATACCCTGCCATAGTCCGCAATACTCCGCAATGCCCTGCAATACTCCGCAATGCCCGGCAATACTCCGCAATGCCCGGCAATACTCCGCAATGCCCGGCAATACTCCGCAATGCCCGGCAATACTCCGCAATGCCCGGCAATACTCCGCAATGCCCGGCAATACTCTGCAATAACCACTTCCCGCCCTCCGGCCGTCATATGACGTCCTTGACTTTGTGCGGGGATATCTGAATGATGGGAGCAGCTACAGGCATCATTCAGATATTAGCTTTTTCAGCCGGCGATTCCCTACACCATAAGAACAATCATAGCGGCTGTTCCACCGCTTGATCATTCTTACGGGAGGCGAGAGGGGATGTCCCCCCCCCCCGCCGCCCTCCGGTGCTTCTACCGACTCACCGCTACCATCAAAGCCAGGATTGTTGTTTTTTTTTTGTATTTTTTTCAGGCTTCCCAGCCTAGAGGTGAGATGTGGGGTCTTATTGTCACCCCCCCCCCCCCCATATCTCACTGTAAAGAGGACCTGTCATGCCATATTCCTATTACAAGGGATGTTTACGTTCCTTGTAATAGGTATAAAAGTGATCAAAAAAATGTTTAGGGCGGAAAAACATGTCAAACTAAAATAAATAGAGTAAAATGAAGAATAATTTTTTTTTTTTTTTTAAAGCGCCCCTGTCCCCGTGAGCTCGCATACAGAAGCGAACGCATACGTAAGTCCCGCCCACATATGAAAACAGTTTTCAAACCACACATGTGAGGTATCTCTGCGAACGTTAGAGCGAGAGCAATCATTTTGGCCCTAGACCTCCTCTGTAACTCAAAACATGTAACCAGTAAAAATATTTAAAGCGTCGCCTATGGGGATTTTTTAAGTAGCGAAGTTTGGCGCCATTCCACGAGTGTGTGTAATTTTTAAGGGCGACATGTTAGGTATCTATTTACTCGGCGTAACTTCATCTTTCACATTATGCAAAAACATTGGGCTAACTTTACTGTTTTTTTTATTTTTTAAGCACAAAACATTTTTTTTCCGTAAAAAACGCGTTAAAAAAATTGCTGCGCAAATATCGTGCGAGATAAAAAGTTGCAACAACCACCATTATATTCTCTAAGGTCTTTGCTAAAAAAACATATATAATGTTTTGGGGTTCTATGTAATTTTCTAGCAAACAAATGATGATTTTTACATGTAGGAGAGAAATGTCAGAATTGGCCTGGGTGCTCCAGAACGCCTGAAGGTGCTCCCTGCATGTTGGGCCTCTGTATGTGGCCACGCTGTGTAAAAGTCTCACACATGTGGTATCGCCATACTCGGGAGTAATAGCAGAATGTGTTTTGGGGTGTAATTTGTGGAATGCATATGCTGTGTGTGAGAAATAACCTGCTAATATGACAATTTTGTGAAAAAAAAAAAAGAGAAAAAAAAAATCTTGATTTTGCAAAGAATTGTGGGAAAAAATGACAACTTCAAAAAACTCACAATGCCTCTTTCTGAATACCTTGGAATGTCTTCTTTAGGGTCTCAAGAATTGAGATAGGCCGTCAGTACTTCAGGTGTGATCAATTTTCAGATATTGGCACCATAGCTTGTGGACTCTATAACTTTCACAAAGACCAAATAATATACACCAATTTGTACTTATTTTTACCAAAGATATGTAGCAGTATAAATTTTGGCCAAAATTTATGAAGAAAAAATAGTAATTTGCAAAATTTTATAACAGAAACGAAAAAAAAAATCATTTTTTTACAAAATTTTCAGTCTTTTTTCTCTTATAGCGCAAAAAATAAAAAAACCAACAGTGATTAAATACCACCAAAAGAAAGCTCTATTTGTGTGAAAAAAAGGACAAAAATTTCATATGGGTACAGTGTTGTATGACTGAGTAATTGTCATTCAAAATGTGAGAGCACCGAAAGCTGAAAATTGGTCTGGTTATTAAGGGGGTTTAAGTGCCCAGTGGTCAAGTGGTTAATAACAGTTGCACCATGATCCACAAGATGTCAGTGTGGAGATTATTTTGAAAATCAGTTTTAAAAATTGGTGCAATATCTGTAAGTTCCACTGGGGGTGATGGTGCAACTGTGTTTTATGTCAAGACCTCTCCATTGAGAGATCAATGCAGAAGCTAGTACAATTTTCTGCTCCGTCTGCCAATTTGACATGTAGCCAATGAGAGAACCCCGAGTGGGCCCTTTGGCTACAAATAGCGTGTGCGTGCTCATGTGGGCGTGCCCCTGATGATGTCACATTTGACGAAACGGCGTAGGGTGACACGCACATGCATTGCGCACGCGCGAATCAGCCTTTGACAGAAACTCTGAGCTTTTTTATTTCCTTGCAAGGATTTTCTCGTTTTATTATTATTTTTATACCTATGTGAGAGCTGTTTTCTCTCCTGTTCATTTCTAATAAAACTTCCCTGATGAATGCTACACTATGGAAAGTTTTTCTTTCTTCTCTTTGGACATCGTTTTAACTGCTGAGGATTATTCACTCTGATCAATCAAGAGTGTTTTTCATCTCCGATTTGGATCAGCTGTGCAGACACATCTCTGGAGACTCGCCTATTGTGGATGAAGTGTCTTCACTGGAATTTCTCTGCCTTCCATGGAGTGAACATCGCTCTACTAAGCTTGTTTTGACCCCCCTGAGAAGGGCGGTCGCAGGCTGTTTGGTAAGCCTTCATTTCTCACTTTGGTGGCGGGATCTTCACTTATTGTTGGAATAGCACTTACCAGCTTCATCGGATATCTTCTCTGTGGAACTCTTATCATCAATATAGAGGAAATCCTCTACACATTTATTTGATAATCTTCTTTCTTCACGGGCACTTATGAACTTGATTGGTTTATTTGCATTGTTTTATTAGTGTTTTTGATACTTTTTTCACATATTTAATTTTAACTGTATAGATATATACAGTTCTTTCCAGCGCTACACTATTTTTGTATACTCATTTTGTTTGTACCTTATATCAAAGGTTTTTTTGGTGTTTAGCAGCAGGTTTCCTTAAGGGACATATTCATTTATATATTTTTTTAAATCACTTTGCACCTAGCGCAAATTTTTACTTTTTATAACCACTCATCTGGAATATGCAGTTCAGTTTTGGGCACCAGTTCTCAAAAACGATATCAGGGAACTGGAGAAAGTGCAGAGAAGGGCAACCAAACTGATAAGAGGCATGGAGGAACTCAGCTATGAGGAAAGATTAGAGGAACTGAATTTATTCACTCTTGAGAAGAGGAGATTAAGGTAGGATATGATCAACATGTTCAAATATATAAGGGGTCCATATAGTGAATTTGGTGTTGAGTTATTCACTTTACGGTCAACACAGAGGACAAGAGGGCACTCTTTACGTCTAGAGGAAAAGAGATTTCATCTCCAAATACGGAAAGGTTTCTTCACAGTAAGAGCTGTGAAAATGTGGAATAGACTCCCTCCAGAGGTGGTTCTGGCCAGCTCAGTAGATTGCTTTGAGAAAGGCCAGGATTCTTTCCTAAATGTACATAATATACCTGGGTACTAACATTTTTAGGTAACGTTGATCCAGGGAAAATTTGATTTGCCTCTCCGGGATCAGGAAGGAATTTTTTCCCTTGCTCTAGCAAATTGGATCATGCTTTGCTGGGGATTTTCGCTTTCGTCTGGATCAACTGTGGGTATAGAACTGGGTATATGGGATTGTATGATATTTTTATTTATTTTTTGTGGTTGAACTATGGACTTGTGTCTGTCTGACTTGTGTCTGTCTTCAACCTGACTCGGGATGAGCCGAACACCCCCCGGTTCGGTTTGCGGCAGAACATGCGAACTGTCAAAAAGTTTGTGCGAACACCTTTAAACTCTATGGAACCCGAACGTGAAAAATCAAAAGTGCTAATTTTAAAGGCTAATATGCAAGTTATTGTCATAAAAAGTGTTTGGTGACCTGGGTCCTGCCCCGGGGACATGTATCAAAAAAAAAAGTTTTAATAACGGCGGTTTTTTCAGGAGCAGTGATTTTAATAATGCTTAATCACTTGCTTACTGGGCACTTAAACACCCATCCTGCCCAGACCAATTTTCAGCTTTCCGCGCTGATGCACTTTGAATGACAATTGCGCGGTCATACAACACTGTACCCAAATAAAATTTTCTATCATTTTTTTTCCCCACAAATAGAGATTTCTTTTGGTGGTATTTGATAAAAACAAATTAAAAAGAAAGATTAAAAAAAATATATATATTTTGTTATAAAATTTTGCAAACAGGTAATGTTTCTCCTTCATTGATGGGCACTGATTGGCTGCACTGATTGGCTGCACTGATGGGCTGCACTGGTGGGCACCGATGGGCTTCACTGATGGACACGATAAGGCGGCACTGGTGGGCACTGAGAGGCGGCACTGGTGGGCACTGAGGTGACACTGAGAGGTGGCACTGATAGGTGGCACTAATGGGTGGCAATAATGGGCACTGATCGGCACTGATAGGTTACACTGATGGGCAGCATTGCTAGGTGGCACTGATTGGCACCACTTGTGGGCATTGATAGGTGGCACTTGTGGGCAATTGCTAGGTGGCACTGTGGGCACTGGCAGGCGGTATTTGTGGGCACAGACGAGGCAGAATTGCCTCTTCCTCTTCGTGACCGATTGTCCCTTGAAAACAAGCCGGTGAACGGCTTTTTTTTCTCCTCACGCTGTCAGCGTGAGGAGAAAAAAAACAATTACCGAACCTTTGTTTACATCACGTGGTAAAGGGCCGGACTGGCCCCTTACATGGATCTGTGATCACCCGAGTCTCAGTGACTCGGTGATCACAAAGCACGCCGCACGCGAAGGGGAGGACGTCTATTGACGGCCTCCCGGAATTTGGGGTCCGCACTGTGGCCGTCATTCGGCTACAGTGCGGGCACCAAGTGGTTAAAGTGAAACAATAAAAGTGAAATATTCCTTTAAATTTCGTACCGGGGGGTGTCTATAGTATGCCTGTAAAGTGGCACATTTTTCCTGTGTTTAGAACAGTCCCTGCAGCAAAATGAAATTTCTAAAGGAAAAAAAGTCATTTAAAACTGCTTGCGGCTGTAATGTATTGTTGGGTCCCGGCAATATAGATGAAAATCATTGAGAAGAACGTGTTCTCCCCCCCCCCCCAGTCCATTACCAGGCCCTTTGGGTCTGGTATGGATATTAGGGGAATCCTGCACCCAAAAAAAAAAGGTGGGGCCCCCAGGCCCTATATAATCTGAACAGCAGTATACAGGTGGTCCCCGGGTTACAAACAAGATAGGGATTGTAGGTTTGTTCTTAAGTTGAATCTGTTTGTAATTTGGAACAGGTACATTTTTTAAGTTTAGCTCCAGCCAAAAAAAAATATTTTTAAGCTTTTTGGATAGGGAAGGGTTATCACCCCCGTAACATTTGTCTTGCTGTCTGTGCCCCTGTTCAGAAGATTTAACCTCACTTTCTGTCCCAATGACAATTTTGATTTAGAAAATTTTGGGTTAGTAGGGAAACAAGGATTGGTGATAAAGCATCAGTGGAGACACCTTTTTTTCCCATATTACAGTAACTCTTACAGGAGAGAAATTCCCTTCCTAGGGGTAGATTTCCTCTCACTTCCTGATGTCTGTTGTAAGTCGGATGTTTGAAAGTAGGGGACCGCCTGTATATACTATACAGCCTGCCCTATATACTCTGCAGAAAATTGGGCCTTAGGTGTTGGTGGTACCAGAACACTGTAAACCCTCACAGTTACTCTTGTGGGTGCTGCTGTGAAATATTTTAATCAAGAATTGTAATAACATGCCACTGTTAAAAAATGCATGCTCAGAATCAAGCAGAAGAGCCAAACTGCCTATTGAACTTCATTTGATCTTGGCTCTTCGTACGTCTTGTACGTCACCGCGTTCTTGATTGTCGGAATTTCAGACAAGATTTGTGTGACTGTGTGTATGCAACACAAGTTTGAGCCAACATTCCGTCCTGAAAAAATCCACGGTTTTCTTGTCTGAATTTCTGATTGTGTGTATGGGGCATTAGGCAGTGGTGGTGGTGGCACAACACTGTAAAGCCTCACAGTTAATCTTGGTGAAATAGTAGATCAAAAATTTTAATTACATGCCCCTGTTAAACGGGCAGAAAAATTGGGTATTAAGCAGTGGTGGTGGTGCCACAAGACTGTAACCCCTCACAGATACTCTTGTTGAGCACAGTATCGAGCCCTGCTGGGAAATATTAGATCATAAATTGTAATTACATGCTCCTATTTAACAGGGGCAGAAAAATTGTTGGTGGTGCCCTGAACCAAAAATATTCTTTGAAGCTAGCATCATCAAGATTGAGGAGGAATAGGATAGTCACTCAGCATAGGCAGTCTTCAAGGGATCCCACATCCATAGAAAAATCACAGGCCAGTAGCTCAATTGCATATTGAGCTAGCTCTGGCCAGTGGTCCATCCTCAGAACCCAGTAACCCAGAGGATGCTCTGTTGGAAATAGGGATGAGCTCGGTGTCCGAGTCGAACATACGTTCGACTCGAACATCGGCTGTTCGATTCGTTCGACGAAGATCGAACGTTTTGGGCCGTTCGTGCCAAATTAGAGTGACGCGAACGGCCCACAATACACTGCGCCATTGCAGTGCAATCCCGGCGCTGTGATTGGCCAAGCATGCACTGTGACCCCGCATGCTTGGCCAATCACAGTGCCGGCAGCGAGGAGAGCCAAAATTGGCCACAGGCAGGATGCCTGTGGCCAATTATAGCTCAGGGGGGTTTAGTACACGCCCCACACTATAAAAGGCCGCCAGCGCGGCGGCCTTGTGTAGTGTGTTCCGGTTCAGGGAGAGAGAAGGATAGGCAGGGACAGTGTTAGTGATATTTGTTCATTTACCTTGTGTGTAGGGAGAGAGAAGGATTGGCAGGGACAGTGTCAGTGATATTCTGCTAAACCTTGTGTGCAGGGAGAGAGAAGGATAGGCAGGGACAGTGTCAGTGATATTTTGCTAAACCTTGTGTGCAGGGAGAGAGAAGGATAGGCGGGGGACAGTGTCAGTGATATCTTTGCTAAGCCTCCTGCACAGTATACATCTGAAGCTAGCCCTTATTGCTCTGTTTTCCTGTTGTGTAACACAGGCAGGCATCTGCAGAACTTACAGCAGGCGTAGTGTGCTTCCTGCAAAATATACACCTGAAGCTAGGCCTTATTGCTGTGTTTTCCTGTTGTGTAACACAGGCAGGCATCTGCAGCACTTACAGCAGGCGTAGTGTGCCTCCTGCACATTATACACCTGAAGCTACCCCTTATTGCTCGTAGTTTTTTTTCTTTTGTGTTACACTAACAGGCATCTGCAGCAGTTATAGCAGGCGTAGTGTAATTCTTGCAAAATATACACCTGAAGCTACCCCTTATTGCTGGTTTTCCCATCTCCCTGCAGGCCATTAGAATGTCTGGAAGGCAAACAAGGAGAGGCAGACAGTCAGGAGCCAATAAAAGAGGGCAAGCAGGCTCTGTGTCTAGAGACAACAGTGCTGGTCGTGGACGCGGTGCATCGTCATCAGCACGTGGCCATGGGACACGCTTGTCCTTATTTTCGTCAGCTGGACGTGTTGAGCCGCATAATGCCGAAGACTTGGTAGAGTGGATGACCAAGCCCTCCTCATCCTCCTCATCCTCTCTCACCCAGGCTCAGGGTACTGGCAAAGCAGCTGCCAAAGCGTCCACAATGTCATCATCAGTCACTCCTTCCCTAGACCCACCTTGTCCTCCTGAGGAGTCCCCCGAACTGTTTGAGCACAGTGTTGGGTACATGCTCCAGGAGGATGCCCAGCGTTTCGAAGGGTCTGATGATGATACCCAGCTAGAGGAAGGCAGTAGCGTGAGAGCAGAAAGAGGGGATGCTCAAGAAGGACACCAATCTGGCAGTCATGTTCCAGCAGCTGCAGCATACTGCCAGATTAGTTCCAGTGATGAGGAGGGAGGGGATGATGAGGTCACTGACTCCACGTGGGTGCCTGATAGAAGAGAGGAGAAGGAGGAGGAGGAGGATGAGGAGGAGGCACATCTCCAACGAGGCAGGATGCCCTCCAGGGACCAGCGTAAGGGCAGCACACCGACTGAATCACACCGCAGAGCTCCGCCTGTGCAGGGTGCTGCCTCTGCCCGTTATTCCAAAAGTTCTTTGGTGTGGGCCTTTTTTGAGTCGAGTGCATCAAATCGCACCGCTGCTGTTTGCAACATATGTCTCAAGCGTATCTCGCGTGGCCAAAACATCAGCCGCTTGGGCACCACATGCTTGACCAGACATATGTTGACCTGCCATGCAGCTCGTTGGCAAGCTTACCTTAAAGACCCACACCAAAGAACAAAGCGGACCTCTCCTTGCTCCGCATCAGCTGGGATCTCCAACCCCACTATACCTTCAGTCCTCTCTGAAACCTGCACTGAGAGGAATGAAGGTGTAGAATTAGGTGTGTCACAGCCAAGTACTTGCGGGCACTCTGCTAGCAGTACACCGACGTCCGATTCTAGCAGGCAAATTTCCCTGCCCCAGCTGCTGGACCGTCAAAAGTTTACTCCCAGCCATCCACATGCCCAGTGGTTGAATGCTAGCTTGACTAAATTGCTAGCACTTCAACTGCTGCCTTTTCAGTTGGTAGACTCGGCCCCCTTCCGTGAGTTTGTGCAATGTGCGGTTCCTCAGTGGCAGGTTCCCAAACGCCACTTTTTCTCACGGAAGGAGATTCCGGCTCTCTACTGCCATGTGGAAGGCAATGTCCATGCCTTGCTGGACAGGGCGGTCAGTGGTAAGGTGCATATTACCGCTGACTCATGGTCCAGCAGGCATGGACAGGGACGTTACCTTTCTTTCACGGCCCATTGGGTCACTCTTTTGGCAGCTGGGAAGGATGCAGGACAAGGTGCAGTAGTGTTTGAGGTTGTTCCGCCACCACGCCTCCAAAATGCTACTACTGGTTGTGACACACCTCTCTCCTCCACCCCCTCCTCTTCTTCCTCCATGGGCTCTTCCTGTGCTTTGTTTTCGAAACCAGCGGTGCTCTGTAGGCGTTCAAGGGGCTACGCAAGTATGCAGGCAAAAAGATGCCATGCCGTGCTTGCGCTGGTGTGTTTGGGGGACAGGAGCCACACTCGGGCAGAGGTTCTGTCAGCTCTGCAGGGGCAGGCTGAGAGGTGGTTGACGCCACGCCAGCTTAAGGCAGGAATGGTGGTTTGCGACAATGGCACCAACCTCCTCTCCGCCCTCCGACAGGGACAACTGACCCATGTGCCCTGTGTGGCTCACGTCCTTAACCTGGTGGTGCAGCGGTTCTTGGGCAGGTACCCGGGCTTACAGGATGTTCTGAGGCAGGCCAGGAAAGTCTGTGTGCATTTCCGCAGATCAAATAATGCCAGTGCTCGGCTGGCTGAGCTGCAAAAGGAGTTGAACCTGCCCAAGAACCGCCTTATATGTGACATGCCCACCAGGTGGAACTCAACATTGGCCATGCTGCAGTGGCTGCACATGCAGCAGAGGGCCATCAATGAGTACCTGTGTGACTACGGCACCAGGACAGGGTCAGGGGAGCTCGGGTTTTTTTCACCACGCCAGTGGGGCATGATCAGGGATGCATGCACTGTCCTGGCACCATTTGAGGAGGCCACGAGGATGGTGAGAAGTTACAGTGCATGCATCAGTGACACTGTACCTCTTGTCCACCTGTTGGAGCATACGCTGCGTGGAATAATGGACAGGGCACTTGAGGCAGAACAGAGACAGGAAGGGGAGGACTTCCTTGCCTCTCGTGTCGTCCTTAGTGACCCAGAGGACTCCGGACCGAATGTCTCAGCTAACCTACGCTGCATGGCCTCCCTGATCCTGCAAAGTCTGCGGAAGGATCCTTGTATTCCTCGGATCAAGGAGAGGGACCATTACTGGCTGGCCACTCTCCTTGATCCATGGTACAAGGGTAAGGTTGCGGACCTTATCTTGCCGTCGCAGAGGGAGCAGAGGATGAGACATCTCCGGGAGGCCTTGCAGAAAGGTCTGTGCAACGCGTTCCCAGAGACTGGAAGGTTACAAACTCCTGGTTCTGGACAACAAGTTGCTGAGGCTTCGGTCAGTAGCAGAAGGAGCGGTGGAGAAGGTGGCCGTCTGACCGATGCGTTCAGACAATTTTTTAGTCCGCAGCCCCAAGGTATGATCGGTTCCAGCAACCATCGCCAGCGTCTGATATACATGGTGCAGGAATACCTAGGGTCAAGGTCAGACTTGGACACCTTTCCCACCGAAAATCCTCTGGCTTACTGGGTGTAGAGGATGGATCACTGGCCAGAGCTTGCACAGTATGCAATTGAGCTACTGGCCTGTCCTGCATCCAGCGTTCTTTCGGAACGCACATTCAGTGCTGCTGGAGGCTTTGTCACAGATCACAGGGTGCGCCTGTCCACCGACTCGGTTGATTGACTGACCTTCATAAAGATGAACCTGTCTTGGATCACCACCAGCTACCAAGCACCTGAAGCTGATATAACAGAATAATTTATTTTCAAATGTCACATCCCTTCAAGACTGATGCTGAGTGACTGTCCTGTTATGTTGACTGACTATCCTCCTCCTCCTCAATGATCCGATTCATGATGATAGCTTGGAAGAACATTTTTGTTTCTGGGTGTCGCCACCAGTGGCTAAGGCCCAATTTTTCAGCCCCTGTTTAACAGGGGCATGTAATTACAATTTTTGATGCAATGCTTTGCAGCAGGGCTCATTCTTGCACTCCAACTAGAGTATCTGGGAGAGGTTGCAGTGTCGTGGCACCAGCACCAGTGCCTAAGGCCCAATTTTTCAGCCCCTGTTTGACAGGGGCGTGTAATTACAATTTTTGATGCAATACTTTGCAACAGGGCTCATTACTGTGCTCCAAGTACAGTATCTGTGAGGGGTTGCAGTGTTGTGGCACCAGTGCCTAAGGCCCAATTTTTCTGCCCCTGTTCTACAGGGGCATGTAATTACAATTATTGATCTAATAATTCACAGCAGGGCCCATTCCTGCGCCCACCAAGAGTAACTGTGAGGGCTTACAGTGTTGTGGCACCAGCACCACCACCAAAGGCCCAATTTTTCCTACCACTGTTCAACAATGGCATGTAAATACAATTCCTGATATAATAGTTCACAGCAGGGCGTTCCAGCGCCCACCAAGAGTAACTGTGAGGGCTCACAGTGTTGTGGCAACACCAACATGTAAGGGGCAAATTTCAGCAGAGTATATACGGCAGGCCCCTACTTTCAAACATCCAACTTACAAACGACTCCTACTTGCAAACGGAAGGAGACAACAGGAAGTGAGAGGAAATATACCCCTAGGAAGGGAAATTCTCTCCTGTAAAGCCCCGTACACACGATCGGTTTAACTGATGAAAACCGTCCGATGGATGGTTTTCATCAGACAAACCAATCGTGTATGGTACCCATCGGTCTTTTTTCCATCGGATGGAAAAAATAGAACTTGTTTTAAAATTTTCCGATGGATCAAGAACCGATGGTAATTTGCGATTGTCTATGGGCAAGTCCATTGGTTAAAAAACCCACGCATGCTCAGAATCAAGTCGACGCATGCTCAGAAGAATTAAACTTCATTTTTCTCGGAGTGTTTTACGTCACCACGTTTGGAACGGTCGGTTTTTTGACTGATGGTGTGTGGCCAAGACTGATGAAAAACAGTTTCATTGGATTTCCGATGGTCAAATCCATCGGACGAAAATCCATAGGTTATCCGATCGTGTGTACAGGGCTTAAGAGTTAATATTGGAAAAAGGTGTCTCCTCTCTACTGATGCTTTATCACCAATCCCTGTTTCAATAAAAACCCCACTTTTCAAAAACAGTTGTCATTGGGACGGAAAGTGAGGTGAAATGTTCTGAACAGGGGCACAGACAGGGGCACAGACAGCAAAACAAATGTTACAGGGGTGATAACCCTTCCCTATGTTTTCCAAAAAGCTTAAAAATATATTTTTTGGCTGGAGCTACATTTAAACAATGTACCTGTTCAAAATAAAAAACTGATTCTACTTAAGAACAAACCTACAGTCCCTGTCTTGTTTGCACCGCCTGTATACTGCTGTTCAGAGTATATAGGGCCTTTTTTATTTTGGGTGCGGGGTTCCCCTTAATATCCATACAAGACCCAAAGGGGCTGGTAATGGGCTGGGGTGGGGGGGGGGGGTGATGGGTTAGCTATGCTATTTTTCTCAAAGATTTTCATCCATATTACCGGGACCAGACATTACATTAAAGCCGCAAGCAGTTTTAAATGGCTTTTTTTTCCTTTAGAAATGTCATTTTGTGCAGGGCCAGTTCTAAACACGGGAAACACATGCCACTTCACAGGCATACTTTAGACACCTCCCAGGTACGATATTTAAAGGAATTTTTGACTTTTTTTTTTCACTTAATGCATCATTAAAATGACTGCTCCCGAAAAACGGGCGTTATTAAAACTTTGTTTTGCATTGATACATGTTCCCTGGGGCAGAACCCGGGTCCCCAAACCCTTTTTAGGACAATAACATGCATATTAGTCGTTATAATTAGCACTTTAGATTTTGAACGTTCGCGTCCATTGTATTTAATAGGGTTCTAACGTTCGCACGAACTTTCGGTCCGTTCGAAGGTTCTGGTGCAAACCGAACGTGGGGGTGTTCGGCTCATCCCTAGTTGGAAAGGTCTCCAAGTCTGATCTTGCCCTTATATATTCCTGCACCATGTAATGCCGACACTGGCGATGGTTGCTGGAACCGATCAGACCTTGGCGCTGAGCACTGAAGAATTGTCTGAAGGCATCGGTCAGCCGGCCACCTTCTCCACCGCTCCTTTCTGTGACTGAACGATGCCTCAGCAACACGTTGTCCAGCACCAGGAAATTGTAACCTCCCAGGCTCTGGAAACGCATTACACAAACCTTTCTTAAAGGCCTCCTGAAGATGTTTCATCCTCTGCTCCCTCTGCAAAGGCAGGATAAGTTCTGCAACCTTAGCCTTGTAACGGGAATCAAGAAGGGTTGCCAGCCAGTAATGATCCCTCTCCTTGATACCACGACTCCTAGGGTTCTTTTGCAGGCTTTGCAGGACCAGGGAGGCCATGCGGCGTAAGTTTGCAGAGGCATTCGATCCTGAGTCCTCTGGGTCACTAAGGATCACATGATCCGCAACCACCTCTTCCCCAGTCACGTACAACTCCATGGGTTTCTGGGGACTGAAAACGATCCCTTGAAGACTACTGCTGAGTGTTATCCTCCACGCTGACACAATCCTCCTCCTCTTCCTCCTCCGTGTTCGCCGGGCCCGCAGGAATACTATCTGGATTAAGGGGGCCTTGAGAGGTAAGGAAGTCCTCCCTCTTCCTCCCGCTGTTTTGCCTCAAGTGCCCTGTGTAAGGTATGAACCAATATGAACTAATATTCATGATTAGATTTCTCCTTAAAGTGGAGCTCCACCCCAAATAGCAACTTTTGCTATTTGGAACCCTCCCCCCCTCCGGTGTCACAATTGACACCTTTCAGGGGGGAGGGGGGTGAAGATACCTGTCTAAGACAGGTATTTTCACCCACATCCGGGAGTCCTCTCTCCGGGAATCTGCGGGAGTTACGTCACTTCCCGCAGACTTCCCTTGGTGTTCTGGGAGACACTCGGCTCCCAGAACACAGGAGCACCAATCAGAACGGCGCAGCGCGACTCGTGCATGCGCCGTAGGGAACCGGGCATGAAGCCGCAGGGCTTCACTTCCTGGTTCCCTCAGCGAGGATAGCGGAGGGAGCAGCAGAGCGACGAGCGGTTCGCTCGTCCTCTGCTGCGGACATCGCTGGACTCCAGGACAGGTAAGTGTCCAAATATTAAAAGCCAGCAGCTGCTGTAGCTGCTGGCTTTTAATATTTTTTTTCCGGCGGAGCTCCGCTTTAAATATATATGTTAAAATATATGTATTAGTACAGAATATGTTTTTCTGAACTGTAAAGCAGAATGTGACCTTGTGGTCAAACTTATCTTTCTTCTGTTTTAACTTGACGTAATTGTAGCCGTATTAGTGCAATTGTGACAGAGAAAATTAAGTACTGTCCGTGATACTTTTTTTATTTGCACTAACATAGAATTTTTCAGGACAAGCTTTCGGGGTATGTCCCCTTCTTCAAGGTCCAAGCAGTACTGATTCACAATTTTTTCACAACTTCTGTTTTAACTGACAGGCATGTATATTTAGGTTGAAATGTAACTTTGTGGTTAGGCTTTTTCCGGGAAAAAGTTTATCTCTTCTGCTTTAACTGCCAGGTTGAACCGCACTGACATATGGTGTTTCTTATCTTCCTGTTTCAAATGTCAGGACATGTTCAGTTTGACCGCAATTGACGTATGTTGATTGACCGATTTTGCAGAAGTCAAAAAATCTGTTGGAGTCTATTTTTGTCTAACTCATGGTGTTTCTGCTTATTGCTGATTGGTTCACACGACGGAGGCAACGCTTCTTGCTGTGCATAAAAAGGACATGTAACCATTAAACGATATATTCTTGTATACCTATTCACTGTGTATTGGTGTCTTGAATATCCGACCGGTCAGAGAGACTTCCACAGATCCCCGAGTCCAGCTTGAGCCAAGAAGGTCCAACAGAACCAGAACCTTTCAAGTGGTGTCAGAAGTGGGATGATCCAATTGAACAGGTAAGACCCCCTTTAATTATTATTGGGAACAACAGTCTTGCCTTGTCAATTGGTTCACCTTAAAGTAGACTCTCGAGAAAACTACAAGTTTTCTGGGACTCTGTTAAGATTGAAAGGTAGATTTAGAATAGATACAGAGGGTCTCGCTAGGTTGGCCAGACCAGGTTATTAGATTGAGAAAGAATCTTAAATTCTTCTCTACATAGGACGGATCTGTGGAAACTCTATATCTAAAAGGTGTACACAAAAAGGGTTACCTTTTTTAAATGTCAACTGTATATTGTTGTCCTGAATGTAAAACTGGTTTATTGTTTGCTTACAAAGGGAAGACCACGTCATTAGTGGCAATTGTTCCAGGGGGGTATCATGTCAAAATTGGCAAGGGTCCTATGTTCCAGGGATCAAAACAACATATGTTAAGGTTTAATATACACAACATACTACCCCCCAGTCCGGTGTTCGAGGGACTAAGTGTAGCAGAAATACAGTGTCTGGTTGTATTTAAAAAAGGAGAACACTGGGTTCCTTGTCATTAATCTATAAATTGTCATAAGTTTAAGGACATTTTCCGCCCCTGGAACGAAATAGAGAAAGCAAGACAGATTTTTTTAAATTTTAAAGTATAAGTATTATTGTTTGCTATAATGGGTAATCAAGCAGGAAAGGAAGCTGAAGGTAAGCAGCACCAACCCTCTCCAATTGATTACATTAAAGTCAATTATGGGAAAAATTATACTAATCCTTTTTGGTCACTAGTTTTAAAAAGAGCACATCAGTTAGAAGGGCCATGTTTGGGGGAATACGGACCATGTTCCGAGGAAGAGTGGGAGGAAGTGACCAGAATATGTGGCCAACATAAACAGTATAATTATCCCATAAAAGACCTTGACAAAGATTACATGACTAAATGTTGTAAGATTTGGGCAAAGGGTATGAAGGAATATAGAAAGAAATATACAAGTGTAAAAATGGAAAAGAAAGAGCAATTAGAAGACGCAATAGAAAGTCCATCAGCTCCCCCTAATTTTTATCAAGAAAAACCCCCTCCATATGCTATGGTAAAAGATGAATCCCTTGTCCCAAAGAAAATATACCCCTCGTTAGATCCAAATGTTATAGCAGGAGTATCAACCATAGCTAAACAAAAGGGAACTAATTGGTTACGAGAGGGGGAAGATAGAAGACAGATACAGGAACGTTTAAGTCAATTAGTAAAGGAGGAAGAACAGTGTATTAAAAAAGAGGAAGATGAAGAAAAAAGTGATAGAAGGAGATAGAAGAGAGTTACAGGAACGTAGAGATAGATTAGAAGAGATAAAGGGGATAATACGTGGATTTAGAAACTCGGGCTACCCAGAAACCAATCTAGTAAAGAAGGCTGAATATATATCTGGAGATGGGTAAAGTAAGGATTTTCAGAGTAGCTTCAGTATGACCCCTCAACACCAGGCACCCACATCATCAGATGATGAAAATGATCTGACAGCTCCAATTAGTCGGGCTTTTCCTTTCATTACAATGGGAGATACACAGGTACAAATACCATTACCATTGGGTACGGTCAAGGAAATTAGAGACACATGTCCCAAACCAAGAAAGGACCCCAGACAGGCGGTGACCTTTCTGCAAAGATACTGTTCAGGAACAAGAATGTCTCCTGAAGATCTTAATACCATAATTCAGAATGTAGACCCCGATTCCCAAGCTGACATAAATATAGGTCAATGGGCCAAGGACGCAAAGTTATATGAGGATGGGGAGGATTGGAATACTTTTTGGAACTCATTGTTACAGGCTTGGCTCAAGGCATATAAAAACACCACTATGTTGCATGATTTGATATCTTGCAAACAACAGTCAGGAGAGGATTTCTACACCTTTGTCACTAGATTACATAAATTATATAAAAGTTGTGGAATAGACAATGATCAACTATTCGTGAGCACAGCCATAAATAATGGAGATCCAAGGGCCACCCAAATAATCAAACTGATAAACACAAAATGGGCGGTAATGACCTCAGATAGATTCATAACTGACATAAAGGAGAGGGCATCCTCAGGGGTATTTAACACCAAAGGAGGATTGTTCACCTCTATTACAGAAGAAAATCCAAACATAGCTATGGTTAGTGGACCAAGTTCAGGAGCCATACCTAGAAGGAATTATCCTCCCCATAATCAGGATCAGGGTTGTTTTAATTGTGGGGATCCAAACCAATGGAAATCAGAATGTCCCCAAAGAAAGGGAGCCAGGGATAACTTCCCTAGGGGATGTAGGGGAGGCTACAGAGTGAGATCTCAACCAAGATTTCAGTATCCGCCCCGAACAAGATATGACACACAAAAACAGCAGCCACAACAGAGATCCCAGTCAGTTCCAGTACACCCCCAATATAGGCAACAACAGCAGCCATACCAAACAAGATCACCCAGAAACACCACAGAAGAGATACAGGTACATTGGCCAGGATATCAGGATGAAAACCCCCAATAGGGATGCCCGGGGCAGTACCCATCCTTGGTGATGCATTTTTTCTCCTCACACTGGAAAACCCTGCCTCAAGTGGTTTTAAAAGTAGAAGGCAGGGTGGTCAAACTATTGCTAGACACAGGAGCATCAAACTCGTGTCTTAAGGACCCCCACTTTGAAAGTAAAGAATGCACCGAGGGATGCTCTATGGGAATAAATGGGACAAGCGTCAATCTCAAAATCACACCACCACTGCTAATAACGGACATGCAAGATAATTACCTTACTGAAATGTCCTTTGCAGTTCTACCAGACTGTCCCCTGTCCCTCATGGGAAGGGATTTAATGTCTGCATTACAAATTATTGTAAAATTTGACCAACAAGGGGGCATCATAGCCAAATCGGCTAAATGTGACCTCACTATGCCAAAAAGGAAAGACCTTTTGGGTTACTTTATGTCACTGCCAGCCACATTAGAAAACCATGACATCTGGGTAGGAACTAAAACGGAAGTAGGACACATACCCTGTACACCTTATGTGCCCACTATGCCGCCTAATACACTCCCCTATTATCAGAAACAATACCCATTGTCTACTGAAAAGGTATCAGGAATACAGCCCCAAATAGAGGAATATAAAAAGTTGGGAATCCTCAGGGAAATTGTCAGTCCCTGGAATACTCCCATTAATCCAGTTAGGAAAGCGGATGGTACCTGGAGGTTGGTTCAGGATCTGAGAGGGGTAAACAAGCGTGTGATTCCTCTGCCCCCATTGGTATCTGATATTACCTAAATTTTTACCAATATACCTGCAAACTCCAAGTGCTACACCGTATTGGATCTTTCAAATGCATTTTTTAGTATTGATGTTGATCCACAATTCCAACACCTATTTGCATTTGTCTGGGGAGGGGGTCAGCTGACCTGGACATGCCTCCCTCAAGGGTTTATTGATAGCCCTGCGGCTTTTAGCATAGTTTTGAAAAAAACTATGGACGATTGGACGCCCTCTGAAGGCTCCACAATCCTGTTGTACGTAGATGACCTACTTGTTTGTAGTGAGAGCAGGGCACAGTGTGAGAAGGACACAGTAAGCCTGATGAATCACCTCGCCCTAAAAGGTCACTTGGCGTCTAGGAAAAAGATCCAGTGGTGTAGGGACAGAGTTGAATATCTTGGCTGTATTATCACAGATGGGACAAGATTGATATCCCCGTCACGAGTCCAAGCTCTCCGCTGTCTCGGCCCACCAAAGGACAAAGCTGCATTGCTTTCCTTTTTAGGCTCAATCGTCTACTGTCGACAGTGGATACCTGACTGTTCTTTATGGGATTCCATTTTACGTCCAGCTACAGCTGCGGGTGCCCCTAAAACAATTGAATATACAGAGGATATGAAAGAGGCCTTCCTCGCTCTTCTGACTTCCCTCTCGCGGGCTCCTGCTTTAGGTCTCCCTTCCTATGATAAACCGTTCTCACTTTACTGTGTGGTGCGAGGGCCTACGTTTGCAGCAGTATTGGCCCAACCCCATGGGACAAACTTAAGACCAGTGGCATACCTATCAAAGAAACTGCCACTTCAGGTACAGGGAATGCCAGGATGCCTGCAAACTCTTGCAGCAAATGCAATGGCAGTTAAGGAAGCTTCTAAAATCACTCTGGGCACACCCACTATTCTCTATACCACACATTCAGTAGCACAATTGTTACAAAATATGCATACCCAGCATATGACAGCCCAAAGGTCCAGTGGGTATGAAATTTTACTTCTGAATACAACACATTTGGAAGTAAAATCCTGTTCAGAAACCACTCCCGCAATACGATTGCTACACGCACTATTGCAGCTTCCATATGCTGAACCAGAAGTAAACCATAATTGTAATGACAATTTACTTCAACAAACATTGCCAAGGGTGGATTTAACTGATAAACCAAACCCAGATTTCCTGGATGTATTTGTGGATGGCAGTTGTTCCAGGCCTAATGATAACACATATAAGACAGGCTATGCAGTAGTGATGCTACCTGATGTTGTGATTGAGGCTTCTCCTTTAGGGGCCAATTCAGCACAACAAACTGAGCTCCATGCACTCACCAGAGCATGTCAACTATTTAAAGATAAAGATGTAAATATATATACTGACAGCAGATATGCTTTCGGCATAATTTTCGATTATGCACTCATTTGGGAAAAACGAGGATTTAAAACTGCAGACAACAAACAAATTGCCAATAAGGAATTTGTTCTTACCCTACTCGCAGCCCTACAGATGCCCAGAAAAATCAATGTTATAAAAGTAAAGGGACATTCATTTGACAAGTCCAAAGAAGCTCAGGGCAACACCTTGGCAGACAGAGTTGCTAAAACAGCAGCCAATTCGGCACACGGGGCCCAGCCCAATCTAACACTGTTTGCTACAGATTTCAGTTCACCAGAATTCCCAAATACTGTGAGAATGTTACAGGACAAAGCATCAAGAGAGGACATAGCTTTCTGGGAAGGTCAGAACTTGACCAGCGTGCCAAGTGGCATCTGGTCAAGCAAGGAGGGAGTAATAGGTATACCAGAGTCAGCTGCCCCTCTTTTGATTTCTTACTTACATGGTCCAGGTCACCTAGGAAGAAAAACAGTTTTGACAATGTACAGACAGTCTTTCAGCACGGTCAATGATACACACCTCGTTGCCCAGTTGATAGATTCATGTCTTACTTGTGCACAAAACAATGTACAGTGCAAGAAGCAGGGTATACATGGAAACTTGCCCCCCCCTATAGGCCCCCTCCAAGATCTACAAATAGACTTTACACATATGCCAAAACAGAAAGGAAATATAAAATATCTTTTAGTTATAGTGGACAAGTTTAGTTCTTGGGTCGAGGTTATCCCAACTACAGGAGAGACAGCCAAAATAGCATCAAGAACACTAATAAATCACTGGATTTCGAGGTATGGGTTACCAGCCAAAATCTGGTCAGACCAAGGTCCAGCTTTTACAGCTGCTCTTACCCAGGATCTTGCAAAACTCCTGGGCATTCAATGGAAATTACATATTCCATATCATCCACAAAGCGCAGGAATAGTGGAAAGAATGAACAGAAATATAAAGGATAAACTTAAAAAGGCAACAGAAGGAACCATGAAAGGGTGGATTGATTACCTCCCAGCCCCTAATTCTAGAACAGGATTGTCACCATTTGAAATACTTATGGGTAGGCCAGCACAGAGGAAACCTGATGAGGGAGAGGAGGTTAATCTTTATTCTTTACAGGAAGAGTACGTGAAACATCTGGTAAGTAGCCTTAGTGAAACAGAGGACAAGGTTGCTGTCACTTTCCCTCCTCTCTCCACAGAGCCTACACATCCGTATATCCCAGGAGACAAAGTACTGATAAAACAACTTGCTGTCCGGAAACAACCAGGCCCTATCTTCCAAGGACCATTTGAAATTCTGAAGGTTGCCAGAACAGCCGTTCTTACAGATCAAGGACCACAATGGATCCATGCATCCAGACTAAAGACATTTCCGAAGGGAAACTGGAAGAAGGTGAAGGAGAAGACAAAGACCTCTGTTCTGGAGAGTATTCCAGAAAAGGATCCGGAAAATACTCCCTAGTGGACTATAAAAAACAAGAAACTCAGAGTTCCATACCCATAGACACTAATGGTCCAAAAGGAGGGATCACTTTGGGGAAACTTTTTATTTTTTCCTTTATAACCACATTGTTTATTTTAATGCTCATAATCATAGGACACTGTTGGTCAGATAATTCTAACAGACCAAAAAGAAGTATGGAAGACAATTTTAGTGGTAAAATGCTGCTGCTTAAATTTAAATATGCTTATGCTCAAAAATCAGGATATGAAAAATGTTGGATATGTAGTAAACTCCATCCTAGCACTGCTAGGATTCCACTAATGGCAGTACCTCTAAACTTCACCCCTCTCCTAAACGGCACACCACCTGTCGTCCTTACAAATGTCACAAGAACGTTTTCAGATAATAACCTTACTTTCCAAATTATTGGTAGAAGTCATTCCCCAGACTGGTGTTTTAGGTTGGGAAACTCCACAAAGGGAGCTGAAGTATGCCAACAAGCTACAATTAACTTTTCAATGACTTCAATTGAAAGCCCTTTCTTTCACACTTCAGAACCTGCCCTAAACACAACTCTAATAAACTTTCTTAACTCCAGTTCCACTTCCACAGTAGGAAAATTATTGTCAAGTTTAACCTTTTCTGGTTTTTCTGATGAAATGATGATAATATTCAACAAACGACCTTTAGCTCTAGGAGACAGTATTTATATTTGTTGTGGAAAAAGTTGTCACCCTTGGATCCCAACTGAACCCCAAGGATGGTGTTATCTTGCATCCCTAGTCCCCATTATGGACATAGTAGGAGATAGCAAGGGAACACACCTCCTTGAAGCTAGCATGCATCCTAGGTACCCCCTCAAACACCGAAATAAAAGGGAGTTATTTTTCGAAAAAGATATGGCTTGGGCCTGGTTCCCTTCCTGGACAGGTTGGGGGATAGATTTAATGAAAAGGCTTAATAATTATACAAATATTATAGATGATGTATTGGTAAAGAATTCTGATGATATTGCTAGTTTAAACATTGAAACTAGAGCAATCAGAAAACAATTAGAACTTCATGATCTTGCTATTGAAAGCATGAGTGCTGCACTCACTGGCCTGTGTGAAGTTACGGAGGATTATGAGTGCTGCACTTGGATCCACAACACATCTGTTGAGATTCCTGATTACTATGATGTAATTGCCCAACATAGGAAAGAGGTAAATCAATTGCAACAGGAGGCGAGGGATATCGCGAAAACATGGAGCCCCTTTGGAGAGGGAGGATTCGGGGGCACAGGTATTTTCTCGTTTCTCAGACAAATGGCTATAACAGTAGTAATGGTGTTAATCTTCATTCTACTGTTATATTTAGTATTTAAATTAATTGTCTGGGTAATAGGAAAGATCTCTAGTAAAAAGAAACAGGGTTTTAAGGAAACAATCTTGATGATGTCCACGGTACATACTAAACAAAAATGGTATAATGAATAAATCTAATGATCTATGGGCTTCAATTCTTGAAGCCATGATCATAAGGAGGGGTTGTAAGGTATGAACCAATATGAACTAATATTCATGATTAGAGCTCTCCTTAAATATATATGTTGAAATATATGTATTAGTACAGAATATGTTTTTCTGAACTGTAAAGCAGAATGTGACCTTGTAGTCAAACTTATCTTTCTTCTGTTTTAACTGACAGGCATGTATATTTAGGTTGAAATGTAAACTTTGTGGTTAGGCTTTTTCCGGGAAAAAGTTTATCTCTTCTGCTTTAACTGCCAGGTTGAACCGCACTGACATATGGTGTTTCTTATCTTCCTGTTTCAAATGTCAGGACATGTTCAGTTTGACCGCAATTGACGTATGTTGATTAACCGATTTTGCAGAAGTCAAAAAATCTGTTGGAGTCTATTTTTGTCTAACTCATGGTGTTTCTGCTTATTGCTGATTGGTTCACACGAGGGAGGCAACGCTTCTTGCTGTGCATAAAAAGGACATGTAACCATTAAACGATATATTCTTGTATACCTATTCACTGTGTATTGGTGTCTTGAATATCCGACAGGTCAGAGAGACTTCCACAGATCCCTGAGTCCAGCTCGAGCCAAGAAGGTCCAACAGAACCAGAACCTTTCACCCTGTCCATTATTCCACGAAGCGTGTGCTCCAACAGGAAGACAAGAGGGACAGTATCACTTATGCATGCACTGTCACTGCTCACCATCCTCGTGGCCTCCTCAAATGGTTACAGGACAGTGCATGCATCCTTGATCAGTAGCCACTGGAGTGGCGAAAAAAAGCCAAGCTCCCCTGACCCTGTCCTGGTGCCATACTCACACAGGTACTCATTGATGGCCCTCTGCTGCGCGTGCAGCCGCTTCAGCATTGCCAACGTTGAGTTCCACCTGGTAAGCATGTCACAAATGAGGCGGTTCTTGGGCAGGTTGCAATCCCCCTTGAATGTCAGCCAGCTGAGCATTGGCATTATATGACCGGCAGAAATGATCAAAGACTCACCTGCCTCAGGAGATCCTGTAAGCCCGGGTACCTGCTCAAGAACCGCTGCACCACCAAATTCAGGACGTGAGCCAAACAGGGAACATGGGTCAAGTGTACCTATCGGAGGGTGGAGAGGAAGTTGGTGCCATTGTCGCATACAACCATTCCTGGCTAAACTGGCGTGGCATCAACCACCTCTGAGCCTGCCCCTGCAGAGCTGACAGAATCTCTGCCCCAGTGTAGCTCCTGTCCCCTAAGCAGACCAACTCAAGCACCACATGGCATCTTTTTGCCTGAGTTCTTGCGTAGCCCCTTGAACGTCTACGGAGCACCGCTGGTTCAGAGGACAAAATCTGCAGAGGAAGAGGCCATAGAGGAAGAAGAAGAGGAGGGGGTGGAGGAGAGAGCTGTGGCAGAATCACCACTAGCATTTTGGAGGCGTGGTGGCGGAACAAGCTACAACAATACTGAACCCTGTCCTGCATCCTGCCCAGCTGCCAGCAGAGTTACCCAGTGCGTCCTGAAAGAAGGGTAATGTCCCTGTCCGTGCCTGTTGGACCATGAGTCAGCGGTAATATGCCCTGTCCAACGAGGCCAAGACATTGCCTTCCACATGCCGGTAGAGAGCCGGAATGGCCTTCCGTGAAAAGAAATGGCGTTTGGGAACCTGCCACTGAGGTACCGCTTTTTCCACAAATTCACAAATACATTTTCAAAATAAGTGGGGAGTCAGCAGCGCCCTGCTCTGCAGTGTGATGCAATAGGGTGGCTGCCTTTTAGCTGCACCCAGGAGGGCATCCTGCTTCGTTGGAGATGTGCCTCCTCCTCCCTTCTATCAGGCACCCAAGTAGAGTCAGTGACCTCATCATCCCCTCCCTGCTCGTCACTGGAGCAAAATTGATAGTATGCTACAGCTGGGGGAACATGACTGCCAGTTTCTTGTCCTTCTTGGGCACCCACTCTCTCTAGTAGACATGTGCAATTTTGTTTCGTACGAATCGAAAATTCGTACATTCGGAAGCATCCAAAATACAAATTCATATGCTTCCGAATTTTACGAAATTTAGTTGACGAATTTCGGTTCTGAATTTCTCAGACCAAATAAGAATGTTCGTTAATATCGTTTTATTATTGTCATAATAATTACAATTATTCGGTATGATGAAGTTAAAAACTCAGGAAGACAGCAGAGGGATGGTTGGAGCCCCTCATAATTAGCACAGCAGCGGTACAGCCCCAGGAGGAAGTCAGCACAGCACAGGGATGGTGGGAGCCCCTCATAATGAGCACAGCAGGGGCACATCCCCAGGAGGAAGTCAGCACAGCACACTGAGCACAGGGATGGTGGGAGCCCCTGAATTTTCGTTAGGTTCGTTAACGAATGTTCGTAACTGTTACGAAAAGTTATTAACTTAAATAGCAAACCCAGGAAGTCAGCACAGGGATGGTGGGAGCCCCTCATAATTAGCACAGCAGGGGTACAGCCCCAGGAGGAAGTCAGCACAGCACAGGGATGGTGGGAGTCCCTCATAATGAGCACAGCAGGGGCACAGCCCCAGGAGGAAGTCGGCACAGAACACTGAGCACAGGGATGGTGGGAGCCCCTGAATTTCCGTTGGGTTCGTTTAACTTTTCGTAACAATTACGAACACTGCTGACTTCCTGGGTTTGCTTTTTAAATTCATCATAACGAATGTTCGTAATTTTCAGAAAATTTTACGAATCTAACGAAAATTTGTATTTCGTACGAGTCCAAATTGAATTTCGGAAACTAATTACAAAATATGAATTAACGGCTAATACGGAACGAAACAAAACAATTTTTTTGACGGCGCACATGTCCGCTTTCTAGGCTCACGTTACTTCCTTCCTCAACCTCGGTACCATCATCGGAACCTTCAAATCGGAACGCATCCTCCAGCAGCATGTACCCGACACTGTGGTCGAATCGTTCGGGGGACTCCTCCATGCATGTTGGTGGGGCTAGGGAAGGAGTGACTGTTGACAAGGAGCCAATGGAAGAGACCGCATTGGCATGCAAACTACTCTGAGCCTGGGTTACAGAAGATGAGGAGGATGAGGACGGCTTTGTTATCCACTCCACCAACTGTTCTGCATGTTGTGGCTCAATAACACGGCCAGCAGCAGAAAAAAAGGACAAGCGTGCCCCACGGCCACGTGCAGAGGATGCACAGTGTCCATGACCAGCACTGTTGACTGTAGAGCCTGCTTGCCCTCTATTAGTGGCCTGTGAGCTTCTGCCTCTCCTCGGTGGCCTTCCAGACATGCTGTAATTTTTTTGTTTTGCAACACCACACTACACTGTATTGTGTACTGTGTACACCACCAGAAAAGTAGTAGCAACTGCTCTAGGGGTGCACTGTATTGTGTACACCACCAGAAGTGTAATAGCAACTACGCTGCACTGTATTGTGTACTGAAGTATATTAGAAAAAGTACACCAGGAATGGCCTGCAGTCAGATATAGGCTACACTGGATGAAATATATAAAAATAGGATGTATAAAAGGCCTGCGATACACCACTCAGCGCTAATTCTGTCCAACAGGTCACAAGACGTGAAATATGATGCAGGGAAAAATATATTCCTAAAATAGTATAAAAGTATAAAGGAATAAGACTAAGCAGCTGTTTAACCACTTCGCGCCCGGGCAATGCTCAAAAGACGTCTGCATTGCGGCGCCGAAGTGCTGACTGGACGTCCATGGACGTCCTCCTCTTCCCCCCCCCCCCCCGCGCGCCCCCGGGAGCGCGCATCGGGGAAAATCTGTGTTGGCCGTGTCCCTTGGACACAGCCAATCACAGATCGTGCTGAATGGCCAATCACAGAGGCCATTCAGCACTCGATCTCACTATCCAATGAGAGATGATCTCAAATGTAAACATATGAGATCATCTCTCATTGCCGGCTTTCTCTCCTCACACAGAGACAGCGTGTGAGGAGAGAGAGAGATCTGTGCTGCAGCTTGTAATAGTGAGTGATAAAATACACACAAGTAAAAAACAGTGCCCACAGTCCCTGCCAGTGCCATCTGCTACCAGTGCCACCTGCCAGGGCCATCTTCCACCTGCCAGGGCCATCTGCCAGTGCCATCTGCCAGGGCCATCTGCCAGTGCCATCTGCCAGTGCCATCTGCTGCCAGTGCCACCTGCCAGTGCCATCTGCTGCCAGTGCCATCTGCCACCGCCATCTGCCACCAGTCCCATCTGCCACCAGTGACACCAGTCAGTGCCATCTGTGCCACCTGCCAGTGCCACCTGCCAGTGCCATCTGTGCCACCTTCCAGTGCCATCTGTGCCACCAGTCCCATCTGCCACCAGTCAGTGCCATCTGTGCCACCTGCCTGTGCCACCTGCCAGTGCCATCTGTGCCACCTGCCAGTGCCATCTGTGCCACCTGCCAGTGCCATCTGTGCCACCAGTCCCATCTGCCACCAGTCCCATCTGCCACCAGTCCCAACTGCCAGTGCCACCTGCCAGTGCCATCAGTGCCACCTGTCAGTGCCATCTCATCAAATGGCTAAAAGAGTATTCTCAGCCGAGGAGGCGTATGAAATTCTTGCGGCCGACGGGAGCAACGGGGAGCGCTCCGATTCGGAGTCCTCCGCATATTCAGATGAGTCTGACGTGGACTACGAGCCTGTCATAAGCAGTGGATCAGTGACGGAGGAGACGGAGACGGCAGAGGAGGAGGAGGAAGAAGAAGAAGAGGAGGAGGGCCCATCCGCCAGACGAAGGCGTTCTGCTGAGGAGGCAGTGCCATCCACCAGCACCGCAGTGCCATCCACCAGCACCGCAGTACCTCGAGAAGCAAGGCCACGTACCAGTGGGGTGTCACCTCAGCCCCAAAGGGTTAGGTCCCATGCCAGCCTTCCCTATTCCCTTCAGTACCCTTTGTGGCTTCCTCCAAATTCAGGAGAAGCCAACATTCCCCCTTTCACTGCCCAGCCAGGAGTCCAGGTGGATACAGAAAACTTTTCCCCAATAGATTTTTTTAATTTAATTTTTACTAATGACATGCTGGCAACAATTGTGGCCCAGTGCAACTTATATGCCCAACAGTTTATAACCAGCAACCCAACGTCCTCTTATGCCCGTCCCTACGTGTGGAAAGCCCTTACAGTGGAGGAGTTTAGGATTTTTTTGGGCCTCACATTCTGCATAGGACTAAAAATGGAAAAAATCAATTACGTTCATATTGGTCATCCCGCCCCATATATCATATGCCCATCTTTTCCTCAGCAATGCCCAGGTCCAGATATCTAATGATTATGAGATTCCTACACTTCAATGGTAATACCCAGTGCCCTCCCCGAAATGACCCAAATTTTGATAAACTTTATAAAATTCGGCCGCTACTAAATTATTTTTCTGAAACCTTCCCCCAGTTGTTTACCCCAGACAAACACATATGCATAGATGAGTCCCTTATCAAATTTTCTGGCAGGCTGGGCATAAAACAATTTATACCCAGCAAAAGGGTCCGCTATGGGGTGAAGCTGTATAAATTGTGCGACAGAGAAACTGGGTATGTGTATGGCTTCATCATATATAAAGGGAAGGACTCCGAACTGAACCCCCCTAATTGCCCAATCTACATTGGAACCAGTGGGAAAGTAGTTTGGGAACTCATAAACCCACTCCTAGAGAAAGGATACCACTTGTATGTGGACAATTTTTATACCAGTTTGCCCCTGTTCCGAAATTTGCACAGAATGAAGACTCCAGCATGCGGCACCGTACGGACGAACCGGAAGGGATTTCCTCAAAGCCTGGTCACCAAAAAATTGAGAAGAGGGGAGACGGCGAGTTTGCGTAATGAGGAGATTTTGGCTGTGAAGTGGAGGGACAGAAGAGACGTGTACTTGCTTTCTTCCATCCACAACAATGAATTGTTGAAGTCACCAGGAGGAATGGCCGGATCCAAAAACCCAAATGCATCTACGATTACAATAAGTTCATGGGGGGTGTCGACTTCAACGACCAGATTCTCGAACCCTACCTTTCCACAAGAAGATCATACCGGTGGTATAAGAAAGTTTCAATTTATTTGTTCAATTTGGCCATGTACAACTCATATGTAATATATCGAAAATCCACTAGAAGACCCAAATCCTTCCTTTTCTTCCAGGAGGAAATCACCACTGCCCTTTTATACCCGAACAGCCCACCAGTAAACATAAGATCCGATGTCGTTAGCCGTCTCTCCGAGCGCCACTTCCCAGATAAAATCCCTCCCAGACCAACAGGCCAAAAACGCCAGAAAAAATGCCGGGGGTGCTCCAAAAGAGGAGAGAGAAGAGACACCATTTATCATTGTGCCCAATGTCCTTCAGAACCAGGCCTCTGCATAGGCAACTGCTTCTGCCATTACCATACCAAAATAAATTATTAGTTCACTTCCTGCCATTTATGTTCACACCCCTTATGCCTCTGCTTTCTCTGTAACTGACTGTGACAGCAGGAAGGTAAAGTCACCTGGTTGCATCCAGGGGGGTAGATATATTTCGCCCAGATTCAGGCTTTACCCCGACTTATACAACTAGGTGGAGAGTTGTATAAGGCTAGTGGGCTCATGGATGACTCATACCTCTAGGGAGAGTGTGGGGCGTCGTGCAGACAAAGATGAGGAGACCAGCTGAACCTTGTCAGCTCATTTAGGCCTCTATAAGAACTCCCAGCTTCATTAGATGTTAGCTCATGCCTGGAACCAGACCTGTGTGGACTGTCTAGGGAGAGTGAACCCCTGTGCGGTGAGGCAAAGCCTGTGTGGCTATTTGTTTGGACTTTTACTAAACCAGGGACTTAGGGACTAGGACAGCACCAGGCTGATCCCAGTTGTTAGTTTAGGAAACCTGCATGTTTAGTCAGAGGTCAAACTGACCAGGATTTATTTTGTTTATGTTTCTTTTTGGCTTTGCTGTGTTTTTGTCACTGTACATAGAGAAATAAACCGCACCTTTTGATTTTGAAAACCACAACCTCCGTCTGCTGGCCCTGTTTTTGTGTGGGGAGCCCAACCAGGGGGTCACACACACCCGCTACCGAGTTAACCCCCTCACAGTTGGTGGAGAACCAGTGGCAGTTTTTTTTTAAGCCAGCATGGAGGAGATACTGAAGCAGCTGGCTCTAGCAAATGCCAATCAACAGCAGACAAATGCAGGTTTGCAAAGGAGCCTTGCAGCCCAGCAGCAGACAAACGCAACTTTGCAACAGAGTCTGGAGGCTCAGCAACGAGCCCAGCAGCAATCTGAGGCCCGCTTCATAGACCTGTTGCAGAAGCAAGAGCAGAGACTACAACAACAGATGGAAGCAGTAATGCAGCAACGTCCGCAGACCAGTGAGGAAAGCCGTCCCACTAATACCGCGTCCTTTGGGGTGAGTCGTTTATTGACAAAAATGACTGGAGAGGATGATCCAGAGGTATTTTTGACCACATTTGAAAGGACCGCTGAAAGAGAAAAGTGGCCTGAGGAGCAGTGGGCTGGACTGGTGGCTCCTCTGTTAACTGGTGAATCGCAGAAAGCTTACTATGACCTAGAGCCTAACCAAGCAAAAGACTATGTGATGCTAAAAGCTGAAATATTGGCAAGGCTGGGTGTCACCCAGGCTGTCCGGGCTCAGCGTGTGCATAACTGGACTTTCCAGCTTGGAAAACCCCCCAGGTCTCAAATGTATGATCTCATTCACCTGAGCAGAAAGTGGCTACAGCCAGAGACTTTGTCCGCACCAAAGATTGTGGAACGTGTTGTAATGGATCGGTTTTTGAGAGCTCTTCCTACTGCCATCCAAAAGTGGGTAAGCCATGGAGACCCAGAGATGGCCGATGGTCTTGTGGATCGTGTGGAGAAATACTTGGCTACAGAGAACCTGACGGCCTCTTCCAGAGACACTCGGACTTTCCACCCTAAGACCAGACCATCCCCAGGGGCGGATAAGAGGATTCCAAGGGGTGAGGGTGGAGAGAGTGAGAGGGTGGGAGCTCTACCCCAAGTTTGGCGAGAACAGCCTGGGAAATCAGCGGCTCAAGAGGCGGCAAGAAGGATCGTTTGCTACCGCTGCCGGCAAGCGGGACATATTGCAGCCAATTGCCCGGTTGTGGAGGAACCCATGCAGTGTGACTTTCTGACGGGCAGACGTCAGTCGCTGTGTGCGACAGTCGCATGCACTGCCATTCGAGGAACTGAGAAACATTTATGCAAAATGTGTGTTAATGGTAGAAATGTTGTGGTATTGCTGGATTCAGGTAGCCTTGTGACCCTGATAAAGGCTGAGTTAGTTAAAACAGAGGTCTCTGGGAATAGCAAGGTAGCTGTTATTTGTGTGCATGGGGACACCCGAGAGTATCCAGTGACTACAGTGTGTTTCGAGACCCCCAAAGGTACCCTCTCTCATCCAGTGGGCTTAGTATCTCAGTTACCGCATGACGCCATTGTGGGAAGGGATTTTCCGAAGTTCTGGGAACTGTGGGATGATCCTGAGCCCCTCACTGGTGCCCCTATGTACCAGGAATGTGATAGCCAGAACTCCCCTGAGAGTGGTGAGGACTCTCCGGAATTTCCCTTATCAGTATTGGCAGGGGAGACTCAAGAAACTGGAGAGGAGCCCACCTCCTCAGACGAAAACCTACCGTCTGTGGAGTTTTCTGATCTTGAGGTTCACAGGGAAAACTTTGCCACAGAACAGTTGAAAGACCCCGCCCTAATAAAGGCACGGGAAAACGTAGTGAAAATAGATGGTGAGTTAGTGAACCCAGATAATACCTGCACTTACCCATACTTCAGCGTAGAGAAGGACCTACTGTATCGGGTGGCAAAAAGGGCAGAAGAAACCGTTGAGCAGCTTGTGGTGCCCAAACCTTACAGGAAGTTGGTGTTGGAGTTGGCCCATGGGCACATTCTTGGAGGTCATCTGGGGACAGAGAAAACCCGAGAGAGGGTATTACAGAGATTCTATTGGCCGGGGGTGATGAAGGACGTAGAAAATTATTGTTCCTCCTGCCCTGTGTGTCAGAGGTTGGCCCCGATGCCACATTTCCGTAGCCCGCTGGTCCCTCTACCCATCATTGAGGTCCCGTTTGAGAGGATCGCCATGGATTTGGTAGGTCCTATAATCAAGTCCGCTAGGGGGCACCAGTACATATTAGTTATAATGGACTATGCCACCCGTTATCCAGAAGCGATCCCTCTCCGAAATACCTCGGCCAAAACCATAGCCAAAGAGCTATCTCTTGTTTTTAGCCGGGTGGGTATTTGTAAAGAACTGCTTACGGACCAAGGTACACCCTTTATGTCCCGGGTTATGAAAGAGCTGTGTAAATTGTTCAAAGTGACGCAATTGCGTACGTCTGTATCACCCCCAAACCGATGGGCTGGTTGAAAGATTCAACAAAACCCTAAAACAAATGTTGAAGAAAGTGGTGGATAGAGATGGAAAGGATTGGGACTGTTTACTTCCTTATTTGATGTTTGCTATTAGGGAGGTGCCCCAATCCTCTACGGGATTCTCCCCCTTTGAGTTACTGTATGGGAGACACCCAAGAGGGCTGTTGGATATTGCCAAGGAAACTTGGGAAAGTGAGAGTTCTCCCCACAGGAGTGTGATTGAGCATGTCGCCCTGATGCAAGATCGAATTGCACAGGTAATGCCCATCGTGAAGGAACATTTGGCCCAAGCGCAGTTGGCACAGCAGAGAGTGTACAACCGTGGAGCCAAGACCCGTACCTTTTCCCCGGGGGATAGGATATTGGTACTTGTCCCTACGGTTGAAAGTAAATTCCTTGCCAAATGGCAAGGCCCCTACGAGATAATGGAAAAAGTGAGCGAAGTGAATTACAAGGTCAGACAACCAGGAAGGCGAAAGCCCGAACAGATCTATCACGTTAATCTGTTGAAAGCCTGGAGGGATAGAGAGTCCCTAGTCGCAGACACTTGGTCACCAGCTCAAACTGGTTGCGTGATTCCTGAGGTTGGAATAGCAGCCACCTTGTCACAACCCCAACAACAGGAGGTTAAGGAGTTTGTGCTTCGCAACAAGGAGGTATTCTCTGAGCTGCCGGGACAAACATCTGGGGTAGAGCATGACATCATTACCCCGCCCGGTGAAAGGGTGAAGTTAAAACCCTATCGGATCCCAGAGGCTCGACGGGAGGCAATACGGGAGGAAGTACAGAAAATGCTGAACTTAGGGGTGATAGAGGAGTCCCAAAGTGATTGGTCTAGTCCCATCGTGTTGGTGCCTAAACCGGATGGGAGCTGGCGATTTTGTAACGATTTTCGTCAGTTGAACAAAGTTACAAAATTTGACACCTACCCCATGCCACGTATAGATGAGTTGATCGACCGGCTGGGAACAGCCCGATACATGACGACTCTTGACCTCACAAAAGGGTATTGGCAAATCCCCCTGGCCAAGTCGGCCAAAGAGAAAACCGCATTTGTAACCCCAGACGGGGCGTTCCAATATAAAAGAATGCCGTTCAGGTTACAGAATGCGCCGGCCACATTCCAGCGGAAAATGGACCAGATGCTGAGGCCCCATCGGAAGTATGCTGCGGCTTACCTGGATGACGTAATTGTCCATAGCACAGATTGGGCCTCACATCTGCCAAAAGTGCAAGCAGTCCTGGACTCTGTTCGGGAAGCGGGGTTTACGGCTAACCCCAAGAAGTGTACCATTGGGCAGGAGGAGGCCAAATATCTTGGGTACACCATTGGGAGGGGAGTAATAAAACCCCAACTCAACAAAGTCGAGGCCATCCAGAGTTGGCCACGTCCCAACAGCAAGAAGCAGGTACGAGCCTTTCTGGGAATCGCTGGGTATTATCGGCGATTCATTCCCCACTTTGCTTCTAAGGCTGTGCCCCTAACCAACCTGACGAAGGGGAAAGGGTCGGTCATGATTAAATGGACCCCCGAGGCTGAGGCAGCATTCCAATTCTTGAAACAAGCCTTATGTAGCCAGCCAGTGTTGTACTCACCCGACTTCTCTAAAGACTTTGTCGTACAAAGTGATGCGTCAGATGTGGGGTTAGGAGCAGTATTGTCCCAGGTCTGGAACGGGGAAGAGCACCCAGTCATTTACCTCAGCAGGAAGTTGAAGTCCCATGAGGTAAATTACGCCACCGTTGAAAAGGAGTGTTTAGCGGTGAAGTGGGCTCTAGCTTCCCTTCGGTACTACCTGCTAGGTAGGCACTTTGACATGGTTACGGATCACGCTCCGTTAAAGTGGATGGCTCAAAACAAGGAAACAAATAGAAGAGTGAATAGGTGGTTCCTGGCCCTCCAGGAATTCAACTTCACAGTAAAGCATCGCCCTGGCGTTCAAATGGGGAATGTGGATGCTTTGTCTCGAGTACATGAATGCCTGATTGCTGGTGTTCCAACCCCGAGGTTAAAACAAGAGGGGGGGGTATGTGACAGCAGGAAGGTAAAGTCACCTGGTTGCATCCAGGGGGGTAGATATATTTCGCCCAGATTCAGGCTTTACGCCGACTTATACAACTAGGTGGAGACTTGTATAAGGCTAGTGGGCTCATGGATGACTCATACCTCTAGGGAGAGTGTGGGGCGTCGTGCAGACAAAGATGAGGAGACCAGCTGAACCTTGTCAGCTCATTTAGGCCTCTATAAGAACTCCCAGCTTCATTAGATGTTAGCTCATGCCTGGAACCAGACCTGTGTGGACTGTCTAGGGAGAGTGAACCCCTGTGCGGTGAGGCAAAGCCTGTGTGGCTATTTGTTTGGACTTTTACTAAACCAGGGACTTAGGGACTAGGACAGCACCAGGCTGATCCCAGTTGTTAGTTTAGGAAACCTGCATGTTTAGTCAGAGGTCAAACTGACCAGGATTTATTTTGTTTATGTTTCTTTTTGGCTTTGCTGTGTTTTTGTCACTGTACATAGAGAAATAAACCGCACCTTTTGATTTTGAAAACCACAACCTCCGTCTGCTGGCCCTGTTTTTGTGTGGGGAGCCCAACCAGGGGGTCACACACACCCGCTACCGAGTTAACCCCCTCACACTGACCCTGGACTGTTATTTGACCACGCTTCTGCCTAACGATTCTGTTTATACCTCTGCTGATCTGGAACTGACCCTGGACTGTTATTTGACCACGCTTCTGCCTAACGATTCTGTACATATCTCTGCCTGATCTGGAACTGACCCTGGACTGTTTGACCATGCTTTTTGCCTGCCTCTTGGACTGATCTTGTACCCTGCCAGTGGACTAGTGGGATTCATAACACAGGGGTCTCACATATGTGAGGGGCTCCAGAATTGTTTTTCTGGATGAAGAAAACAATTGTTTTTGTTTTTCTCATTCCCAGATTAGGGTCTGGAGACTCGGAGGCTTCAAAGAGATTTGGGTGGGAGAAGCCTCTACCCCTGTCCCCATTCAGTCCTGAACGAGGCCCTACTTCTGCCAACTGCCTGTAGGACCTATGCCATCATGCCTCTGCCTGTCGGATGAACTGACCACACCGCTTTTGCTGACCAAGTCCCTGCCTCTTGCCTGGACCAGTGCTGTCCTCCTGTGGAAAACTGCGCTACTAAAACCACAGGTAATCTTTTGTTTACCATTTGCTCAGCAGAATGTATTTTGGGGTGTAATTCTTGGTATGTTCATGCTATGTGTCCCTAGAACACCTGATGGTGTACCTTGCATGTTGGGCCTCTGTATGTGGCCAGGTTGTATAAAAGTCTCACACATTTGGTATCGCCATACTCAGGAGGAGTAGCAGAATGTATTTTGGGGTGTCATTTTTGCTATGTACATGCTATGTGTTGGCAATATCTTATAAATGGACAACTTTGCGTAAAAAAATTGTGTTTTCATTTTTTTCCCGCAATTTCCAAAAACTTCAGGAAAAAAATGAACCGTTCAAAAGACTCATTATGCCTCATAGATTATACGTTGTAGGAGCTTTCCAAAATAGGGTCACTTTGTGGGCGTTTCCATTGTCCTGGTGCTCCAGGGCCTTCAAAAGTGTAATAGGTGGTTGAGAAATGAGATGTGTAATTTATGCTCCTAGAATGCCTGAAGGTGCCATTTCAATATTGGGCCTCTGTATGTGGTATAAAAGTCTCACACATTTGGTATCGCCATACTCAGGAGGAGTAGCAGAATGTATTTTGAGGTGTCATTTTTGCTATGTACATGCTATGTGTTGGCAATATCTTATAAATGGACAACTTTGCGTAAAAAAATTGCGGTTTCATTTTTTTCCCGCAATTTCCAAAAACTTCAGGAAAAAAATGAACCGTTCAACAGACTCATTATGCCTCATAGATTATACGTTGGGGTGTTAGCTTTCCAAAATGGGGTCACTTTGTGGGCGTTTCCAATTGTCCTGGTGCTCCAGGGCCTTCAAAAGTGTAATAGGTGGTTGAGAAATGAGATGTGTAATTTATGCTCCTAGAATGCCTGAAGGTGCCATTTCAATATTGGGCCTCTGTATGTGGGCAGGCTGTATAAAAGTCTCACACATTTGGTATTGCCATACTCAGGAGGAGTAGCAGAATGTATTTTGGGGCGTCATTTGTGGTATACACATGCCATGTGAGAGAAATAATCTATTATAATGACAATTTTGTGGAAAAAATAAAAAAAATAAAAAAAAATCTTCATTTTGCAAAGAATTGTGGGAAAAAATTACAACATCAAAAACCTCACGATGCATCTTACTAAATACCTTGGAATGTCTAATTTAAAAAAAGGGGTCATTTGGGGGGTATTTGTGCTTTGCTGGCTTGTTCGGGTCGTAAGAAATGAGATAGGCCACCAGTACATTAGGTGTGATCAATTGTTTATGATCCGCACCACAGCTTGTAGACTCTATAACTTTCACAAAGACCAAATAATATCCACTAATTTGGGTTATTTTTACCAAAGATATGTAGTAGTATAAATTGTGGCTAAATTTTATAAAGAAAAAATTAATAATTTGCAAAATTTTATCACATAAACTAAAAAAAAGCGTTTTTTTTTCAAAATTTTCCGTGTTTTTTCATTTATAGCGCAAAAAATAAAAAACCCAGAGGTGATCAAATACCACCAAAAGAAAGCTCTATTTGTATGAAAAAAAGGACAAAAAAATCATTAGGTTACAGTATTACATGACTGAGTAATTGTCATTCAAAGTGTGAGAGCACTGAAAGCTGAAAATTGGTCCGGGCACGAAGGAGATTTAGTGCCCAGTTGTCAAGTGGTTAAAATGACATAAATGAAGACGAGTAGTACAGTATAAAAACAATCAAAAATGATCTGCATTAAACGGATACTAAAACAGCGCTAAAATTAAAGATCATCCATGTGATGGACACAACAGTCAAATAGTCTCTGTGCAGCAATGGTAGTGGGTAAAGTTCAAAAATATCCAGGGTGATGATAAGAACAGTGATATTCAGTGTGCACCTTCCACCAGAATAAACATCCAACTTTCCACCTCGTGAAGTACACTCCCCGAGGGGGTCAAACTCACCAGAAAACTGTAATCAATAAGCCTTATGAGTAAGTATTCCTCAGTCAATCCGCTCTTAGCCTCACTATCCACAGAGATCCACATGTACGTCATAAAAACACAGAAGATATTGCACATAGCCTAATTCTGTTTATTTAAACGTTTTCCCAATATCACCAAAGGATCCCTTCATAAAATCTACGTACACAGTATATAAATTAGTCAAGCATATAAAGTGGCCCAAGAGGGCGCCATCACCGTGATATTGGCATCCCAGCATATCTGCGTGTATCTCCTTGCTGACACCGCAAGTAGTTCCGGGTAGGGCAAGATGGTGGAGCGCAGGCGTCACTTCCGCAATGTCGTGCTGGACACGACCTTGCGCGTTTCGTCATATCCGACTTCAACAGAGGGTGTGGCAGCACGACATCACGCATAGTTTAAATATAATAGCTCCCGGCCAGTAAGCAAATCAGGCGCGCATAGCAACAAGTGACGGTGCTAGTCACTGCGTCTAAAGCAATACGTTGATTGATCCAGCAAATTCAAGGAGCAGGAAACACAAGCTGGCAATGGCAAACATGTAAACAAAAGACATATTGCGACCAGGGATGAGCCGAACACCCTCCTGTTCAGTTCGCACCAGAACCTGCGAACAGACAGAATGTTCGCGTGAACTTTAGAACCCTATTAAATACAATGGACTCGAACGTTTGAAATCTAAAGTGCTAATTATAAAGGCTTATATGCAAGTTATTGTCCTAAAAAGTGTTTGGGGACCTGGGTCCTGCCCCAGGGGACATGTATCAATGCAAACATTTTTTTTCAAAACAGCCGTTTTTTCGGGAGCAGTGATTTTAATAATGCTTAAAATGAAAAAATAAAAGTGAAATATTCCTTTAAATTTCGTACCTAGGGGGTGTGTATGATATGCATGTAAAGTGGCGCATGTTTCCCGTACTTAGAACTGTCCCTGCATAAAATGTAATTTTTGAAGGGAAAAAAAGTCATTTAAAACTCACTCGCGGCTATTAATGAATTGTCGGCTCCCGGCAATACATACAAAAGTCATTGATAAAAAAAAAAAAAAAAAAGCGTGGGGGTCCCCCAGAATTCAATTACCAGGTCCTTCAGGTCTGGTATAGATATTAAGGGTAACCCCGCCGCAAATTTTAAAAAAAAATGCGCGCGGTTCCCCCAAATATCCATACCAGGCCCTTCAGATCTGGCATGGATTTTAAGGGGGACTCCACCCCAAATAAAAAAAAATGGTGTGGAGTCCCCCCAAAAATCCATACCAGACCCTTATCGGAGCACGCAACCTGGCAGGCCATGTTGATGGAGACAAGGCCTCATCCCCACAACCCTTGCCCGGTGGTTGTGGGGGTCTGCGAGCGGGGGGCTTATCGGAATCTGGAAGACCCCTTTAACAAAGGGGACCCCCAGATCCTGCCCCCCCTATGTGAATTGGTAAGGGGTACATTGTACCCCTACCATTTCACGAAGAAAGTGTCAAAAAAAAAAAAAAACACAAACACCTTGGAAAAGTCCTTTTTATTTTTATTTTTTAATAAACATTCCAGCGGTGAAATCCAGTGCCCCGCGGTGATCCGATGTCCAGTGCTGTCCATCATTGGCTTAGCCTGAGCGAGCGGACCTGATGGGGAACTTCCTCCGCAGTCTATTACATGTATAGACCCGCCCCTTCTAAAGTTCCCCATCAGGTCCGCTCAGCCAATGACTCGGTGTAAGGCTGAGGACCTGATGCGGAACATGAGAAGGGGCGGGTCTATACATGTATTACACAGTGAGGAAAGTTCCCCATCAGGTCCGCCCCCTCGGTATGTCAGACCCCGCCTACGTCATTGGCCTGAGCGGACCTGATGGGGAACTTCCTTCACTGTGTAAATTTAAATTACACAGTGAAGGAAGTTCCCCGCTCAGGCCAATGACGTAGGCGCGGTCTGACATACCGAGGGGGCGGACCTGATGGCCTACATCAGATCACCCCTTAACACTGGCAGACATGTCTGTGATAGCCACGGACATCAAAGCAACTTTCTCAGCGGCTATCACGGACTTAAAAACGAGCATGATAGCTATAAATGAAAAGATGGCGGTGGTGGAGCACGCAGGAAAACATAGGGACAAGGTCATACACAGGCTAGAGCTAACCACACAGGCTCCAACGCAGCATTTCATAGATATGAATCGGCACATAGAAGATTTGGACAATAGGGGCAGGAGGTGCAACATTAGGGTACGGGGGATCCCCGAATCTGTTGATCATGAGCAAATCATCCCGGCGCTCAGGAGAGTGTTCAACAGTTTGTTAGAACGCCAAGAGGACATGGAGATTGACTTTGTGCGGGCGCATCGAGCTCTCAGGCCCAGAGGCTCTGATTCAGCACCTCCGAGAGACATTATATGTTGCCTGCAAAGCTTTGGCCTTAAAGAGGATATTATGCGCAAAGCGCGGAGACATGACAGGATAATTTTTAATGGCGCAACGATAATGCTGTTCCAGGATCTATCGCAGATAACTCTGAGAAATAGACGTGCCATACGTCCCTTACTGGAACTGTTGAGAGAAAGAGACCTGAAGTATTCGTGGCGTTTTCCTTTTGCTCTGACTGTGTCTTACAATGGCCACCCACATATATTACGCTCTCCAGCAGACCTCCCTGAGTTTTGCGAATCATTGGATATGGAGCATGTAGCTCTCCCTGAATGGTATGCAGAATTCCTACACACCCCACTGGAAAGGAGCCCCCCGCCTCTCCTTTCATGTCACCTGACACCAGACTTTCTAAAAAAGCTAGGCATGGGCGTGGTGGGGACCAGACACCCCGGGGAGACAAGCAGGGCCTTCCAGGGACCGGAATGCAGAGTGAAGCTTTGCTGTACTGTATTCCTTCCCCCTACATGTTTCTGCAACCTACCTTAAACTGTCTCACCTCTCCCCCTGCGGAGAGACCTATGCCTACATTCTGATTCTCTGCCCTTACCTTCCCTTTTCCATGAAGCCCTGTTGGTAATTAATGCCTGTTTTGGAACCTCTGAGGTGTATGCTCACTACCTCTTTCACTTGAAACCCAGTTTGAAACTTTTCAAGAAGCACAGGTCAGTATAGACAACCAAGGCTTGTCTGCTCCTTCCTACACCTATTGCACCCAGATCTCCGCTGTGGACGTCCTCACTGAAATAGGTACCGGTGTCTATCCCTTGATTAGCCCTGGACGTGGCTCACTGTTAGTTTCTCCCCAAGTTATACTCACTGAAGCCTGTTGCCTTAGTTGTACCCGGATAAGTACATATATACTGTCAGTCACAGGGCCCACTTCTACACCCTAGGAGATGTTTCCTTTCCTCGTGAGTGGCTCGGCTCTGCTGTGCCCAGCTCTTCCAGATCTTACCAAGCACTTCAATTCCCTTGCAGACTACCTATGGATGACTTTATATGCACCTGGTTTCTCATTTTTTGCCAGCAGGGACCCATGTATAGATTATATGCATACTTACATTCACATATCCTATGGGCAGAAGGAGGTTGTATATGCACTTATTATTCTTTTTTTTTTACTTTTATATTTTTTCTGTTGCTCCCTTTTTTGTGAGCTTTTGTTTATCTCTGCCTAGAAATATAGTTTACACCATGGTCGGGTGTACAATACACTGATATGTTTAATTAATTTTAACTAAACTGGTCGTGTGTGCGATGACTGGGAGGATCCTTTCATTTGGTCAGGTCTTCCTTGGCATTGCTCTTCTGGGTGGGCTGTCGTTTTCGTCTCCCGGCGACCCCACAGAGGGCTCCTTGCTACCCTTTCGGGAAGCAGGGATCTCTACTGAACGTTGGCGAGTACCCCTTCCTGGGAAGGTTTTTGACCGCCCAGGAGGAGGGACGGTTTCTACGCCATTCTCTTGCTGTGTCACTCTATTTGGTCTTTCATTTCTTCATAAACTTCTGTTCCTCCTCTCTTTCTCCCCCCTTTTTACCCTACTTCTTCTTATCCAAAAAAGTACTTATTAGCAGTGTTATTGGATTGTTGTCTTAGCTTACAAATACAGATACTAAACTACACAGTATAGTTTAAATTATTTTTTTTTGCAGAGTGGTCCTGGGGCGACACCCCACGGTGATCTCGCATAACATCAGGGGCCTAAACATCCCGGAGCGACGCTCCACTCTCCTGAGGGAACTCAAGAAGGGTAGGCCCCATTTTGTATTTCTTCAGGAGACCCACTTCAAAACACACCATATTCCGAGACTTACAGATTCAGATTTCACCAGAGTATTTCATGCCACGACTGATGAATCTAAGACTAAAGGGGTATCTATACTGATCAGTAGAGATGCTCCTTTTGAGTTGTCTGAACAACTTTGCGATACACAGGGTAGATTTGTGTTTTTGAAGGGGACATATGGAGGTACACCCGTAACATTAGCGAATGTATATTTCCCAAACAGAGCTCGTGTCAAGTTCTGTCAGAACATAGTCAGGGAACTCCAAGGGTTTGCGGCAGGTTGTACGATTCTTGGGGGGGATTTTAATGTGCCTCTGAATCCCCTTCTGGATACGTCCAACGGTAAGACATGTATGTAGGATCCTCAAAAAGATCAAATCACTACTACAATCCTTGCAATTGGTAGACACTTGGCGCTTTCTAGACCCAGATGGCCGAGACTACACCCATTTCTCTGTTCCCCACTCGAGATATGCTAGATTAGACTATCTGTTCATGACGCAGAGGGATCTTCCTAGGGTCTCTGGGGCACATATAGGTCTTCAGACGATCTCAGATCATTCCCCCGTATCCCTTTCACTAGACATGTCGCACGTGCCCAAACAACAACCCACATGGAGGTTGAACGCCTCACTTCTGACTGACCCAGACCTACTACCCAAAATTACCACAGAATTAACAGACTTTTTCAGAACTAACATTACTCCAGGGGTAGACCCTCTAGTCATATGGGAGGCCCATAAATGCACTATTAGAGGGACGTTGATTGCGCTGGGTTCCAGATGCAAAAAAGAGAGGGAGGCCACCATTCGGAACCTGATCATGAAGATCAATTCTTTAGAGGCACTACACAAGCAATCTTTATCGATAGACTCTGCTACTCAACTGTTAGAGACCAGGAAGGACTTACAACAGATGCTTGACTCTCGGGCGAAGCGAATGCTGTTCTTCAAAAAGAAAGTTTACTACGAATCTGGGAATAAGACGGGTAGAGTGCTGGCCAGAGCCTTGAAGGAACATGCTTCCTTCAACAACATTGCTAGCATCAGGAACCCTTCGGGGAAACTCGATGTTGCGTCGGAAGCAATAGCTGGACATTTTCATAGTTTCTACTCCCCAACATAAACAACCACATATGGAGGGAGACAGAACACAGATTATACAAGATTATTTAGCCAAGAGTGGTCTTCCAGCTTTGACAGAGCTTGACTCTACATCACTGGAATCCCCAATCTCCTCCCCGGAGCTCAGACAGGCTATTAAACAGCTTAAATCTGGCAAAAGCCCTGGGCCGGACGGGTACTCGGCAATCTACTACAAGACTTTTATAGACATTCTGACAGAGCCTCTGAAAGAGGCTCTGAACTCCCTGTCTATTCCCAAAGAGATCACTCCCGACTTTCTGACTGCACACATTGCAGTGATTCCAAAACCAGGAAAAGATCCGTGGGAATGTGCTAGCTATAGGCCATTTCCCTGTTGAACCTGGATGTAAAGCTGTTCGCGAAGGTCCTGGCCTTGAGGTTGGGCCCACTTCTGCCAAAACTGGTTGGTCTGGAACAGGTGGGCTTTATACCTGGCAGGGAAGCAAAGGATAACCTCACCAAAGCACTACTCCTGATTCACGCAGCAAAAATCTGAAAGATCGAGGGCTTTCTCCTCTCTTCTGATGCGGAGAAGGCCTTTGATCGGGTGGCCTGGGACTTCATGATGGCGGTGTGTGGTCGGGTAGGCCTAGGTCCGCACATGCTGTCATGGATTTCCGCACTCTATAGGAACCCCTCTGCGCAACTGAAAATAAATGGCACTTTATCAAAAAAGGTATCCATATCTAATGGAACCAGACAGGGTTGCCCATTATCACCCCTGTTGTTTATTCTCTCATTAGAACCCTTCATCAGAACGATTCAGAACAACTCTACGATTCACGGTTTTCAGATTCAGGATAAAGAGTTTAAAACGGCGGCCTACGCTGATGGTCTTCTATTCTTCTTGACCGACCCAACCCTGACCATCCCTAACCTCTTAAAGGAATTTGCCCACTTTGGCTATTTAGCAAATTTAAAGATAAATTACTCGAAATCTGAAGCCCTCAATATTTCACTCCCAGACGCTGCGCTCACCTTGGCTAAGGCTAACTCCACATTCCGATGGGACCCCACCACCCTTAGGTACCTGGGAACATGGCTGACCCCACAATTAAAATCTATATATGAGAAAAATTACCCCCCCCTTGCTCAAAACCTGCGAAACAGACCTCAACAATTGGCATTTAGTCTCCTTCTCATGGTTTGGCCGGGCGTCCATCATTAAGATGGTGGTTCTACCTAAATTCCTTTACATGATGCGCACTATACCTGTCAAGATCCCTCCAAAATTCTTTAAAGCATTAAACTCCATCATCCTGAAATTCATGTGGCAACACAAAAAACCAAGGCTAAAATTGACTACTCTGATGATGCCTAAAGATTTGGGTGGGATTAATTTGCCGAACTTTAAAAACTACTATCATGCATCACATGTAGCCAGGGTCATAGATTGGCACTGCCATGATGGCATGAAGGATTGGGTTAAGCTGGAAGCGACCTTGTGCTCGTTTCCACCTACGCTCTCACTGTGGATCCCAGGGTCGGGCCTTTCCTCTAACCTGCAAAACTGCCCGATTACGAGTACTACATTAGACATTCTGAGAACACTAGTTAAAAAGATGGATATTACCACGATCCCCAGCCCTCTGACCCCACTGAAAGACAACCCTGACTTTACCCCGGGTATTCATAACCCCACACTCCACTTAGTGACGAAGGACACTTCCCTATGAGCAGGTGAATGCTTTCTGGGATCTAGGGTCAGAGACTGGACGTCTCTCAAGACAGACTGCAAATTACCTCATCTAAGACAGTGGACATACTTCCAGATCAGGAGCTATCTAGGCAAGTTTAGAAACCCTCAAGATCTCTACAGACCTCTGACCGCCCTGGAAGCGGCCTGTCACAGTAAAACCCCTGTATTTAGGGCCACATCTCTAGCATACTCCTGGTTGCAATACTCCGGAGACGCGGGGGAAAGTGCGCATAGAGGTACTAAAGAGATATCAGATGAACAATGGAGATATGCCTGCATTCTGGTACTAAACTGCAGGAAACAAGCTATTAGTTGCTGACACGATGGTACCACACACCTGTAAGACTCCACAGATGGGACAACCAAAGATCTGAGATCTGTTGGAGATGTCATACTGAACGGGGCACGTTAGCTCACATTTGGTGGCACTGTGCTCTGGTCACAAACTACTGGTCAGAGGTTCTGAAACTGATTAAACAGATCACTGAAACTAAAATAAACCTAGATGCTGCATGTTGCCTGCTACATATATCGAGTTTTTCGCTTAAGAGATACAAGCACTCCTTGACAAAACACCTTCTAAATGCGGCCAAATCCTTAATTCCCCTGCACTGGAATTCGTCTAGAGTCCCATCCATTTCAGAATGGCTAAATAAGGTAGGGGAAATAGCCACCATGGAAGATACCTTGGCCCAGGATGGTGGTGACACGAAGAAGTTTCACGACACCTGGCAGCCGTGGTTAGATTTTAAATATTCTCAGGAATATATGCCTGAGGGTGCAATTCCACCCTCCTAAGAATGTTTGGCATGATGATTTCTCCTACGGTTGGCCCTCAGAGGCTGACCGCCTTTTAAGACCAATCCAACTATACTCTGGAATGAGCTCAATACCCTCCCCCTTTTTCTAACCCCCCTTCCTTCGATCTCTCCCTGCTTTTTCTTTCTTTTTCTTTACTCTAATTACTGCTACAATTGAGATAGCGGATGTTGATAATAGTGTTGATCAGAAAGTACTGACCAGTAGTATTCATTTATTCCTTCTATTTAGAGGTCATTGTTATGTTCTAACTTTTAGATTTTTTCTGGAATTGCATTAATTCTTATGCTGCATATTTAGAAGACTAGATATAACATGTATCTTTTCTATTTCTTTACTGAACACTCAATACTCTCACAGGCAGTCATTGCTCATTCCCATGAGTGTCGCCAGGCGACGGACTTCAGCTATGTTCTGGTATTGACTTTCTGTCAGGGTCACCTGTGGCCAGGTGACAGATGCACACCGTAGGGGGACAGGAGTGCACCGCGAGGTAGTGAACCCTATGGCTGGCTTCTGCGGATAGGAAACTGGGTGGTTGTGGAAAGCGGGACCAGAGGAGCACAACCGGGATCCCAACGGAAGCGAGAGCCAAGATTCCCCAGGGCGCAGAGTCTAAGACCCAGCTGGTCTTCTCCAGGGCCTCTAGTGGTGAGGATGTTACGCTGCAGGCTGGGACCAGGTCGCGGCCCCGGGAGTTTCCTAGCTCACGCCCCGTAGGATAAGGGGAAAAGAGGGGAAGCAGCAGCACACGATAGAGAGAACCGAATAACAAGCTGAAGGTCAGGGGCCACAAGCAGACAAGGATAACGAAGAACGAGCCGAAGGTTAAGGGTCACGAGCAGACAAGGATAGTCGGGGACAAGCCAATAACGTAACAGAGAGACAGACGTAGCACACGGCAGGCAGGAACCCAAACACACAATGCCTAACAAACACGTTGATCAGCAAAGCAGGCTTGCAGTGCACAGGTTAATATAGTGTTCAGTGATAGGGCCTGGGGTGGAGTCAGGCTGGGAGGAGATTATAAAGGAAGCCAGGTGAAGGAGGTCTGGTCTCTAGATGAACACATGAGGAGGAAGGTAAGATGGCAGACAGACATTAATGCATATCCATGACACTTTCGCCACATTGTACTGTTTTGATCACAATTCTTTGCAGTTGCATCTGCGTTTTCTGATATGTGCACTCTTGTATTACTTTCAATCTTTCTCTTAATAAACACTTTGAATGATAAAAAAAAAAAAGGAAATGAAAAATTATACATAAATGTGCAACCTACCAATGCGTGTATCATAAAAATTTAAAAATATATATTACTAAAACACCATTAAAAATATAGAGTCAATATATATGAAATAAATTATTAAATATATATGTATCAATAAAAACATAAAAAATTGTGTGTGTATGTGTATATATATATATATATATATATATATATATATATATATATATATTTATATATTATATTATATTATATTATATTATCTCTATATATCGCTCACTACCTCTTGTTAAAAGGTGCATCTAACTCTAATAATATGTAGTTAGATGCCCCTAGTCACTGATAAAGCAGTTTATGTCTAAGTTGACATTTAACCCTTTCGCCATTAATGTGTTGACCATATATATCCATTGGGTTTCTCTTCTTGATAGTTCTCTCACTAAGTTGGAGCCCCTCCAGTGTGGTTTCATGTGATCTACCCCTCAAAATTTGAGCCCAGAGGGGTCTTGATTATGATGGGTCTTAAAATGGAGTGAAACATTGTGATCCTTGAAACCAATCTTGATATTAGCGACATGTTCTGCGATTCGTATTCTTAGAAGTCTTTTAGTGCGGCCTATATAAATCAACCCACATGGGCATTGTAGAGTGTATAGTACATAGGGTTTGTTGCAGGTAATGAATTCTTTAACTTTGAATTCTTTATTGTTAGAGGAGGATCTGAAAGTGTCTAGGGCTCTTAATGGTGTGTTCACTTCTTTGCATGCCCGGCATTTTCTACACGCGTAGAATCCATCCTTGTCCAGGAATGAAGCAGGTCTACTCGGGGGGGGGGGCAGTCAATTACCTTTTTAACTATCTTATCCGCAAAGTTAGAGGCTCTTCTGTATATGAACCCAGGTTTGGACGGTAAAGAGGTTTTGAGAGTTCTGTCCAAAAGGATGTGCCAGTGGGCCCCAAATATCTCCTCAACTTCCTTGTACTGAGAATGATAACCAGAGATAAAACTCCATTCATGGTTATTAGACCCAGTGGGTCGGATGATATCTTCCATCAGTCTTTCTTTGGGAACCATGGCCACACTTTCAATAATTTGATCCAAGTTTTCCTGATAGTATCCCTTTTCCATACTTTTTCTTTATGGTGATGACCTGTGAATTAAAATCTTCATCTTTTGTGCAATTTCTGCGTATTCTAGTAAGTTGACCTTTAGGTATGTTCCTTAACCACATAGGGTGGTGACCACTTTAGATGGGCAAATAGCTGTTTGCATCAGTAGGCTTAAAATATACATTTGTACATAATTTATTGCCTTGCCTGAAGATATTGACGTCTAGAAAATGTATATTCATGTTACTTTGATTCCGTGGTTAACATATTACTTATTGTGATTTAATTCATTTAAAAATTCATTAAGTGATGTTGTTATTCCAGACCAAATAAAGAAGAGGTCATCTATATATCTTCTGTATAACAATAATTCGTTCCTCTTAGTGGAAAATATTCTCTTTTCCTCCCATTCTCCCATAAAAAGGTTGGCTATGCTTGGGGCGAATTTAGCTCCCATAGCAACACCGCGTTTCTGGGAGTAAAAATTGCTGCTATACCAAAAATAATTATGACTGAGACAAAAATCCAATGCATTTCCAATGAAGACTGTGTGTCAAGTCATCTCTCTGGCATAAGGCCCAGTTGAGTGCAAGGAGCGCGTCATCGTGTTGAATTATGGTATACAATGATGATACATCAGCTGTTACCAAATGCACTTCATTTCTTCATTACACTTCATTTCTTCCACCATTCCTGTATCTTTCATACTAACAGTAGCCTCGTAGCTTTACCTTCTAGCGATCCAGGCCTTTAGCCTAGGCCTGACGGTCTGTTCCTCAGACCCAAACAGTGTCCAAGAGTTTCAGCTTTCTCCTAGCTTCTCCTGGTCAGCACCTTTGTTGCTGTATCACTAACGGTGTCTGCCTCCTGCAGACATGCACCGCCTTTGACTCCACTTCAGAGGACGAGAGTCCACTCGACTCTCATGCACACAGACTTCCTCTCTATTGGGTGCAGCCCTGATCTATAATCACCTCTGAACTAAATAGCCCAAGACACAGCTGTTCCATCAGCGTGTCTTTCTTTACCAAATCTGGCATAAACCAACCCTCTTGAAGGTCGCACAAAGTCGCACCCTCACATTATATATATATATATATATATATATATATATATATATATAATGAGACTGGCTGTGTATAATCTTAAATCCACCGCCTGAAGTATATTAGAAAATGTACACCAGGAATGGCCTGCAGTCAGATATAGGCTACACTGGATGCAGAGTACATCGGGCGAACACCGGATGTTCGAGTCGAACCTACAGTCAGGTTCATAAATATTGGGACATCGACACAATTCTAATCTTTTTGGCTCTGTACACTACCACAATGGATTTGAAATTAAACTAACAAGATATGTTTTAACTGCAGACTTTCAGCTTTAATTTGAGGGTATTTACATCCAAATCAGGTGAACGGTGTAGGAATTACAACAGTTTGTATATGTGCCTCCCATTTTTTAAGGGACCAAAAGTAATGGGACAATTGGCTGCTCAGCTGTTCCATGGCCAGTTGTGTGTTATTCCCTCATTATCCCATTTACAAGGAGCAGATAAAAGGTCCAGAGTTAATTTCAAGTGTGCTAATTGCATTTGGAATCTGTTGCTGTCAACTCTCAATATGAGATCCAAAGAGCTGTCACTATCAGTGAAGCAAGCCATCATTCGGCTGAAAAAACAAAACAAACCCATCAGAGAGATAGCAAAAACATTAGGCGTGGCCAAATCAACTGTTTGGAACATCCTTAAAAAGAAAGACCGCACCTGTGAGCTCAGCAACACCAAAAGACCCGGAAGACCACGGAAAACAACTGTGGTGGATGACCGAAGAGTTCTTTCCCTGGTGAAGAAAAACACCCTTCACAACAGTTGGCCAGATCAAGAACACTCTTCAGGAGGTAGGTGTAGGTGTATGTGTGTGTCAAAGTCAACAATCAAGAGAAGACTTCACCAGAGTGAATACAGAGGGTTCACCACAAGATGTAAACCATTGGTGAGCCTCAAAAACAGGAAGGCCAGATTAGAGTTTGCCAAACATCTAAAAAAGCCTTCACAGTTCTGGAACAACATCCTATGGACAGATGAGACCAAGATCAACTTGTACCAGAGTGATGGGAAGAGAAGAGTATGGAGAAGGAAAGGAACTGCTCATGATCCAAAGCATACCACCTCATCAGTGAAGCATGGTGGTGGTAGTGTCATGGCGTGGGCATGTATGGCTGCCAATGTAACTGGTTCTCTTGTAATTATTGATGTTGTGACTGCTGACAAAAGCAGCAGGATGAATTCTGAAGTGTTTCGGGCAATATTATCTGCTCATATTCAGCCAAATGTTTCAGAACTCATTGGACGGTGCTTCACAGTGCAGATGGACAATGACCCGAAGCATGTGGAATGTTATGCAATGGCCAAGTCCATCACCTGACCTGAATCCGATTGAGCATGCATTTCACTTGCTGAAGACAAAACTGAAGGGAAAATGCCCCAAGAACAAGCAGGAACTGAAGATAGTTGCAGTAGAGGCCTGGCAGAGCATCTCCAGGGATGAAACCCAGCATCTGGTGATGTCTATGCATTCCAAACTTCAGGCTGTAATTGACTGCAAAGGATTTGCAACCAAGTATTAAAAAGTGAAAGTTTGATTTATGATTGTTAATCTCTCCAATTTCTTTTGGTCCCTTAAAAAGTGGGAGGCACATATACAAACTGCTGTAATTCCTACACCGTTCACCTGATTTGGATGTAAATACCCTCAAATTAAAGCTGAAAATCTTCAGTTAAAACACATCTTGTTTGTTTCATTTCAAATCCCATGTGATGGTGTATAGAGCCAAAAAGATTAGAATTGTGTCGATGTCCCAATATTTATGGACCTGACTGTATGTTTGACCCGAACATCGAGCTCATCTCTAGTCCACACCAACAACACTAAAAAGGTAAAAAGGTCAAGTCTGAGCATGTAGGCCCTTTACAAAATAATCTAGAGTGGGTGACTGGGGACAAAGAGAAGGCTAATTTATTAAATACTTTCTTCAGTTCTGTGTATACAAAGGAGCATGGGGGAGCTCATGTCCAAAATGGGGGTGGTAGTGACACAGCCCCAAATCCACAATGGCTCAAAAGTGATATGGTCCAGAAATATTTAGATGGAATAAAGGTGGATAAAGCACCTGGACCAGATGGCATACACCCACGGATCCTAAAAGAATTGAGCTCTGTAATTTCAAAGCCATTGTATTAAATTTTTAGGGACTCATTAATGACAGGAATAGTACCACTGGATTGGCGCAAGGCCAATGTGGTGCCTATATTTAAAAAGGGAATTAAGTCTTTACCAAGTAACTATAGACCTGTTAGTTTAACTTCCATAGTTGGGAAGATACTGGAGAGATTAATAAAAGACCACATAGATGAGTTCTTGCTGGAAAAAAACTATTTAAGCAACAGACAGCATGGATTCATGAAAGACAGAAGTTGTCAGACAAACCTGATTTCTTTTTATGAAGAGGTAAGTAAGACCTTGGACAGAGGGGTGGCTGTGGACGTGGTATACTTGGATTTTGCAAAAGCGTTCGATACAGTTCCCCACACACGGCTCATGTGCAAGGTAAAGTCTACAGGATTGGAAATATCAGTTTGTAAATGGATAGAAAACTGGCTAAAAGACAGAATTCAGAGAGTAGTGGTTAATGATTCTTACTCTAAATGGTCCAAGGTTATCAGTGGTGTACCCCAAGGTTCAGTGCTGGGACCCTTAATTTTTAATATGTTTATAAATGATATTGGGTCTGAGATCAAAAGTAACATTTCTGTCTTTACAGATGACACCAAGCTATGCAGTGGAATAACGTCCTTACAGGATGTCGCCAATTTACAAGCCGACCTCAATGCTCTGTCTAATTGGGCGACTATGTGGCAGATGAGGTTTAATGTTGATAAATGTAAAGTTATGCACTTGGGGGCTAAGAATATGAATGCATCATACATACTAGGGGGAGTAAAACTGGGGGGATCCGTAGTGGAGAAGGATCTGGGGGTTTTGGTAGATCAAGCTCAATAATGGCATGCAATGCCAAGCTGCGGTTTCCAAAGCGAGCAAAGTCCTTTCTTGTATTAAGAGAGGTATGGTCTCCAGAGAGAGAGATATCATTTTGCCCCTGTACAAATCATTAGTAAGACCTCATCTGGAATATGCAGTTCAGTTTTGGGCCCCAGTTCTCAAAAAGGATATTGGGGAACTGGAGAAAGTGCAGAGAAGGGCAACCAAACTGATAAGAGGCATGGAGGAGCTCAGCTATGAGGAAAGATTAGAGGAACTGAATTTATTCACTCTTGAGAAGAGGAGATTAAGGGGGGATATGATCAACATGTACAAATATATAAGGGGTCCATATAGTGAACTTGGTGTTAGGTTATTCACTTTACGGTCAACACAAAGGACAAGGGGGCACTCTTTGTGTCTAGAGGAAAAGAGATTTCACCTCCAAATACGGAAAGGTTTCTTCACAGTAAGAGCTGTGAAAATGTGGAATAGACTCCCTGCAGAGGTGGTTCTGGCCAGCTTAGTAGATTGCTTTAAGAAGGGCCTGGATTCTTTCTTAAATGTACATAATATAACTGGGTACTGACATTTATAGGTAAAGTTGATCCGGGGAATATCCGATTGCCTCTCGGGGGATCAGGAAGGAATTTTTTCCCCTGCTGTAGCAAATTGGATCATGCTCTGCTGGGGCTTTTTGCCTTCCTCTGGATCAACTGTGGGTATAGAATTGGGTATATGGGATTGTGCGATATATATATATATATATATATATATATATATATATATATATATATTTTTTTTTTATGGTTGAACTGGATGGACTTGTGTCTTTTTTCAACCTGACTAACTATGTAACTATGTAACACTACACATGGCCGCCGTGTAAGCAGCCTTATATACTGTGGGGCATGGACTTATGGCTCTCTTAGCAGAGGGCGCTGTTATTGGCCAAAGCATGCAGTTCAGGTGCATGCTTTGGCCAATCATCATACAGCAATGCACTGCAATCTCGCAGTGCATTATGGGGCATTCTGCAACGCTCGAATGGATGAACACCCGATGTTCCAGTCGAACGTATGTTTGACCTGAACATCAAGCTCATCCCTAGTCACTAGCAGGACTCGATGGAAAGTGGCCAAAATGCTGGCAGATGGAACCAGGCAGCAACTGTGTTGTGCAGGAGACATCCAGCTGAGGAGGGATGCAAGGCTTGACAAGGGAGCATTGTAGAGCTCCGAAACATGTTACTGCCCATATCCCACTGGTGCCATTACATCTGACATCACTTCCAATTCTGGCCCTGCCCCTGTCTTGCATTCCAGCATGATTACAGCTCTCACTGGTGGACGCTGTTCAAGCCTTCCATTCATCCTAAGATCATGCCTTCTGCTTTTTTGTTAATTTTCTCTTTAACCTCCCTGGCGGTATTCCCGAGTCTGGCTCGGGGTAAGATCTCACTACCATTAGCAGTAACCCTGAGCCAGACTCGGGCTGCATCGCAGGATACAGGGAGAGTTACTTACCTTCTCCTCTGGATCCTGCGATGTCTCCCCGCTGTGTGTGTGAGCTGTCTCCTCTCTTGATTCACACAGTGCCCGAGTGCCGCCGAGCTCCGTTCCCTGCGACGTTGCGGCGCACGGAGGCGGAGATCGGCCCCAAATTCAAAAAAGTTAAAACACAATACACATACAGTATACTGTAATCTTACATATTACAGTACTGTATAAAAAAAATACACATCCCCTTTGTCCCTAGTGGTCTATCCAGTGCCCTGCATGCACTTTTATATTATAAATACAGTTTTTTCTGCCTGGAATTTGGAGATTGTCCATAGCAAGCAAAAAGTGTCCCTTTATGTCAAAAGTGGTTTTAGACCAGCTACAAACAGCGATAATAAATTAGAATCACTTGCAGAATTGAGCGATAGCGATTTGTGGGGAAATTCGTCATCAAACACTAAATCTAATGACAGCGACAATTCTGCAACTGAGCAAATTTCTGTGTTTTTGATTTGATTATTGAACTAGAAAAGCTACAATTTCTGGGGAAATTGTGTGAAGTGTTCTTGCCTCCACCAGTAGTCTACAACTGGAGTAGGCGGAGTAACTGGGTGGAGTGGCTTGAGTAACTGTGGAAAGGTTGGACTGGGCAGAGTAACTTTATGGAGTGGGCAGAGTAAAGCCTCGTACACACGACTGAGTTTCTCATCAAAAAACGACAAGAAAACTGCAGAGAGAGCTTTCTTGCCAAGAAAACCGTTCGTGTGTATGGTTTTTCGGCGAGAAAACTGCCGGGAATCTCAACGAGAAAAATAGAGAACCTGCTCTCTATTTTCTCGTCAGGATTCTCGATTTTCCCGTCGGGTTTCTCGTCGGCCTGTTCTGCGACGAGAAAACCGTTCGTGTGTATGCTTTTTCGAGTCTTCAAAAATCGTGCATGCTCAGAATTAAGTATGAGACGGGAGTGCTTCTTCTGGTAAAACAAGCCTTCGTAAAGGAGATAGCACATTCGTCACGCTAAAACGAACTGAAAGCACGAAGACTGAAAAGCGTGAATCGCCTCTTCCCAAACTTTTACTTCACACACAATAACACGAGATCAGCAAAAGCAGCCCAAGGGGTGGCGCCATTGAAATCGATCTTCCCCTTTATACTGCGATCGTACGTGCTGTACGTGACCGTGCAGAACAACGACGAGATTTGGAATTGAGAGTGTGTATGCAAGGAAAGCTTGATAAGAAACTCGTCAAGCTTGACAAGAATCTCGTCAAGAAAAACGACGGGTTTTTTTACGACGAGAAACTCGGTCGTGTGTACGAGGCTTTACTGTGTGGAGTGAGTAAAGATAGTAAACATTACACTAATCAATTGATTGATCAAATTTAAAAAGTGCATGAGTGCTAATGATGTAGAAGTTAGAAAGATCAGTAAATTACTTTGTCGGACACAGATTTAAGGGTTACCAGGATTTATTCCGCCCCGGACAAAGCATAGCACCTGACGGACTCGCGTGTCAAAAACAGTTTACACATTGTACATATAATTTCAATATATTGTGGTATATTTCCATTATACATTGTATTAACCGGGGGCGTGGCCGGATGTGATCGTGGTAAGACGTGTTCTCCCAGAGCTCCGGCTTATCTCCGGTCTATTCTCCTGATAGCGGCTGACCGAATGCTCTAATACCGCTGCACTTACTACCAGACCTGGGGGAACAGAAGAAGAGGCACATAACTATGCCGTCCTCGGCTTCCAAGAAGTTTTTGAAGCACCTTAACCAGCCGCAGCAGGAGCAGAGGCAGAGGCAGCTCCGTTCTCAGGCCAGCATGGCGGCTAACTCCTCCCACGCCATTTTACTTCCTACAGTTTCGCGCGCTGCCTCCAAGATGGCGCAGTCGGCTGATGCGGCTCCGCAGGTTCCAGAGGCCCCTTCACTCCTTACACAGGAAATTGAGGTGGATACGGCGGCTATAACAGGCCCGATTCTAGAGGCCATAGCAGCTTCCAAGGCGGAACTCATGACCTGTATAGACTGCCTGGCGTTGGAATGTAATCTCATCTGACATGATCTGGATAAAATCAGAGGACGGCTGACAACTGCGGAGGATCGTATTTCGGGGGGGGAAGATGTTACACACACCCAGGGCTCACAACTGTCAGAGCTGGAGGGTATGGTCCAGATGCTGCAGCACAGAGTGGACGATGCCGAGGACCGCCAGAGGAGGAACAACGTAAGAGTGGTGGGACTGCCAGAAGGGGCTGAGGGGGTTGCCACAACTGCTTTTGCTGAAAAGTTCTTCAAAACCTTACTAGACCTGGGTGACCTCCCCCCCCACTTATGTGGCCGAACGGGCACACAGAGTACCCACTGGAGCCTGGAAATCAGGTGCCCCACCGCGTCCCTTCCTGGTCAGGTTCCTAAATTATAGGGACCGTGACATGTTGCTGGCTGAAGCAAGGAAGCACCAGGACCTGAAATATGAGAACGCCCGCATCATGCTGTTTCCAGACTTCTCAGCGGAGACTCAGAGGAGGCGTCGCTCCTTCACGGATGTAAAAAAAGAGGCTCCATGAGAGGGAGCTGAAATACAGTATGCTGTATCCCAGCCGTCTCCGTGTGCAATACAAAGGATCCGTGAAGTTTTTTGATACTCCGCATGATGCCTGTGAGTGGCTAGATCATGCCCAGTGATGTTGCTGCACGCGTAAGTTCTATCTTTCCCAGCTGTTCCTGTTGGTTGCCGGGAGGTTCTGATTGACCCATTATGATTTTGTTTTTGTGCTCTACTCTTTCCCCTCTTACTTTGGGAACGCCTCAATTTGTTCAGTGCTATCCGGACTGGGGTTCTCCCTTGGAGTGATGTCCTGTCTCACTTTTGTTTATGATGTTTATGATGTGTTTTTTTCCTTTTGGGGAGTACCTCACTACCTCTTTCCCTCACTGCTTCAATGGATTGTCAACCCTGAATTGGTAAAGTGGTAACCAGTACTGTTCTACACTCCTTATCTTAGGTTGCCATATGTGGTTTCAAGTGCAGGGCTAGCTGCACACATCCTGTCATAGACAGGCCAGGAATCTGGTGTGATGGACATGGACAACTTTGTGTTTCTACTTTTTATTTTTCTCCTTTTTCGAATACCGGACTATCGATTCGTCAGGCTGAACTTCTACGGGTTTGTTAGTTTCAGGGATCAAGCTGCATACCGGACAAGTTGCTTTTTTGAGTCTCTAGTTTTTGAGCTCCAGTTTTTTAGTAGTATAGTGGTTTCTGGTATGACAGCAGGGGAGTTTTTTTGTTCTCTTGACCAAGGCCTTGGGGGTTATACATGTTCTGTACCACCACCGAATATACTGTTAATATTGAATTGTGTGCTGCCTCCGCCTACCCCTCCTCCAGTACTTAAAATTATGTGGGTTTCTCATTTTTTTGTTTTCCTCAATGGCTAGCAGACTTAAAATACTTTCCTGGAATGTCCGGGGTTTAAATAACAAATTTAAGAGGGCGGCAGTGTTTCAGTACCTCAAGCAGGTCAAACCACATATCGTCCTCCTCCAAGAGACACATTTAGAGGGTAGTAAAATATTGTCCTTGCGCAGGCCCTGGATTCAAAGGGCAATACATTCTACGTACTCTACGTACGCTAGAGGGGTATCCATTCTGATAAGCAAATCAATCCCATGCAACATTCACAAGGTATTTACAGACCCGGGAGGTCGATATGTGGCAGTCCTCTTGGATATATATTCTCATAAAATGCTGTTGGTCAATGTATATTTGCCCCCTCCATTCAAGGTAACCCTACTGTGTGATTTATTGGTTAAACTGGCACCCCATCTCCATCTCCCAACGATTTTACTGGGGGATTATAATGCCATTTTGGACTCTGTGCTGGATTCCTCCAATGCTGGTAGATCGGCCTCGGTGGACCTCAGCTCCTGGGCGTCTATGGCGGGCCTGACCAAGTTATGGAGATGGAAGCACCCGGATACTGTGTCGTACTCTCATTTGTCCTCTACCCACAAATCTTCAGCTAGGATTGATTTGGCCTTTGGTAATGCTCCAGCCCTGCAGTTTGTGTCTGAGTCCGACTACTTTCCTGGGGGAGCGTCGGATCACAATCCACTTCTAGTCACTTTAGCCCTTCCTGCAGGGGGGAAGAAGGGAGGTTGGAAATTAGCGCCGGGTTGGTTACTGGAAGACCAAGTGATTGCACAGATGCAAACGCTGATGACCGCCTACTGGGAAAGTAATGAGGGCTCAGCCGAGCCCCTGGTGGTTTGGGATGCTTTCAAGGCGATGGTGAGGGGGGAGTGCATCTCTGCCATTAAGGCGGTCCGGAAGGAACATGGACAAGAGAGTGCGCTTCTCATAGCCCATGAGCGAGAGAGTGCTAAAAGGCAGGCAGACTCTCCCTCGGAGGTCAATTATGCTTCCTTATTGGAGGCTCAACGTTCGGTGGCATTACACTTTACAAACTTGGCACACACCGAGGTACGGCAGAGGGCGGAAACGGTGTTTGCGGAGGGGGAAAAAAATGGCAAGTTGTTGGCTAACCTTGCGGCTGATTTTAAGACACCGGTCTGTGTACCGGTGGTGAGGAATAGGGAGGGATCCCTGGTCACCGACCCCAAGGAGATACTGGAGGAATTTGTGCAATTCTATTCAACACTATACTCGCCCATTCCACCTTATAACCCTTTAGAATTAGAGGAGGTATTGCGGACACTGTCTATGCCAAGACTGTCTGATACTGATATGGCAGCATTAGATGAACCCATCTCTACCTTGGAAATTGAAGCAGCCATGCTCACTTTCCCTCCACAGAAGGCACCGGGGCCGGACGGCTTCTCGGCGGACTTCTACAAGGCGTTTAGGTCCCGCCTGGCTCCCTGGCTCAATGTTCTCTTCCGGCAATGTTGGGAACGAGGGGCCTTACCGGCCTCGATGATGGAGGCTTATATGGTCCTCCTCTTGAAGCCGGGGAAGGATCCCCTGGAATGCTCGTCGTATCGCCCCATAGCACTTTTAAACGCGGATCTGAAGATCCTTGCAAAGGTGCTGGCGTCGAGGTTGGCCGGGGTTATTTCGACCCTGGTAGACATTGACCAAACGGGGTTTATCCCGGGCATGTCCACGGACACCAATCTGAGGAGATTGTTTACACATCTCCAAATAGATACAGCAGATGTCCCTGCCAAAGTAATTGTTACGATAGATATAGAAAAGGCTTTAGACTCTGTGGACTGGGGCTATATGCACAAGGTATTGGAGGTAATGGGGTTCGGACCTGGTTTCCGTCGGTGGATCACTTTGCTCTATAAGGATCCTCGGACGGCGATCCGGCTTGGTTCGGCAGTCTCTGAGTTTTTTTCCTTGGGTAGGGGCACCAGACAGGGGTGTCCACTATCACTGTTTATTTTTGCATTGATGATGGAGCCCATTGTCAGAGCTCTTAGACAATCCAATGGAGTGGGGGGTATACAGGTCGGCTCCATTAGGGAGTGTGTGGCGCTCTACGCAGATGATCTGCTACTGTTCCTCAGGGACCCGAGACCCTCTCTCAAAGCCACCTTACTAATTATGGATCAATTTTCCTCCTTTTCGGGCCTACGGGTGAACTGGGGCAAGTCCTCCATTCTGCCGCTGGGTCCGGAAGCTCAGTCTTTGAGGGATAATGGGTTGCCATTGCAGTGGGTGACCTCTATCACCTATTTAGGTGTCAAGGTCACTGCAGAAATTAAAGATTACATGACCCTTAACCTTCTTCCACCTGGTGTCAAGTCTCAAACAAAAAACTCAGTTATGGCGGAAACTCCCTCTCTCGTTAATGGGACGAATTAGTCTTATTAAAATGAAATTTCTCCCAGTGATTCTATATTTCCTGCGTCACTCCCCAATGTGGATCCCCAAACATTTTTTTACTACACTAAATAGTATGGTGGGATCCTTTTTGTGGTCCCTGCAATCACCTCGTATCAGTATAGCGGTCCTGCAGGAGCCATGGGGGCAGGGAGGGTTGGCACTTCCTGACTGGCAAAAATATTATCTGGCCGGCCAGATGGTGTTTGCCAGGCGTTGGCTGTTGGCGGACGAGGGAGATGCTGCCACAGTCTTGGAAGCGGCACACCTGGGATCATATGAGAGCCTGAGGTTGGCTCTCTATAGGGGTCCTACATCTAGTCTACCCCTAACGGTCTCAATGAAAGCCACCGTTAGGGCATGGCGGGTCACTACCCTCCTAATGTCCCCGTTATATACTGGAGTGTCGCCCTCGGCCCCCTTGTGGCTGAACCCGAGCCTTCCAGACCTTTGCTCGCTTCCTGACCCCATGATATGGGCATGCAAGGGGGTTAAACTACTGGAGGATGTCACTAGGGAAGGTGAACTTGTTTCATTTGACCAATTAAAAGATAGACATGACCTGCCAAATTCGTTCTTCTTCCGCTATTTACAACTGCGCCATGCTTTTCAGGCGCAGTTTGATGGCCGAAGAATTGAGTCACTTCCATCAGCGCTGGAGTCCCTTCTAAAAGAGGAAGACCTGACCAAGCCCCTATCCAGGCTTTATAAATCCTTGTTTCCCAAATCGCCTCTGGGGGTCACTAGGTGTCGGGAGAGGTGGGGAAGAGAAATTCCGGAAATACAAGGTGAGGATTGGGAGAATATGTGGGACCATCCTTTCAGGCATTTGGTTTCGGCAAGGGACCGTCTAATTCAGTTCAAATTCTTACACCGAGTGTACCTCACCCCGGCCAGACTCTCCCGCATCTACCCGTCTTCTAGCGGTCAATGCTGGAGGTGTTCACACGCCCCGGCGGACTCCGAACACATTTTTTGGACCTGCCCCCTGGTTCAGGCTTTCTGGGTTGGGGTGGTGGGATGCCTGTCGGAGGTGCTCAGTGTCCCGGTTCCTCTGTCACCCAGGGTTTGTCTCTTGGGGTTGGTAGAGGAGGTGGTTCCGTCTTTGGCACACCGAACTTTGCTTAATATTGGGTTATTTTATGGCAGGAAGGCCATTTTATTAAAATGGAAGAACCCTAGCGCCCCCACACTCTCATTCTGGAAAGGCCTTGTCAATTCCGTTATCCATTTATATAAAGCCACTTACAGAACTAGGGGTTGTGCGAAAAAGTTTATGAAGATCTGGCGGGCCTGGCTAGACTCATCGGCAACGGTGGGTTTATGAATGTTATGGGACCGTGGGTTGCGTGGAGTTCCACGTATCTATGTTTCTGCAACTGGCCGAAAGTACTACATGATGCATGGTTTTCAGCATTACTAAGTATTATGTCAGTGTCAACTGCTAATGTCTAATGGGTATGGAGGGGGGATAAAGCATAATTACTATTTTACTTGTTGTGCTGAGTGGTAATTGGTATTGGCTATTCTTTAACTTTTTTTTTCTTAGGTTTAATTATTTAATCGTTTGACTGCCGGGCTTTGGTCAAGATGGGAGGCTATAGATATAGATTTAGGAAATTAGGAAGACTATGTTAGTCTGAGTAAGTAAAGCCATGTATGGCCTCTGTCGGGTGGGTATGTTGCCTACCCGGATATTTTTGTATGTAAGGATGTATGTTTTTGTGTGTTGTTGTATTGTACTGTATTGAATTGAAAAACAAATAAAAAGAACTTATAAAAAAAAAAATACATTGTATTAACCTTTTGAACAGTCAACCTTTTGAACTTTTTGAGTACAAAGCATTAAAGCATATACTTTAAACCCTTACAAAGTTTCAGTTTCTCTGCAGTTCTGCTCCTTGCGGTTTCTTTATCTGTCTTACTAATCAGCAAGCAGGCTATAGCATAGGAAGGAGAGGGTGAGTGTGATGAGGACAGAGGTTTGTGATGGGAGGGGAGGAGTGAGGGAGTTCAGTGTCTAACCGCAGTTTTTACAAGTACACCGAACATGAGATATAGAGAATGATTTTTAGCTAATTGTAAATGGGCCCACATAACTATGGCCACATAAACTGACCCTCATTGCCACTTTATTCCCCACTTTGATCATAATCATAGCGATATGAGCGAGATTAAGCATCACTAAATAACATACAGGTTTTTTGTATGTTTTTTTTTTTTTTAAATGGGCCAGAACCCAACGTGATTGGGAGTCTATTTAATCCTGGGGAGTTAGTGGCTGATACTTCCATAATATGGGTTGCAGTCTTTCTTTCTACAGTGGCCTCAATGAAACTCTGGATCATTCTAGTCCCAAGAGGAATCTGACAGGGCAGCAGCAGGCATGCTACAAGTATTACTACAACGATTCCCAATATGGCCTTTAACCCTTATGTACTGGGGAACCAATCCCCGAACCAGCTACCAGCATTTAACCCATCCTATGTCTGGACTGGCACATGGACTAACTTTTTTCATCCTATCTGTGATTTCTTCAACAACTTTTCCTTTCCTTTCCCTTCTAAGCAACAATTACTCAGATTAAATTTTCCACAGACCCCACCCTTAGCGGCTAATAAATAGTCTAAGGCAAGTCTGTTCTGATAAACATGAGTGCGTAAGTTAGTTCCTTGTTTAGCAAGCAGATTTAAGGCAGTGCACATTGAATAGGCAGTCCCACTATGCATGCAGGTACCAGTTACTGTGCCCTTGCACTGATAATGAGAGCGCCACAGTAACATCTTGGTAGTTATGGATCCCACTCTGGTGGTCATTATGCAAGGGTCACATGAGTCACCCTCCCCCTTTTTAGCCTGGTCAGTATCACCGCTATGGCTATCAACAGTCTCATTATAAAAATTTTAGTAAACATTACACCGATGAATATCCTCAAGCTTCAGCTTATGCGTAGACCAACCAGCGTCTGGGCTGTGGTTGGGGCAGAGCTAGTAGATGTCCTTTATCTTCCGCCATGCGTTGAGCCAGCAGCGTCCAGGGGTGTGCTGGCTGCAGTCTGTCTATCTTCTCCCGTGTGTAGATTCAGCAGCTTCCAGTGGTGTGCTGAAAACAGGGCTGGAGTCCTTCCTTCTAATTTCTCTGGTCAATCTCCGTCTCAAAGGGTCTTGGAGATCTACTGTACTGTGCCAGGAGTCTGTGAGGTCAGCAGCTCGTTTTACCCTGACACCATGTCACCTCGGCCACCTTAATGGCTGTTGGGGTAGACAGTAAACAGTGTAAGGACCTCCCTAGTGGGGTTAGGTTCCACACTTTTACCCACACTGTTTCTCCTGGTATAAAGGGGTGGACTGGGTTTGACAAGCTTATGGGAAGTTTCTCCTGAACCCATTTCCCTATGTCTTACATACTCTCCCCCAGTCTCTGTATCAGTTCACGGTTCACAACCCCTCCTATCTGGTGCAAATCTCCCCTAATGCCTCTTATAATGGGTGGGGGCCTACCATAAAGTACCCCAAAGGGGGACAGATTTTTCCTCCCTGTTGGGGCACTCCGAATTCTCAGTAAAGCAATGGGCAACATCAAGGTCCATTTAATTTGGGTTTACTGACAGTGCTTGGCCAGTTGTGACTTGAGGGTGCAGTTCATTTGTTCCACTTTTCCAGAGCTTTGGGGCCTATATGCGGTGTGTAGTTTCCAAGTAATCTTAAGTGTTGTTGCTAATTCCTGGAGGCACTTGTGAACAAAGGCAGGGCCATTGTCTGAGCCTATGGCAGAGGGGATTCCATACCTGGGGATAATCTCTTGAGTCAGGCATTTCACCACTTCTTTTATAGTCTCAGTCCATGTGGGCCATGCCTCTACCCAGCCTGAATAAGTACAAATGTCTATTAGCAAATATTTGTATCCACCTGCAGGGGGCATGACAGTGAAGTCAACCATCAATTCTTCCATTGGTGAGGCTCCTACAGCTTGTACTTCAGGGGGTGGTATAGGTCCCTGTCTTGGGTTATTGTGGGCACACTCTACACATCTGCTGGATGCGGCTTGTGCCAATGTGGGTAGCCGGGGAATATGAAAATGTCTCTCTAGGGCCTTCTCAATGGCTGTTTTTCCCATGTGTGTCCCTTTGTGAAATTCTGTCACTAGCTCAGTTGCTACAGCAGCTGGGACAACAATTCTCCCGTCCTGCAGTTGATATGACTGGTCTTCCCGATACTTCCCAGGTTCTGTCTCTATCCATTCCTGTTCTGCCTTTGTGTAAATTGGATTCCATTCAGAAAGTGGGACAGGAAACAGGGGGGGCATTATCTGTCGTAGGGGTTGTTGAAATGCTGCATCTCTGGCTGCTTCATCTGCTTTCTTATTTCCTCTAGCCACTTGAGAGTCTCCCTTCTGATGGCCCTGACAGTGGATCACTGCGACTTCAGAGAGGGCCCATACTGCCTCTAACAGTTCTAGTATTTCTGTTCCATATTTGATGCTCTTCCCCCCAGATGTAATAAGTCCCCTCTCCTTATACAGGGCCCCATGTGAATGAAGGGTCAGGAAGGCATATTTGGAGTCTACATAGACATTCAGTTTTAGTCCCGCAGCCAGTTGTAATGCTCTGGTCAGTGCAATTCGTTCTGCTTTCTCTGCTGAGGTTCCCTGCGATAAGGCTCCTGCCTCTATCACTGCCTCCTGTGTGACAACTGCACAACCATGCATAGCGGACCCCGTCTTTTACAAAACTGCTACCGTCAGTGAAGTACTCAACGCCTGGCTTTTCCAAGGGGCTGTCTTTCAAGTCTGGTCGGCTTGCATATACTTCATTCATTACCTGGAGACAGTCATGTGTTAAGGGCTCTGGTGAGGTGGGGAGCAGAGTGGCTGGGTTTAAAGTGTTGACAGTCTCTGAATAGATTCAAGGATTTTCACATAGCATGGCCTAGTATTTAATCATTCGACTGTTAGTGAAACAGTGATTTCCCTTGTAATCTATTAATGCCTGTACTTGGTGTGGGACTCGGACATAAGTTTCCTGACCCAATGACAACTTTTCAGCTTCAAGGAGGGCTGTTGCTGCGATGGCCCGCAGGCAGGGTGGCCAGCCCTGAGCTACAGTATCCAGTTGTTTTGAAAGGTATGCTACATGGCACTGCCACGATCCCAAGTATTGTGTCAGGACTCCTACTGCTATCCCTTGTTTTTCACTGACATACAAATAGAAGACTTTCTGGCTGTCTGGCAGGCCTTGTGCAGGGGCCTGCATTAGGGAAACCTTAATGTCTTGGAATGCTCTGTTTTGTTGTTCTCCCCATTGAAAGGGTTCCTTTTTCCCCCTTTGTGGATTCATAGAGGGGTCTGGCTTTTGTGGCAAAGTCCGGTACCCAGATTCTGCAAAATCCTGCCGCCCCCAGGAACTCGCACACTTGCTGTCTGGTAGTTGGGGTGGGGATCTGACAAACAGCTTCTTTCCTGCCTTCTTCCAATTGCCTCTGTCCTTGCAATACTTTGAACTCCAGGTATTTTACAGTCTCTTTGCACAATTGTGCCTTTTTCCGGGATACCTTATAACCTGCCTCCCACAATAGTTGCAACAGTTCATTAGTGGCTTGAAGACACTCTTAATTCTGTGTCTCTCTTCAGTATTAAAAAGGGTCAAAGGTTGCTGACAGTCAGATCAGGTAGGGTTATGGGTCTGAATTATTGACCGGAGCAAATCCGTCATGGCTTGGGGCTTCTCAGAGTAGGCAGGGTTATGAGTCTTCCAATTCAGTAAATGTTGTTGTCATAAACTAGAGTCCGATGTCCCCCCACCGCCTGTTCTCTTAGGGGCATTTGCATAGGTATGTTGAAAGACGGGGCAAGGGTCCGGTCACTTGCATCGGGATTCCTCGGAGTGGAAGTGGACACTTGACTGGGGGGCCCATTGGCTGTTACTGAGTTCCCTATTTCCATTCTACCTGTACCGAGAGTGTTACGGTTAGGAGTATGTTATATTGAGATTAGGCATTGACAAACTTGATGAATCTGAGGTGGGCAACAACTTGAATCCTCTAGTCTACTGGATGGGGCATTTGGACATGGCTCCAATTTGTACCTGTAACGGGAGCGCCCGGGGAACCCAGAATCTCTTGGACAGTATGGGATACCCTTGCTTCAGCTTCCCCAATGCCTCGTATGTGTCAACCACCCTGTGTCTCCCTTAGGGGCACAGGGTGAATGAAAACCCACATTGTATCTAGATTGGGTGTGTACTGTGGTTGGGGGTTGTGTAATCCTTGCTGTGATGAGGTGTGATTGCATTCTATTGTCTATTATGAATTAAGTCTGCTACTGTGACGATGTGGATTGGAGCTGGTCGACCGTCTGGCTGCCTATTATGGGATGTTGAAGTGTCTTCTGTGAGGAGGGGGGGGAATCACCCCTCCTGCTAAGACTGTTTACTGAAGGAGAAGTTTGAACACACCTGACCTGTATCACCTTTGTCATTGGACAGTTTAACCCGCCCTGTTTCCCCAAGGATGGGAGGGAAGGGTTTTGAAGAGAAATGTGTTACCATGTGTTTTGAAAATAAAGTCATTCCCTGTTTTGGAACTTGAAATACAGAGCGTTGTCTCGTATCTCTGGAAGGATTAATCCTATGGGAAGTGGTCGCCTGGCTGTGGAGGGTCGATAGTGATTGTGTGTTCAGAGAGGGAATATTCTAAACGGCGTTTACCCCCTTTCGTATTTGGGGTGCCATTACAGTACCTGTCTGAGGCTTGTCCCTCTACACATGGGGGGGGGCTGATCTGTCTCTTCGGGTTGAGAATATATGTGCCTTGTTTGTTTATTTGGTGGTACTACTTTTGTCATAAACATAATTCTGCACTGTTCCTCTTTTGTGGCTTGTATCCACTTCGGATCCCTATCTATAACCATCCTCCAACATTCTATGTATGGGATCTGGTCATGTTTCTGTGAGTCTTACCTAATATTCTCAAATAACCGGTCAATGGTCTCTAAGTCAAAAGTTCCCTGCGGGGGCCACCGCGTTCCATAGCGGGGCCAATCTTTCTCACACAATGTTGCCAATTTCTTAGGAATACGTTTTAAATTGCAGTCCCTAGAAAATCCCTTCCTGAAATTGGAGATCATGGATGGTAGGGGAGATTCAACACTATGTTTCCCGCCCATACTTGTAACCTAAGGACACCAAGACAGACACAGAGGGTAGGGTAAAGTTTAAGAATTCAGTAAGGGGTCTGAATCCTCAACGCAGATAGGGACAATAGACAATGCTTCCCTCTATCAGTGGCTCGGACGCAGTCTCCTGGCCGAGAAACGCACTTACACGAGGTCCACACTCGCTTCGCCACAAAGTGACGTCTCATACACACACACACACACCAATTATACCAGACTTTCCCACCCAAAAATTACTGACTGGATGATTGTGCAGCCCTCAAACAAATCCCCAGACGGACGTTCCTCTCGGAAGGTGATCAGGCTTCCCTTCTCTTGATACGTCGAGAGGCTGGCTGACTGTTATCCAAAATCAAAAGTAAAAAAACTCTCACCTGTTCCTGTTGGAGCTCCAACTATCTATTTCTTGGGTTCCCAGGTCGTTGACGCTACCAAGGTCATCCACAGCGGGCCGCCAAATGGGACACGGAGCAGTCTCCTAGATGAACAGTTCTAGAGGGCGCCTTTTGAGACTACGATATAGCCCACAGGGCTGGCCTCTTGGACCACTCCTTGTAAGTCTGGTGGAAACGTGCCACCTGTCTCGGCAGGTCACATCCGACATTCCCCCCCACGCCCAGTGCACCAAATGATTTAGAAGGTAGAAATATCGGTAAATGACTTTGTCGGACACAGACTTAAGGGTTACCAGGATTTATTCCGCCCCGGCCAAAGCGTAGCACCTGACGGACTCACGTCCCAAAATCAAGTGTGTCAAAAACAGTTTACACAGTGTACATATAATTTTAATATATTGCGTCACAAGCGAACAGGCGGTATATTTCCGTTATACATTGTATTAACCTTTTGAACAGTCAACCTTTTGAACTTTTTGGATACAAGGCAATTCATTAAAGCATATACTTTAAACCCTTGCAAAGTTTCCGTTTCTCTGCAGGTTTGTTCCTTACGGTTTCTTTATCTGTCTTGCTAATCAGCAAGCAGGCTATAGCACAGGAAGGAGAGGGTGAGTGTGATGAGGACAGATGTCTGTGATAGGAGGGGGGGGAGTGAGTGAGTTCAGTGTCGAACCACAGTTTTTACAAGTACACCGAACATGAGATATAGAGAATGATTTTTAGCCAATTGTAAATGGGCCCACATAACTATGGCCACATCAACTGACCCTCATTGCCACTTTATTATCTGTTTGATGACCACTGTTTCACAACCACTGTTTCCTGGCAACGCAGGCTCTAAGTGTGTTCACAACCACTTCTCAAAACACAATACCCAGGATCATGATAGCTGTAATAACTGTGCAGTACTCCTGACTGGAGACAGTGCTGCACCCTGGAAATGTAAATGTGATCCAACAGTGTGTTTTTTTTTTTTCTGTTGTGGCTGCGCAGACCAGTTGGGTATATCCTCTTGAGTGAAGAAGGTCAGATATTGGCTTCTTTGCTCTGCACAGAAAATCTTCATTGAAATCTCCACAGAGTATTATAGGTTGGCAATCCATTCTTTCCAAAGATTCCAAGAGGCCCAGCAGGTTAGTAAGGAATTGGCCAATACTGTAATCCGGTGGCCTGTAAACAGCGATCAAAGCTTGTACAGGGGACTCCAGTTTGACAACCAAGAACTCCAAGTCAGTCACATTGTGATGATACCGCTTTTCAAAGGCCTTGAAATGGTTTCTGACATACAAGGCGACACCTCCGCCACTTTTACTTGCAATGTCAGGAAGGTTCGTGTACGAGAGGTGTCTGTTGCGTTTGAACAGGTTGTAGCCCTCCAGCTGGAGACATTCAGCAACAGAAGAGCCTGAGAGATGAGTTTCAGTGAAACATAAAACATCTCCAAGTGTCAGGGGCGTGGCTTGGTGAGTGACTAGGATGGCAGCACACTGAAGGAGCTCCGTAGCATACCCAGCCGTTAGCAGCCCTACACTCGACCACCAGCTCACAGATGCCGGGCACACTGAAAACACACTGTTGGATCACATTTACATTTCCAGGGTGCAGCACTGTCTCCAGTCAGGAGTACTGCACAGTTATTACAGCTATCATGATCCTGGGTATTGTGTTTTGAGAAGTGGTTGTGAACACACTTAGAGCCTGCATAAACAGGGCATGAGCGTTGCCAGGAAACAGTGGTTGTGAAACAGTGGTCATCAAACAGATAATAAAGTGGCAATGAGGGTCAGTTGATGTGGCCATAGTTATGTGGGCCCATTTACAATTGGCTAAAAATCATTCTCTATATCTCATGTTCGGTGTACTTGTAAAAACTGTATTCCACTCCCCGCTCTGGCCCGTGCCATGATTCAGTGTCATACTCGGCAAACAATATAGCTGACATCTTTAAAAACAAACGGACGGCCGAAGGCAACACAACGAGATCCAAGATGGCGCCGACTCCCCACGAGGAGGAATGCAGTGAGGATTCAGTCAGCTCCTGAGGACTCGGGCAGGGGTAATCAAAGAATGGATCACCCCTTAACATTTGCGGATATGTACGTGATTGCTGCGGACATTAAAGCCACTTTTTCAGCAGCCATCACTGATTTAAAGACTAGTATGCTTGTAATCCAATGAAAAAATGGCGGCGGCAGAAAACGCAGGCAAGCAAAGGGACAAGGCCATCCGCAAATTAAAGATGACCACATTGGCTCAATCGCAACATTTCATTGATATGAACAGGCATATTGAGGACCTGGACAATAGGGGCAGAAGGTCCAACATCAGAATTAGAGGGATCCCTGAGTCTGTGGACCATGAGCAGATTGTACCAGTACTCAGGAGAGTATTTAACAGTTTGCTGGAGAGGCAGGAAGATATGGAGATCGAGTTTGTCAGAGCTCACATTGCCCTCAGGCCTAGGGGCTCTGATTCTGCACCACCGAGATATATAATATGCTGCCTTCAAAGCTTTGTTCTTAAGGAAGACATAATGCGCAAAGCCAGGAGAAATGACCAGATTGTTTTCAATGGCACAACAATAATGCTGTTTCAGGATCTATCGCAGATCACCCTGAAAAATAGACGAGCACTACGTCCCTTACTGGAGAAGCTGAGGGAAAGAGACCTTAACAGTCTCCTATAATGGTCACCGACATGTGCTGCGCACCCCAGCGTATTTGCCGGAATTTTGTGTTGCTTTAGACATGGAGCAGATGGATCTCCCAGAATGGTATGCAGACTTTCTCCAAGCTCCCCTAGTGAGAAGCCCTCCTGATTCCCCATTCACATCCCCAGACAAGAGGTCAGCAAAGAAACCAAAGCATAATTGGGGTGGTAGCTCCAAAATGGACACCCCGAGGAGACAAGCTGGGTCTGTTCGGGATCAAGACAAGGATTGATTAACTGTTGCGGTAACACTCTTCTTCATTCACCTAATCAATAAGTTCAGCCTTTTCTGCTATTTCTGTTGTGATGCAAATCGTTCTCAAGTAATGAGGAACCACATTCACTACTCCCTGTACAGCTCCAACGGTTAGTGTAATACCCCTTTATAAGTTTACTACAGGACCCGTATTCACGGATTGGGTAAGTCTTGCAGTGGTGCCTGCGGGCCTCAGACTATAGAGACACACTCTCTTTTCCTATTGCCAGAGAGTTCTATGCCACGTTGCAATCCGCATGAACATGTCCTACTTGACTATGACTTGTTTAAGCTGTAAAGAGCTGGGGGGTTACAATGACCTGCCCTGGACATGGTGGTCTCTCAATTTGAACTCTAATCCGGAGGGATATCACCATTCACAGGAGATATTCATGGACTGCGATGACCTAGTAAGCAGACATACCTAGGTTATCTCGGAAACAGACTTCACACACCCTGAGATGTTAGTTCTATTGCACTTTTGGTTTAGATCTGCTAATATTGTTTTAACACCTCCATTACTTCCCTAGGCATGCTCAGAGACTAAATGTATTTGCTCAGAATTTGCTCATAGAGCTGGGAGTGTACAGGCTCCTATCTCAGCCCATTTGGAATATTATATTATAATATATATATATATATATATTGTGAGGGGGTTAGCTCGGCAGCGGGTGTGTGTGACCCCCGGGATGGGCTCCCCACACAAAACAGGCCCAGCAAACGGAGGTTGTGGTTTTCAAAATCAAAAAGGTGCGGTTTATTTTCTATTTACAGTGACAAAACACAGCAAAGCAAAAGAAACATAAACAAAATAAATCCTGGTCAAGTTGACCTCTGACTAAACATACAGGTTTCCTAACTAACAACTGGGATCAGCCTAGTGCTGTCCTAGTCCCTAAGTCCCTGGTTTTAAATGTCCAAGCAAATAGCCACACAGGCTTTGTCTCACCGCACAGGGGTTCACTCTCCCTAGACAGTCCACACAGGTCTGGTTCCAGGCATGAGCTAACATCTAATGAAGCTGGGAGTTCTTATAGAGGCCTAAATGAGCTGACAAGCTTCAGCTGGTCTCATCAACTCCCTGTCTGCACGACGCCCCACACTCTCCCTAGAGGTATGAGTCATCCATGAGCCCACTAGCCCCAGCTGGGCTTATACAACTCTCCACCTAGTTGTATAAGTCGGCGTAAAGCCTGAATCTGGGCGAAATATATCTACCCCCCTGGATGCAACCAGGTGACTTTACCTTCCTGCTGTCACAATATATTGTAAGATTGGGGTTTGTTAGCTCTTGTGGTGGATGTGTATTTCCAATGATGCAAGCCAGTCAGCAACTCTGTTTAAGGGCATGGTAGCCCATTTTTATTTAAAAAACACGAAAGTTCACAAACACATCTGTAGTATTCACAGGGGGTTTCCACCATTCCTGTATCTTTCATACTAACAGTAGCCTCGTAGCTTTACCTTCTAGCGATCCAGGCCTCAGACCCAAACAGTGTCCAAGAGTTTCAGCTTTCTCCTAGCTTCTCCTGGTCAGCACCTTTGTTGCTGTATCACTAACGGTGTTTGCCTCCTGCAGACATGCACCGCCTTTGACTCCATTTCAGAGGATGAGAGCCCACCTGGCTCTCATGCACACAGACTTCCTCTCTGTTGGGTGGAGCCCTGTTCCATAATCACCTCTGAACTAAATAGCCCAAGACACAGCTGTTCCATCAGCGTGTCTCTCTTTACCAAATCTGGCATAAACCAACCCTCTTGAAGGGCGCACAAAGTCGCACCCTCACATACCCTCCCCCCTTGTTTCGAACCAGAGGGAGGAACACATACTCCCGTCACCATAAACGGGACACCTCTGTGCCAGCCATTGGCTGCGTAGGCCCATTTCTTTTTCGGGGTATGTGTCCACCAGCACTTCACCTTGGCGCCTCTGTGCCAACTATCCGTAGCAGTAGTCCTAATCTGCCCAACCTTTTCTCTAAAGGGGCACTCCACCCACATCTTCTTCCGGGTGTACTTCCACCAGCCCTTCTTCCTGAACCATGGGCTCCCACTAATCTCTCTATCCCTTCTTCCTTTTGGCCTCAGGACCCTTCTTTTTCCTCCCACAGACCTACTCTCCCGGGACTGTTGGGGACCCCCTTTCATGACATCTGTCAGGGACTGGTCACTCTCACTACCTGACGCAACATTAACCATCAACATTTGTTTCTCAGGTTCACCAACCCCAGTGTGGTCACTCTTTACCACCAAACCATCTGTGATTAATACCATATCCTCAATAGCAATGTTCCACAAGGGGTTATTCAACACAATATGGTCATTTGGACCTCTTGTCCTGTTTGCTAGGACAGTCTCTGTGGAGGGACCATCTACAGGCAAGCAGTTACTCCCTATGGGACAGTCCCGTAGTTTCACATCGCCCCCTGTTGTCCAACACTCCAATAACAATTGTCCTACCAACGCACATGTTCCACCACATTTTCCCACACCAATCTCTTTAACCATTTCTGTGTCCACTGGTACCTCAACCAATAGCTCAGAGTTGTCTGACAGTGCTCCACAGTGCTTCTCATACATATTTTCGTTACAGTTACCATGACTGTTATTTCCTGTCAAAGTGTCTCCGGGTACCTCAAACTGCACCTCTCTGCGCGTGATGGACTGAATTCCCACTACCGCCACGTCCGTTCCGGGCCCTTCCTTTACATGAGGTGTAGCGGGTGAGACAGTACGCGCGCCCTGTACCAACCACTGCTCAGCCGCACCTCTGACCGCACCAGCAGGAATGCACCCCATCACACCCGCATACGGAGAGACTTCCACTATGTCTATTATCTCTAATTTCTCAAACAATTCCCCTGAGCGCCTTCCGCACACAACCGCCGCTGGAAGCACTCTCTCGAGGAGAACTGCGAGACAACCTTCCACAAAAGCAACCAACAGTGTAGCAACCAATTCTCATCAACATTGCTTAACCACTTGACCACTGGGCACTTAAACCCCCTTAATAACCAGACCAATTTTCAGCTTTCGGTGCTCTCACATTTTGAATGACAATTACTCAGTCATACAACACTGTACCCATATGAATTTTTTGTCCTTTTTTTCACACACATAGAGCTTTCTTTTGGTGGTATTTAATCACTGTTGGGTTTTTTATTTTTTGCGCTATAAGAGAAAAAAGACTGAAAATTTTGTAAAAAAATAATGATTTTTTTTTCGTTTCTGTTATAAAATTTAGCAAATTACTATTTTTTCTTCATAAATTTTGGCCAAAATTTATACTGCTACATATCTTTGGTAAAAATAAGTACAAATTGGTGGATATTATTTGGTCTTTGTGAAAGTTATAGAGTCCACAAGCTATGGTGCCAATATCTGAAAATTGATCACACCTGAAGTACTGACGGCCGATCTCATTTCTTGAGACCCTAACATGCCAGAAAAGTACAAATACCCCTTTTAGGAAAGAAGACATTCCAAGGTATTCAGAAAGAGGCATTGTGAGTTTTTTGAAGTTGTCATTTTTTCCCACAATTCTTTGCAAAATCAAGATTTTTTTTTTCTCTTTTTTTTTTTTCACAAAATTGTCATATTAGCAGGTTATTTCTCACACACAGCATATGCATTCCACAAATTACACCCCAAAACACATTCTGATATTCCTCCCGAGTATGGCGATACCACATGTGTGAGACTTTTACACAGCGTGGCCACATAGAGAGGCCCAACATGCAGGGAGCACCTTCAGGCGTTCTGGAGCACCCAGGCCAAATTCTGACATTTCTCTCCTACATGTAAAAATCATCATTTATTTGCTAGAAAATTACATAGAACCCCAAAACATTATATATGTTTTTTTAGCAAAGACCTTAGAGAATATAATGGTGGTTGTTGCAACTTTTTATCTCGCACGATATTTGCGCAGCAATTTTTTTAACGCGTTTTTTTACGGAAAAAAAATGTTTTGTGCTTAAAAAAAAAAAAAACAGTAAAGTTAGCCCAATGTTTTTGCATAATGTGAAAGATGAAGTTACGCCGAGTAAATAGATACCTAACATGTCACCCTTAAAAATTGCACACACTCTTGGAATGGTGCCAAACTTCGCTACTTAAAAAAATCCCCATAGGCGACGTTTTAAATATTTTTACTGGTTACATGATTTCAGTTACAGAGGAGGTCTAGGGCCAAAATGATTGCTCTCGCTCTAACGTTCGCAGAGATACCTCACATGTGTGGTTTGAAAACCGTTTTCATATGTGGGCGGGACTTACGTATGCGTTCGCTTCTGTATGCGAGCTCACGGGGACAGGGGCGCTTTAAAAAAAATATTTATTTTTTTTACTGTTCATTTTACTTTATTTATTTTAGTTTGACATGTTTTTCCGCCCCAAAAATTTGTTTGATCACTTTTATACCTATTACAAGGAACGTAAACATCCCTTGTAATCGGAATATGGCATGACAGGTCCTCTTTACAATGAGATATGAGGTCAATAAGACCCCACATCTCACCTCTAGGCTGGGAAGCCTGAAAACAAAACAAAAAAAAACAACAATCCTGGCTTTGATCGTAGCGGTGAGTCGGTAGAAGCACCGGAGGGCAGCGGGAGGGGGGGGCATCCCCTCTCGCCTCCCGTAAGAATGATCAAGCAGCGGAACAGCCGCTATGATTGTTCTTATGGTGTAGGGAATCGCCGGCTGAAAAAGCTGATATCTGAATGATGCCTGTAGCTGCACCCATTATTCAGATATCTCCGCACAAAGTCAAGGACATCATATGACGGCCGGCGGGCGGGAAGTGGGCATTGCGGAGTATTGCCGGGCATTGCAGGGCATTGCGGACTATGGCAGGGTATTGCGGAGTATGGCAGGGTATTGCACGGGGTATTGCACAGGGTATTGCAGGGTATTGCAGAGTATTGTGCAGGGTATTGCAGAGTATTGCGCAGGGTGTATTGTGCAGGGTATTGCAGAGTATTGTGCAGGGTATTGCAGAGTATTGCGCAGGGTATTGCAGAGTATTGCGCAGGGTATTGCAGAGTATTGCGCAGGGTATTGCAGAGTATTGCACCAGGGTATTGCAGAGTATTTTGCAGAGTATTGCGCAGGGTATTTTGCAGAGTATTGGCAGGGTGTATTGCACCAGGGATGGCTGAGCAGGGATGGATGGATGGCTGGATCTGTGACTGCAATTGTCACAGATCCAGCCCACAGAGCTGCTGCTGCCATCCGCTCCCTCCCCTCTCCTCTCACACTGTACCGATCGGTACAGAGAGGGGAGGGAGGAACCGGCGTCATCAAATGACGCCGGTCTGTTTACAAGTGATTGCTCCGTCATTTGACGGAGCGATCACGTGGTAAACGGCCGCTATCGGCGGCGATTTACCGCGATTCGTGATCCGCCGGCGGTCACGGAGTTTCCCGTGTGCGCGCCCCAGGGGGCGCGCGGGAGCGCGATTCTGGGAGGACGTTATATAACGTCCTCCCAGAGTTAAGCAACCACCTTGTCGACGTTATTTGTCGGCAGGTGGTTGTTAAGTGGTTAACAACGCATGTATCACCTGCGTCCACCGATTGGTATTATGCAGTAACATGTCGCCCTTCTGCTGTGGATACATGCAGGTGTATATTGGAAAGATTCTCACCAATTCCCACAACATCTCAGAAATTTCTAGAGATGCCATATCTAAACAGAGAACTCTAGGAACTTTTCCTTTACCAACGATGTGGAGGGACTCATTTGCTAAGGCGTGAGAGGCCGGGACACTTAAAACGACCTCTACCTCAGAGGCAACTAACAATATTTGCGGCTCCCACTGAGCACTGTCAATCGCATGTGTCACACTCATCCTCTCACCTTCAGCAACACTGAGCCCTTCCAAATCGCTATCCACTACCTCATCAATCTGACATTCAACATTACTCATCTCTTTTGCTGTGGACAAAACCTCTATGTATGCGCCCTTTTCAGATCCTTCCAACTGGAGAGGGTTAATTTCTGCAAAAGCCAATGCACCCATGTCTACCGGCCCTGCAGCCTCTCTATTTAGCATAGCAGAAATTGTGTCCACTCCACTGTTACCCACTAAGCCTTCCTTGTTTAAATGCACTTGTGGCAAAACATTTTCAAACACAACAGGCTGCAATAACATAACTTCACCACTTTGCTCGATTGGCGCTTCACTAAACCCATGAGGACTGTCAGCAGTGACAGACCGTAACAACTCATTATCAGTACAAGAAATTTTAAACATTTGAGTTTTACCATTTTTCTCATCACCAAGGTCAAGTACCCCCTTATCTATCAGAGCGGCACCACAGTTGTCCCAGGCAACCTCTGGCTCCAGCACACAGAGCTCCCTGGAGGTTTCTAAGGACACCTCTGCAGCCTTATATACTGTTGCCAAGGGGAATCGCATATCCTGCTTAGCGATCACCCCTACCTCATTAAGCATCACATTACCATCAGCACATGTGTCATCAGCATTCATAAACATAGCAGTTTTATAAACTCTATCAAATTGTCCTTTGTCAAACCGCATGGTACCCTGCGTGCCACTCAGCACACCACCCTTCCTCTCCAAAGGAATTATTTTGCCCACTAGGGCGTCTTCACAGTTGTCCTGGGAAACCACTTGCCTCACCACTGCAGGCTCCTTGGTGGTTTCCCTTGGCAACTGCACAGCACCTGTCACTAGGGAACATGGCATACCAACTGCTTTGGTCACCCCTAGCACATCCTTTCCAGCACTCCGCTGGATTACCTTAGCTGTACCCAGAGTCCATATGTCCCTTTCCATTTTTGACCTCGCTGCAAGCAGGGTTTTAACCTGTGTCTCCCCACTGATCTGGGTAGCACACTGCAGCAAGTTCATTTTTTCACCTTCAGTGGATCTCTGCTCTGGGGTCACTTCCACTTCATTGTAAGTAACCACACAGTCAGCCTTTCCCATGATTTTAACAGGAACAGTCTTACCATTCTCTTTAGCATGGGTTGAAGACTTCAATTGAGGGCGTTGTCCCTTCTTTGCCATGCTCTCACAAGATGACGCCTCCTCCTGGAAACAGGGTAACATTACATCCATCTTGGATTTTCCATCATAGCCTGCAGGCAAAGCATTAAGCCCAACAACACGATCAGCAGCTGTATTCCACAAGCTTGGACAAGAAAAGAACCCGTGGCTCAGCTGACCACATTCCAGGCATGGCACTTGGCGACTTTCTCCTGTTGCTATGGGAGAACACCTTCTCCCCTCTGATCTCTTGTAGTGCTCTCTAGACTGGACTGCTCCTAGAAAATCATCGTAGTCATCTCGGTTACTATACATCCCACAGTACACCTACTGGTACTCCTCGATCAGAAAAGGTTGCACCAACTCAACCCAGCGATTTCTGGGCCATCTTCTGTAGGAAGCAATCATCGCAAACTCATCCAAAAAGTCCTCAACACATTCAGAAGGCAACATAGGCCGTATGAAGTCAGCTGTATGGATTTCTGCTTTGTTGCCATGGGCAACCACACCCATCTGCTCACTCTTTACCCTCAGAGCAGGCTTCTCATACCTTTGCTTTGGTGAAGCCTGGGACAAAGGGCATTTAGGAACTTCATGCCCCCACTCACTGCACCGCAAACAGCGCACTTGGTTCTTAACCCTTTGCACATTGATAGCTGGCCATCTTGCACCAGCGTTGCCAGAGGCAACAACATGTCCTTCCCTTTTAACTTGGTTCAGTGCAGCCAAGTGTCGCCTGCACCAATCCACCGCAGACTCAGACTCTGGCGAACTCTCCATACTTGCAGTCACCTGTGCACTCCTTGCACCAGTGTTGCTAGGACCAACACCCGCTCTGTCTCTCATTTCAGCAAACATTGCTTCCTTTTCACACAGGAAAATTTTAAAGTACTATCTCCAAGACTTTGCAAACAGCACGCTTTCACATGTAAACTTTACTCTCTGCTTGAGCTTTCACATGTAGACTTTACTCTCTGCTTGAGCTCACTTCCACAGGCACATCACCTGTATACAACACAGTCCATTAATTGAACTCCTGTGCAATGCAGTTCACCTGGCTGCCACACACAGCTAGCAGCAGTTCACCGCAGAAAACTTTAACTTTTCTTTCAGATAGGCTGTTCATCACAGTATTGCTGTTAAACACACAGTTTCTTTTTACTCACTGTTTTTGGTATGCAAGGATCTGGAACTCTTCCAAAAACTGCCCAAAGCAATATCTCCACCACTTGTAGGATTGGGGTTTGTTAGCTCCTGTGGTGGATGCGTATTTCCAGTGATGCAAGCCAGTCAGCAACTCTGTTTAAGGGCATGGTAGCCCATTTTTGTATAAAAAACACAAAAGTTCACAAACACATCTGTAGTATTCACAGGGGGGTTCCACCATTCCTGTATCTTTCATACTAACATTAGCCTTCTAGCGATCCAGGCCTTTAGCCTAGGCCTGACGGTCTGTTCCTCAGACCCAAACAGTGTCCAAGACTTTCAGCTTTCTCCTAGCTTCTCCTGGTCAGCACCTTTGTTGCTGTATCACTAACGGTGTTTGCCTCCTGCAGACATGCACCGCCTTTGATTCCACTTCAGAGGATGAGAGCCCACCTGGCTCTCATGCACACAGACTTCCTCTCTGTTGGGTGGAGCCCTGTTCCATAATCACCTCTGAACTAAATAGCCCAAGACACAGCTGTTCCATCAGCGTGTCTTTCTTTACCAAATCTGGCATAAACCAACCCTCTTGAAGGTCGCACAAAGTCGCACCCTCACAATATATATATTGTGACAGCAGGAAGGTAAAGTCACCTGGTTGCATCCAGGGGGGTAGATATATTTCGCCCAGATTCAGGCTTTACGCCGACTTATACAACTAGGTGGAGAGTTGTATAAGGCTAGTGGGCTCATGGATGACTCATACCTCTAGGGAGAGTGTGGGGCGTCGTACAGACAGGGAGTTGATGAGACCAGCTGAAGCTTGTCAGCTCATTTAGGCCTCTATAAGAACTCCCAGCTTCATTAGATGTTAGCTCATGCCTGGAACCAGACCTGTGTGGACTGTCTAGGGAGAGTGAACCCCTGTGCGGTGAGACAAAGCCTGTGTGGCTATTTGCTTGGACATTTAAAACCAGGGACTTAGGGACTAGGACAGCACTAGGCTGATCCCAGTTGTTAGTTAGGAAACCTGTATGTTTAGTCAGAGGTCAAGTTGACCAGGATTTATTTTGTTTATGTTTCTTTTGCTTTGCTGTGTTTTGTCACTGTAAATAGAAAATAAACCGCACCTTTTTGATTTTGAAAACCACAACCACTGTTTGCTGGGCCTGTTTTTGTGTGGGGAGCCCATCTCGGGGGTCACACACACCCGCTGCCGAGCTAACCCCCTCACAGTTGGTGGAGAACCAGTGGCAGTTTTTTTTTAAGCCAGCATGGAGGAGATACTGAAGCAGCTGGCTCTAGCAAATGCCAATCAACAGCAGACAAATGCAGGTTTGCAAAAGAGCCTTGCAGCTCAACAACAGAACTTCGCAGCCCAGCAGCAAGCTCATCAACAGAGCCTTGCAGCCCAGCAGCAAGCTCATCAACAGAGCCTTGCAGCCCAGCAGCAGACAAACGCAACTTTGCAACAGAGTCTGGAGGCTCAGCAACAAGCCCAGCAGCAATCTGAGGCCCGCTTCATAGACCTGTTACAGAAGCAAGAGCAGAGACTACAACAACAGATGGAAGCAGCAATGCAGCAACGTCCGCAGACCAGTGAGGAAAGCCGTCCCACTAATACCGCGTCCTTTGGGGTGAGTCGTTTATTGACAAAAATGACTGGAGAGGATGATCCAGAGGTATTTTTGACCACATTTGAAAGGACCGCTGAAAGAGAAAAGTGGCCTGAGGAGCAGTGGGCTGGACTGGTGGCTCCTCTGTTAACTGGTGAATCGCAGAAAGCTTACTATGACCTAGAGCCTAACCAAGCAAAAGACTATGCGATGCTAAAAGCTGAAATATTGGCAAGGCTGGGTGTCACCCAGGCTGTCCGGGCTCAGCGTGTGCATAACTGGACTTTCCAGCTTGGAAAACCCCCCAGGTCTCAAATGTATGATCTCATTCACCTGAGCAGAAAGTGGCTACAGCCAGAGACTTTGTCCGCACCAAAGATTGTGGAACGTGTTGTAATGGATCGGTTTTTGAGAGCTCTTCCTACTGCCATCCAAAAGTGGGTAAGCCATGGAGACCCAGAGACGGCCGATGGTCTTGTGGATCGTGTGGAGAAATACTTGGCTACAGAGAACCTGACGGCCTCTTCCAGAGACACTCGGACTTTCCACCCTAAGACCAGACCATCCCCAGGGGCGGATAAGAGGATTCCAAGGGGTGAGGGTGGAGAGAGTGAGAGGGTGGGAGCTCTACCCCAAGTTTGGCGAGAACAGCCTGGGAAATCAGCGGCTCAAGAGGCCGCAAGAAGGATCGTTTGCTACCGCTGCCGGCAAGCGGGACATATTGCAGCCAATTGCCCGGTTGTGGAGGAACCCATGCAGTGTGACTTTCTGACGGGCAGATGTCAGTCGCTGTGTGCGACAGTCGCATGCACTGCCATTCGAGGAACTGAGAAACATTTATGCAAAATGTGTGTTAATGGTAGAAATGTTGTGGTATTGCTGGATTCAGGTAGCCTTGTGACCCTGATAAAGGCTGAGTTAGTTAAAACAGAGGTCTCTGGGAATAGCAAGGTAGCTGTTATTTGTGTGCATGGGGACACCCGAGAGTATCCAGTGACTACAGTGTGTTTCGAGACCCCCAAAGGTACCCTCTCTCATCCAGTGGGCTTAGTATCTCAGTTACCGCATGACGCCATTGTGGGAAGGGATTTTCCGAAATTCTGGGAACTGTGGGATGATCCTGAGCCCCCCACTGGTGCCCCTATGTACCAGGAATGTGATAGCCAGAACTCCCCTGAGAGTGGTGAGGACTCTCCAGAATTTCCCTTATCAGTATTGGCAGGGGAGACTCAAGAAACTGGAGAGGAGCCCACCTCCTCAGACGAAAACCTACCGTCTGTGGAGTTTTCTGATCTTGAGGTTCACAGGGAAAACTTTGCCACAGAACAGTTGAAAGACCCCGCCCTAATAAAGGCACGGGAAAACGTAGTGAAAATAGATGGCGAGTTAGTGAACCCAGATAATACCTGCACTTACCCATACTTCAGCGTAGAGAAGGACCTACTGTATCGGGTGGCAAAAAGGGCAGAAGAAACCGTTGAGCAGCTTGTGGTGCCCAAACCTTACAGGAAGTTGGTGTTGGAGTTGGCCCATGGGCACATTCTTGGAGGTCATCTGGGGACAGAGAAAACCCGAGAGAGGGTATTACAGAGATTCTATTGGCCGGGGGTGATGAAGGACATAGAAAATTATTGTTCCTCCTGCCCTGTGTGTCAGAGGTCGGCCCCGATGCCACATTTCCGTAGCCCGCTGGTCCCTCTACCCATCATTGAGGTCCCGTTTGAGAGGATCGCCATGGATTTGGTAGGTCCTATAATCAAGTCCGCTAGGGGGCACCAGTACATATTAGTTATAATGGACTATGCCACCCGTTATCCAGAAGCGATCCCTCTCCGAAATACCTCGGCCAAAACCATAGCCAAAGAGCTATCTCTTGTGTTTAGCCGGGTGGGTATTTGTAAAGAACTGCTTACGGACCAAGGTACACCCTTTATGTCCCGGGTTATGAAGGAGCTGTGTAAATTGTTCAAAGTGACGCAATTACGTACATCTGTGTATCACCCCCAAACCGATGGGCTGGTTGAAAGGTTCAACAAAACCCTAAAACAAATGTTGAAGAAAGTGGTGGATAGAGATGGAAAGGATTGGGACTGTCTACTTCCTTATCTGATGTTTGCTATTAGGGAGGTGCCCCAATCCTCTACGGGATTCTCCCCCTTTGAGTTACTGTATGGGAGACACCCAAGAGGGCTGTTGGATATTGCCAAGGAAACTTGGGAAAGTGAGAGTTCTCCCCACAGGAGGTTAAGGAGTTTGTGCTTCGCAACAAGGAGGTATTCTCTGAGCTGCCGGGACAAACATCTGGGGTAGAGCATGACATCATTACCCCGCCCGGTGAAAGGGTGAAGTTAAAACCCTATCGGATCCCAGAGGCCCGACGGGAGGCAATACGGGAGGAAGTACAGAAAATGCTGAACTTAGGGGTGATAGAGGAGTCCCAAAGTGATTGGTCTAGTCCCATTGTGTTGGTGCCTAAACCGGATGGGAGCTGGCGATTTTGTAACGATTTTCGACAGTTGAACAAAGTTACAAAATTTGACACCTACCCCATGCCACGTATAGATGAGTTGATCGACCGGCTGGGAACAGCCCGATACATGACGACTCTTGACCTCACAAAAGGGTATTGGCAAATCCCCCTGGCCAAGTCGGCCAAAGAGAAAACCGCATTTGTAACCCCAGACGGGGCGTTCCAATATAAAAGAATGCCGTTCGGGTTACAGAATGCGCCGGCCACATTCCAGCGGAAAATGGACCAGATGCTGAGGCCCCATCGGAAGTATGCTGCGGCTTACCTGGATGACATAATTGTCCATAGCACAGATTGGGCCTCACATCTGCCAAAAGTGCAAGCAGTCCTGGACTCTGTTCGGGAAGCGGGGTTTACGGCTAACCCCAAGAAGTGTACCATTGGGCAGGAGGAGGCCAAATATCTTGGGTACACCATTGGGAGGGGAGTAATAAAACCCCAACTCAACAAAGTCGAGGCCATCCAGAGTTGGCCACGTCCCAACAGCAAGAAGCAGGTACGAGCCTTTCTGGGAATCGCTGGGTATTATCGGCGATTCATTCCCCACTTTGCTTCTAAGGCTGTGCCCCTAACCAACCTGACGAAGGGGAAAGGGTCGGTCATGATTAAATGGACCCCCAAGGCTGAGGCAGCATTCCAATTCTTGAAACAAGCCTTATGTAGCCAGCCAGTGTTGTACTCACCCGACTTCTCTAAAGACTTTGTCGTACAAAGTGATGCGTCAGATGTGGGGTTAGGAGCAGTATTGTCCCAGGTCTGGAACGGGGAAGAGCACCCAGTCATTTACCTCAGCAGGAAGTTGAAGTCCCATGAGGTAAATTACGCCACCGTTGAAAAGGAGTGTTTAGCGGTGAAGTGGGCTCTAGATTCCCTTCGGTACTACCTGCTAGGTAGGCACTTTGACATGGTTACGGATCACGCTCCGTTAAAGTGGATGGCTCAAAACAAAGAAACAAATAGAAGAGTGAATAGGTGGTTCCTGGCCCTCCAGGAATTCAACTTCACAGTAAAGCATCGCCCTGGCGTTCAAATGGGGAATGTGGATGCTTTGTCTCGAGTACATGAATGCCTGATTGCTGGTGTTCCAACCCCGAGGTTAAAACAAGAGGGGGGGGTATGTGACAGCAGGAAGGTAAAGTCACCTGGTTGCATCCAGGGGGGTAGATATATTTCGCCCAGATTCAGGCTTTACGCCGACTTATACAACTAGGTGGAGAGTTGTATAAGGCTAGTGGGCTCATGGATGACTCATACCTCTAGGGAGAGTGTGGGGCGTCGTACAGACAGGGAGTTGATGAGACCAGCTGAAGCTTGTCAGCTCATTTAGGCCTCTATAAGAACTCCCAGCTTCATTAGATGTTAGCTCATGCCTGGAACCAGACCTGTGTGGACTGTCTAGGGAGAGTGAACCCCTGTGCGGTGAGACAAAGCCTGTGTGGCTATTTGCTTGGACATTTAAAACCAGGGACTTAGGGACTAGGACAGCACTAGGCTGATCCCAGTTGTTAGTTAGGAAACCTGTATGTTTAGTCAGAGGTCAAGTTGACCAGGATTTATTTTGTTTATGTTTCTTTTGCTTTGCTGTGTTTTGTCACTGTAAATAGAAAATAAACCGCACCTTTTTGATTTTGAAAACCACAACCACTGTTTGCTGGGCCTGTTTTTGTGTGGGGAGCCCATCTCGGGGGTCACACACACCCGCTGCCGAGCTAACCCCCTCACAATATATATATATATATATATATATACATATATAAAAATAATAATCTGCCAAGGTGTTCAACATACACCATGGTCGGGTGTATCAAACGTTGTTTATAAGGTGCAGCCTAGACGGCTGTGTGTGCTACAGTTAGGATGTTCCTTATAGTTATTTTGGTATTTTTCCATCCTCTATAGGGTACTTGACACAGGTGTTTATAGAATATAGTTCGAATTTCTGAATATAGACGCTAACCTACGTACTATAGCTTTTGTTTTTGCAGTTGGGATCTCCGAACACCTCCTCCTAAACTACCTCCATGGCCTACTCCTCCCTGGGGCGCTGCCCCTTAGTGATTTCACATAACATCAGGGGATTAAACATCCTTAAGCGTCGCTCTACCTTATTGAGAGAGCTTAAAAAAGGTAAGCCACATTTCTTTCTCGTACATCATGGGACACAGAGCGACATAGTCATTACTAATGGGTTATATAGATACCGTCAGGTGCTGGCACTGGCAACTTCCAAAACCGGAAGTACCCTCCCCTATATAAGCCCCTCCCATCCGGGAGCACCTCAGTTTTTTGCCAGTGTCTAAGGTGTTGGCCAAGAAGAAACATGTGTTTTTCACTGAGCTTGCGTACAGGTTCTTTTGGGCCTCAGTAAGCTATTCCGGATCCGACCAAAAAAGCTTCATAGCTAAACGGTCGGTACCCGGGCCTTGCAGAGAAGAGCAAGGTTTTGCCTGTAATGCTTCTCTTAGGAGAGCTGGACCCTGGGATCCAGAGCTCTGGTCATACCCACGACCAAGATGTTTTCTGTGCAGGGTGCTATACAGGTCCAGGGGAGTGGAATCCTTGGGAACCCGGTCCCTGAAGGTTTGATTACAATGCCTGCCGTGATAGGTGAAGTTTGGGCTTTTGTGGACCAAACAAAGTCCTGCGGCGGGGAACAGGTAAGTGGGGGCCCCCAGGAACTTGGTTCTATTGGGGGACCCCCAAGCCTAATTTGTCTTTCTGTCTGTTACCTAATGGTATTCCCGCAAAATTCTGTGCATGCCTGTAACTACTAAAAAAATGTAATAATTTTTAATGGTGGTCAAGAAAAAAAAAAAAAAAAAAATTTTTTATATATATATATTTAATATATTAGACTGCGGTACCTGTGTTTGTCCACTAGAGGCCGCTGTGGAATGTTTTCTTGTCATGTGGACTAGCTTCTTCTCAGCAGAGCAAAGTCCAGGCAGATGGTGAGTTCTCTTATAGGGAACTGCTTCCTCTGCCATGTTGCAGTGCTCGTCCATCCCCCGGCCTGCGGCAAAGAGGGGCCCTGGCTCCTGTCCCTTGTTACCATATTTGAAATTAGCGCCGAAGGCGCACGTGCCCGCGCGCGTGCGCGTGCACGCGCCTCTATATATAGAGGTGAGCCGGGAAAGGGGGCGGAGCCTGGGGGATGACGCTCTGTGCGCGCCGCAGCGCTTCTGCGCATGTGCGGGCGTCCCAGCAGTTTTAAAAAAACCACAATATGTAGTGAGCTGGCTATGAAGTACAGAGACAGAGCTGGCAACATTTAAAGGCATACAGCAAGCGGTTGATACAGGCATCCCCTAGAAAGGCACATTAGTAGACACCAACTGTGATATAGCAGCAATTGTGCTAGACTATTCTCAGTAAAAGTGGTGTATTACGGCTGGAATACCTCAGCTTTAGGCTTAGGAATATGCCGTCCAGAAGCTCCGGAACTGAATCTTCCAGGAAGCGAAGGGGGTCTCATCGGGCTCGGAGGATCTTGGGCATACTCCTGCTGCACCAGTCTCCCCTGAAGTTCAGAGGTAAGTGACCGTAGAGACCCCGCAGGGGTACTTGGTACTGTGGCTGTCCTCAGTCACCTGCTCCTGTGTATGTAACAGAGGAGGTTTTTTCCTCAGCTCTGGGAGGATTAGAGAGAGATTGTCAAAATGTATCGCTGCCTCCCTGTCAGGAAAAGCACGCCCGATCTCCGTCTCCTCCTTCAGAGTGCCTGTTAGCAGAGCAACAGTCCCATACAGGGATCGACCTGCCTGAAGGGGATCAGGATAAGGTTGATTCTGTTATAGAGGAATCAACAGTGGGGGAACCTTTTCTCAGCATCTCAAGCTGAAAGATTATGGGTTCAGTCTCTGACTAACATGGTCCGATCAGCATTTAAAAATGCACCTTGCGGAACCATCAACCACTACTGTATCCTCGTTGGGGTCGCTAGAAGCCCCCAGACTGTTTGTTCTTTTCCACTTCACCCTTTACTGAAAGGGCTCATTTACCAGGATTGGGAACGTCCTGAGAAAATATTTATTCCCCCAAGAGATTTCCGGTGGTCTATCCCATGGAGGATAAGTTCATCAAAAAAAAATAAAAAAAAAATAAAGGAAGGTCCCTACAATGGACGCAGCCATCTCTTGTATGTATAAATCACTGACATGTCCAGTGGATAATGTCCAAATGTTCAAGAACCCAATAGATAAAAGATTGGAGTCCTTATTAAAATCTGCTTGGTGATACAACCAGCAGTAGCAGCTATTGGGGTCTGCTAAGCAGTGAAGGATCAGTTGAAACAGGTCTTGAGGGACTTGACAGATCAGCAGGCTTTGCCCTAGCTGATCTACCTAGAGCCTTAGGCTTTGCGGTTGATGCCATAGAGGATTCAGTCCATCAGGCCTCCCGCCTTACGCTGTCTATAGTATATGCGTAGGCTCCTATGGCTCAAAAACTGGTCTGCTGAAGCTCCCTGTAAAGAATGGCTGGTTAGCGTCCCATTTCATGGTGAACGCTTATTCAGGGAAAACCTGGACAAATATATCCAGAAAATTTCCAGCGGTAAAAATACGCTCTTGCCGGTTAAAAGCAGAGTTAGAGGTCCCTCTTTAAGAGGCCTGCTTCTCCAGTCCCTGGGGCATCGGCTGTGTAACAGTTCCGACGGCCTCCTCGGTCAAATCCCGGGGGTAAAAAACAGGGACAGTAGCAGGGTAATGAGAAACCCTGGGTTAGGGGAGGTACAAAACCTCCCCCAAAGTTAAATTCATGAAGCCCCCACTCAGTCGGGTGGGGGGAGGACTCCAGTTGTTCGCAAGAGACCTGGCGGGACACGATCAAGACAGATAGGTGCTCTCCGCAGTAGGTTTGGGATACAGTTTGGAGTTAAAAGACTCTCCTCCTTCCCATTTTTGAGGTCAAACGTGCCAAGGGATCCCCGGAAGAGAGAGTCCCTCCTGTTGGCACTAGAACAACTATTGCTCCAAGGAGTAATTATGGAGGTTCCCCTGGAAGAATGAGGGTTCGGGTTTTACTCAAACCTCTTTACAGTCCCGAAGCAAACGCGGACGGGAGGCCCATATTAATTCTAAAAGGGCTATACAAATTCCTGTATATCAGGACTTTCCGATGGAGTCGATCCGATCGGTGGCCACTGCCCTACAAGGGGAGGATTGGTTAGCCACGATCGACATCAAAGATGCTTATTTGCACATTCCCATCTTTCCAGTCCACCAAAAATTTATACGCTTTGCAGTAGAAGGGCGCCATTTTCAGTTCAGAGCCTTACCCTTCGGTTTGGCCACAGCACCACGAGTGTTTACAAAAATTCTGGCCCTTTATTGGCCAATCTAAGAACACAAGGTGTAATGATAATGGCATATCTGGATGACTTGTTGCTGATAGACCACTCAGTGAAAAAACTAGACGTGGTCGTTCACAAGACGATCAAGTATCTGGAATCTCACGGTTGGATTATCAACCGAGACAAGTCAGCCCTAAAAACCAGTCAAAAGTCTGGAATACTTGGGGCTAAGGTTGGATTCAGGCCAGAGAAAAATATTCTTGCCTCGAGGAAAGATGTTGTCTTTGAAAGATTTGATCCACTTAGTGGGTACAAAAAAGACAGCCGTCCATACGCCTGTATATGAGGCTGCTGGGAAAAATGGTGGCATCATTCGAAGCAGTACCCTACGGTCAATTCCATTCAAGGAATTTGCAAGGGGCCATACTGTCAGCCTGGAACAAAAAAGTTCAGGCCCTAGACTTACAATGTCCTTGTCCCCTTCCGTTCGCAAGAGCCTCCGTTGGTGGTTGGTTCCCCAGAATCTGGAAAAAAGGAAATCCTTCAGTCCGATTTCTTGGAAGGTGGTCACTACAGATGCCAGCCTTATAGGCTGGGGAGCAGTACTGGAGCAATAGTCTCTCCAGGGCAGATGGTCGGATGCAGAAAAGGCCCTGCCCATCAATCTCTTAGAGATACGAGCAGCCCGGTATGCCCTAGTAGCATGGACATCCAAACTCCAAGGGTCCCCTGTCAGAATGCAATCAGACAATGCCACAGCAGTGGCATATATCAATCATCAGGGGGGCACCAGGAGTCGTGCAGCCCAGAGGGAAGTAAATTACATCCTGAAATGGGCAGAAAAATATGTCCCAGCCATATCTGCGGTATTCATTCCAGGAGTGGAGAATTGGAAGGCGGACTTTCTAAGTCGCCAGCAATTAGGCCCAGAGGAAGGGTCCCTTCACCCCGAGGTTTTCTGGACAATATGTCAGCGGTGGGGAACATCGGATGTAGATCTTCTAGCATCCAGATTCAACGCAAAGGGGGACAGGTTTGTCTCTCGGACAAGGGATCCCCTAGCTTGCGGCTCGGATGCCCTAGTGTTCCCTTGGGATCAGTTCAAGCTGATATATGCATTCACACCGCCACAATGGTTACCTCGATTACTCCGCAGAATCAGGGTAGAAAAGAAACCGGTGATTCCGGTGGCTCCAGCGTGGCCCCGAAGAGCGTGGTACGCGGAGATTGTAAAATTTCAGTGGGGAGTCCTTGGACTCTCCCACGTCGTCCGGCTTTCGCAAGGACCGATATACCACCCTTCCTTACCAGCCCTAGGTTTGACGGCCTGGCTATTGAAGCCCACAATCTAAAAAAGAGAGGGCTCTCTAATGCTGTGGTATCTACCATGATCAATGCCAGGAAGCCGGTATCCAGGCAGATCTACTATAGAATCTGGAAGGCGTACATCGCGTGGTGTGAGGCCAAGAAATGGCATCCACATAAGTACGTAATAGGTAGGATTCTGGACTTCCTACAGTGGGCTGTAGATAGGAAGCTTGCCTTGAGTACTATCAAGGGTCAGTTTTCGGCCTTGTCAATAATTTTTCAAAGGCCCTTGGCTTCGCATTCACTAGTCAAAGCCTTTATACAAGGAGTGATGCGTATTAGTCCTCCGGTTAATATTCCCATATGTCCATGGGATCTAAACTTGGTTCTGTCGGTTCTACAGAAACAACCATTTGAACCATTACAGCATATTTCCTTGGTGCTTCTCACCAGGAAAATGATTTTTCTAGTAGCCATTTGTTCGGCTAAAAGAGTATCGGAATTAGCAGCTATGTCCTGTAAGGAGCCATATCTGGTTATCCATAAGGACAGAGTAGTGTTACGTCCTCATCCAGCCTTTCTTCCTAAGGTGGTATCGAGGTTTCATTTGAACCAAGATGTGGTTCTTCCTTCTTTTTTCCCCAAACCTACTTCGGTAGAGGAAAAGTTATTGCATTCTTTGGATGTAGTAAGAGCAGTTAAAGCTTATCTAAAAGCCACTGCTCAGATTCGCAGAACGGATACTTTGTTTATTCTGCCGGAAGGCCCCAGAAAGGGTCAGGCAGCGTCAAAATCTACTTTAGCCAAGTGGATTCGACAGGTCATTATGCAAGCTTATGGCTTGAGAAGGAGACCGCCTCCGTTCAAAGTTAGAGCGCACTCCACGAGAGCAGTTGGAACTTCATGGGCAGTGCATCACCAGGCCTCCCTGGCTCAAATCTGTAAGGCCGCAACGTGGTCTTCAGTTCACACGTTTACTAGGTTCTACCAGGTGGACGTTAGAAGTCAGGAGGATGTCGCCTTTGGGCGCAGTGTGTTGCAGGCCGCAAAAGATCCTCATGTCTGATAGCGCTCAGCTTATATATGGTGTATCCCCCCCCTCATTGGGCATTGCTTTAGGACATCCCATTAGTAATGACTATGTCGCTCTGTGTCCCGTGATGTACGAGAAAGAAAATAGGATTTTTATAACAGCTTACCTTTAAAATCCTTTTCTTAGGAGTACATCACGGGACACAGAGCTCCCGCCCCTCTTTGGGGACACTTATTGCTTTGCTACAAAACTGAGGTGCTCCCGGATGGGAGGGGCTTATATAGGGGAGGGTACTTCCGGTTTTGGAAGTTGCCAGTGCCAGCACCTGACGGTATCTATATAACCCATTAGTAATGACTATGTCGCTCTGTGTCCCGTGATGTACTCCTAAGAAAAGGATTTTACAGGTAAGCTGTTATAAAAATCCTATTTTTGTATTCTTACAGGAGACTCATTTTAAGACACATCACATACCAAAAATTACAGACTCTTACTTCCCAAGGGCATTTCATGCCACAACTCTTGAATCCAGGTCCAAAGGGGTCTCCATACTGGTTAACAAAGATGCTCCCTTCGAGTTGTCTGAACAAATTTGTGACCCCAAAGGCAGATTTGTATTCCTGAAGGGGAAATATGGGGGCACCCCAATAATGCTGGCAAATGTTTTTTTTCCGAACAAAGCCCACATTACGTTTTGCCAACACATTGTCAGAGCACTCTAGGGATTTTCTGCAGGATGCCTAATTCTAGGTGGGGACTTTAACGTGCCTCTAAACCCACTTTTAGATACTTCCAATGGCAAGACTTGTGTTACATACAGAATCCTTAAAAGGATCAATTCCCTTTTACAGTCCCTGCAACTTGTAGATACATGGCGCTTTCTTAATCCAGACGGTAGAGACTATACATATTTCTCGGTGCCACATTCGAGATATGCTTCATAAGGTCACGGGGTGCATATAGGTATACAGACGATTTCGGACCACTCTCCAATTTCTTTCTTCCTAGACTCGCTGAAGACCGAACAACGACAACCAACCGGGAGACTCAACACTTCATTGTTGACTGACCCTGCCCTCCTACCCATGATCACCAACAACCTGGTAGAATTTTTCAAAAGTAATGCCACCCCAGAGATGGACCCATTGACTGTATGGGAAGCCCATAAATGTACTATTAGAGGGACATTGATCGAATTGGGTTCCAGACGTAAAAAAGAACGGGAAGCTAACATAAAGAAACTGACATTACAGATTTACACCCTAGAAACGTTACACAAAAAAACCCTTTCGATAAACTCAGCTAAGCAACTACTCGACGCTAGAAGAGATCTACAACAGATACTTGACACCAGAGCTAAACGCCTCCTATTCTTCAAAAGGCGAATCTATTATGAGTCGGGGGACAAGGCAGGCAAATTTTTGGCCAGAGCTTTGAGAGAACATACCTCTACCAACAATATTGCTGGTATCAAGAATGATAGTGGAAAACTTGACTTGGTATCAGAGGCGATAGCCGAACACTTCCATAAATTTTACACTAAACTTTATAACTTACCCCCGCAACATAGACAACCACACATGGAAGGTGATAGAGCGCAAATTATTCAGGACTATCTTACTAAGAGTGGTCTTCCTTCCTTACCAAACCAGGACTCCGAATTACTGGAGACCCCGATCTCGTCATTCGAACTCAGACAAGCGAATAAACAACTTAAAGCGGGTAAGAGTCCCGGTCCTGACGGGTTCTCAGCTACGTATTACAAGACTTTTACTGACCCACTCACAGACCCTCTTAAAAATACCTTGAACTCCTTGTCCACACCTAGACCGGTGACACCTGATTTTCTATCAGCACACATTGCGGTTATACCAAAACAGGGTAAAGATCCAGGGGAATGCGCCAGCTACAGACCCATATCTTTATTAAACCTTGATGTAAAATTATTTGCGAAGATTATTGCTCTGCGGTTGGGTCCACTCTTACCAAAATTTATTGGTCTGAAACAGGTGGGCTTTATGCCTGGTAGAGAGGCAAAAGACAATGTCACTAAAGCACTTCTTCTAGTTCATGCGGCGAAGATACGGAAAATTGAGGGCTTTCTACTGTCCACGGACGCGGAGAAAGCCTTCGATCGAGTAGCATGGGATTTTATGATGGCGGTCTGTAGACGGGTGGGCTTGGGAACGCACATGCTTTTGTGGATATCTGCACTTTATCAGAATCCATCAGCACAACTGAAAATTAATGGTACATTGTCTAATAAAGTCCACATCACTAATGGGACGAGGCAGGGCTGTCCCTTATCGCCCCTCCTATTTATCCTCTCGTTAGAACCCTTTATTAGGACGATCCAAAACAACACCGCAATACAGGGATTTCAGGTGCAGGACAGGGAGTTCAAGATGGCGGCCTATGCCGATGACCTTTTATTTTTTCTAACGAATCCGACAGTTACCCTACCCAACTTACTAAAGGATTTTGCTCATTTTGGCTATCTCTCAAATTTAAAGATAAATTACTCAAAATCGGAGGCTTTAAACATTTCATTACCAGACAAACTACTTACACTGACCAAAACCAACTCCACATTTAGATGGGACCCTGGGGCACTTAAATACTTGGGGACTTGGCTGACCCCCCAACTACAGTCCATCTTTGAGAGAAACTATCCGCCGCTTCTCAGGAGTTGTGAGAAGGATCTCAAAGATTGGCATTTGAAGTTCTTCTCTTTGTTTGGTCGTGCGGCAATCATCAAGATGGTGATTCTGCCTAAGTTCCTTTATTTGATGCATACACTGCTGGTAAAGGTCCCACAGAGATTCTTCAGGGCTTTGAACTCTATCATCCTGAAGTTCCTCTGGCAAAATAGGAGACCTAGAATAAAACTTGCAACACTAATGAAACCTAAGGACCTGGGTGGGATCGGTTTGCCAAATTTTAAAAACTATTACCAAGCCTCAAAGGCGAATCTATTAGAATAATAGATTGGCATTGTCATGTCCACATGAAAGACTGGGTAAACCTAGAAGCATATTATAAGGAAATAAAGCTGCGCAACTACGTAAATAAAAATAACCGAAAATTATTAAGTGTGAAATCACAATGTGATATCACCTCAAAGGTGACGTGACTGAACAATATAACATGTAAATGTAACAATGAATGATATACTTTGAGCCTCTGGGTAATAAATGATGTTACACTCTATTCCTTGGTATTAACACAAGAGAATTCAATAGCAGTTCATAAATGGCATAAAGTCCCCAGAAAAAGAATAAAGTGTATAAGGGTTCAATCTCTTCAAAATTGAATTTGTGACTTCAAAACTGAAACACCATGGAAGAAGTGCTGATACGACAGAAAGGAATCCACCACCTTATCTTTCTCAGGCTGCTTACCAGAAATCCTGATCCCTGAGAGAGATCAGTCTGAGTAGATGGCTATTATCCCCGCCAGGGTCTCTAATTGGCTCTTTCTGTACTTATATTCCTCTAGGCTTCAGTCTGTAGTCCCCAGATATCTCCACGAATCGCATTTAGGGTGAAAAAGAAAGCCCCATAGCGTAATCCAATATTATAAAACGTTTAATAAAATAAAAAGATGCACTTACAGCATGTTGAATAAAAAACAGCAGTGGTTGTGTATAAGGCCGGCCGGCTCTCACTACCCGTTGCTTCCGGGATTCGTATTGTGGTGACGTCAGCACGCCGCTCCTCCCTACGTCGTTTCGACAAACCTGTCGTCATCCAGGGGCACGGGCGGCGTGCTGATCCACCACCATTTTATGTGTTGTGAGCGATAGCTGGGTCCGCCCAGAACAGAGTTCCCAGCATCCCAGCTGCGGGTGTCGCCATCTTGAAAATGGGCAAACTGCCCTTACATTAATAACCTATTACCTTTGATCTCACTGTCGGATCCTACTCCGACATATAGATACAAAAGATCACGGCCGGGATATCCACTCACTATGAGTGAACCTATTCAGTATAAATCATTGTAACATATCAGTGACATTAACGGAGTCCGACTGGATCTGAACTCTCGGCATCTCCGCTACACATATCACCATATTGAAAATGGGCAAACCGCCCTTACATCCAAAACACTGACTAGCGTTGGCAATGTCAGATGTAAATCAGATATGTAAACTAAAAAGGGATCCAACTAAACAGTTAGCTCACTGTGAGTGAAACTTGCATTAAAATAGCAAGCACACTCCGCCCATATGCATCCTAAATATACAGGCACATAAGATATAAGGCTACAGAAATACTATACGTTGGTTGAAATCAAACCTAATATGATATAAAGGGGTTCACATCCCTACCCCACATTTCCTGGATATATCATAACGTATAAATGTATTCCAAGCCATTAAAATATTTAAAAATGTTAAGTGTTTCTCCATATGCTAGATAGGTGTAATGTGACCGCCACCCTGTGGACAGATTCACGATTACACTCATTGTTTCTTAATATAAAAAAAACATGGCCATCTGCATATGGAATGTCACTATGGGAGAAGGAACTAAAAAATAGAAAGAAGGGAATTATTGGAGAAAGGTAATTGTAAACCAAATATCTAAGCGAATTGGATCTGTCTGTTGGATTCTATGAGCATATATATTCACCATAAATGTATGGGTGCCGCCAAAGCACACACCCCGACACCATAATGAAAAAACACATGTTCAACAAACCTGATGTGTACTCAAATGAACCCATAGACATCCCCAAGGGCGACCCCCTTAAGATGTCCATGGATCAATGCACTACACCAATCTGAATGTGTATAACTGGAGTATTTGTCTCGGTGCCATAGGTCCCCTAAGGGTATCGATAGTGATGGAATGGGGATGTACCGAGAGCTCAGATCCAGTTTACATTGCTATACAGAAATTATATCCACCTAGCTGTTATCGATGAATGCATTGACATCAATGTCGACGTTAAGCCCATAAGGGGTATAGCAGCGGACCTTATGGATCCAGCTCATTTCCATGCTGGATATTTCCCTGACTAGAGACCCACCCCTCCAATGAGGACTATACCTGTCAATTCCTAAAAAGGAAGTACCCTCTGGATTGCGCTGGTGGTGTAAGTCATAATGCTTGGATACCGAATGATATTGGAAGCCACTCTTAATGTTAGCTATGTGTTCTCCAAGTCTTATTTGCATGGTCCGTTTTGTCCTACCTATATATTGCATCCCGCAAGGACATTGCAGGAGGTATACAACGCCTGTGGAACTGCATGTGACAAAAGTATCGATCTTATGAGTTTTTGAAGTACTGCTGGATACAAATACTTCAGTCTTTTTAGATCTGATTTTGTTTATGGAGCACACCTGGCACCGACGGCATTGATGGTACCCAGATAATTTTTGGAAAAAAGAGACTTTCTTAGGTGGAGGGTCAACCACATTGGGTGCCACTCTATCTCTCAGGGAAGGGGCACCCCTGAAAATAACTTGTGGGATTGTTGGGAGGAAAGTGTTGATGATACGGTCACTCCCCAAAAGATGCCAGTGTTTCCGAATGATTCTTTTTATCATATAATGCTGTGTAGAGTATTGTGACAGCAGGAAGGTAAAGTCACCTGGTTGCATCCAGGGGGGTAGATATATTTCGCCCAGATTCAGGCTTTACGCCGACTTATACAACTAGGTGGAGAGTTGTATAAGGCTAGTGGGCTCATGGATGACTCATACCTCTAGGGAGAGTGTGGGGCGTCGTGCAGACAGAGATGAGGAGACCAGCTGAACCTTGTCAGCTCATTTAGGCCTCTATAAGAACTCCCAGCTTCATTAGATGTTAGCTCATGCCTGGAACCAGACCTGTGTGGACTGTCTAGGGAGAGTGAACCCCTGTGCGGTGAGACAAAGCCTGTGTGGCTATTTGCTTGGACATTTAAAACCAGGGACTTAGGGACTAGGACAGCACTAGGCTGATCCCAGTTGTTAGTTAGGAAACCTGTATGTTTAGTCAGAGGTCAACTTGACCAGGATTTATTTTGTTTATGTTTCTTTTGCTTTGCTGTGTTTTGTCACTGTAAATAGAAAATAAACCGCACCTTTTTGATTTTGAAAACCACAACCTCCGTTTGCTGGGCCTGTTTTTGTGTGGGGAGCCCATCTCGGGGGTCACACACACCCGCTGCCGAGCTAACCCCCTCACAGTTGGTGGAGAAAGAGTGGCAGTTTTTTTTTTTAAGCCAGCATGGAGGAGATACTGAAGCAGCTGGCTCTAGCAAATGCCAATCAACAGCAGACAAATGCAGGTTTGCAAAAGAACTTCGCAGCCCAGCAGCAAGCTCATCAACAGAGCCTTGCAGCCCAGCAGCAGACAAACGCAACTTTGCAACAGAGTCTGGAGGCTCAGCAACAAGCCCAGCAGCAATCTGAGGCCCGCTTCATAGACCTGTTGCAGAAGCAAGAGCAGAGACTACAACAACAGATGGAAGCAGTAATGCAGCAACGTCCGCAGACCAGTGAGGAAAGCCGTCCCACTAATACCGCGTCCTTTGGGGTGAGTCGTTTATTGACAAAAATGACTGGAGAGGATGATCCAGAGGTATTTTTGACCACATTTGAAAGGACCGCTGAAAGAGAAAAGTGGCCTGAGGAGCAGTGGGCTGGACTGGTGGCTCCTCTGTTAACTGGTGAATCGCAGAAAGCTTACTATGACCTAGAGCCTAACCAAGCAAAAGACTATGTGATGCTAAAAGCTGAAATATTGGCAAGGCTGGGTGTCACCCAGGCTGTCCGGGCTCAGCGTGTGCATAACTGGACTTTCCAGCTTGGAAAACCCCCCAGGTCTCAAATGTATGATCTCATTCACCTGAGCAGAAAGTGGCTACAGCCAGAGACTTTGTCCGCACCAAAGATTGTGGAACGTGTTGTAATGGATCGGTTTTTGAGAGCTCTTCCTACTGCCATCCAAAAGTGGGTAAGCCATGGAGACCCAGAGACGGCCGATGGTCTTGTGGATCGTGTGGAGAAATACTTGGCTACAGAGAACCTGACGGCCTCTTCCAGAGACACTCGGACTTTCCACCCTAAGACCAGACCATCCCCAGGGGCGGATAAGAGGATTCCAAGGGGTGAGGGTGGAGAGAGTGAGAGGGTGGGAGCTCTACCCCAAGTTTGGCGAGAACAGCCTGGGAAATCAGCGGCTCAAGAGGCCGCAAGAAGGATCGTTTGCTACCGCTGCCGGCAAGCGGGACATATTGCAGCCAATTGCCCGGTTGTGGAGGAACCCATGCAGTGTGACTTTCTGACGGGCAGACGTCAGTCGCTGTGTGCGACAGTCGCATGCACTGCCATTCGAGGAACTGAGAAACATTTATGCAAAATGTGTGTTAATGGTAGAAATGTTGTGGTATTGTTGGATTCAGGTAGCCTTGTGACCCTGATAAAGGCTGAGTTAGTTAAAACAGAGGTCTCTGGGAATAGCAAGGTAGATGTTATTTGTGTGCATGGGGACACCCGAGAGTATCCAGTGACTACAGTGTGTTTCGAGACCCCCAAAGGTACCCTCTCTCATCCAGTGGGCTTAGTATCTCAGTTACCGCATGACGCCATTGTGGGAAGGGATTTTCCGAAGTTCTGGGAACTGTGGGATGATCCTGAGCCCCCCACTGGTGCCCCTATGTACCAGGAATGTGATAGCCAGAACTCCCCTGAGAGTGGTGAGGACTCTCCGGAATTTCCCTTATCAGTATTGGCAGGGGAGACTCAAGAAACTGGAGAGGAGCCCACCTCCTCAGACGAAAACCTACCGTCTGTGGAGTTTTCTGATCTTGAGGTTCACAGGGAAAACTTTGCCACAGAACAGTTACTTGACGTAATTGTAGCCGTATTAGTGCAATTATGACAGAGAAAATTAAGTACTGTCCGTGATACTTTTTTTATTTGCACTAACATAGAATTTTTCAGGACAAGCTTTCGGGGTATAAATAAAAAAAGTATCACGGACAGTACTTAATTTTCTCCACAGAACAGTTGAAAGACCCCGCCCTAATAAAGGCACGGGAAAACGTAGTGAAAATAGATGGCGAGTTAGTGAACCCAGATAATACCTGCACTTACCCATACTTCAGCGTAGAGAAGGACCTACTGTATCGGGTGGCAAAAAGGGCAGAAGAAACCGTTGAGCAGCTTGTGGTGCCCAAACCTTACAGGAAGTTGGTGTTGGAGTTGGCCCATGGGCACATTCTTGGAGGTCATCTGGGGACAGAGAAAACCCGAGAGAGGGTATTACAGAGATTCTATTGGCCGGGGGTGATGAAGGACATAGAAAATTATTGTTCCTCCTGCCCTGTGTGTCAGAGGTCGGCCCCGATGCCACATTTCCGTAGCCCGCTGGTCCCTCTACCCATCATTGAGGTCCCGTTTGAGAGGATCGCCATGGATTTGGTAGGTCCTATAATCAAGTCCGCTAGGGGGCACCAGTACATATTAGTTATAATGGACTATGCCACCCGTTATCCAGAAGCGATCCCTCTCCGAAATACCTCGGCCAAAACCATAGCCAAAGAGCTATCTCTTGTGTTTAGCCGGGTGGGTATTTGTAAAGAACTGCTTACGGACCAAGGTACACCCTTTATGTCCCGGGTTATGAAGGAGCTGTGTAAATTGTTCAAAGTGACGCAATTACGTACATCTGTGTATCACCCCCAAACCGATGGGCTGGTTGAAAGGTTCAACAAAACCCTAAAACAAATGTTGAAGAAAGTGGTGGATAGAGATGGAAAGGATTGGGACTGTCTACTTCCTTATCTGATGTTTGCTATTAGGGAGGTGCCCCAATCCTCTACGGGATTCTCCCCCTTTGAGTTACTGTATGGGAGACACCCAAGAGGGCTGTTGGATATTGCCAAGGAAACTTGGGAAAGTGAGAGTTCTCCCCACAGGAGTGTGATTGAGCATGTCGCCCTGATGCAAGACCGAATTGCACAGGTAATGCCCATCGTGAAGGAACATTTGGCCCAAGCGCAGTTAGCACAGCAGAGAGTGTACAACCGTGGAGCCAAGACCCGTACCTTTTCCCCGGGGGATAGGATACTGGTACTTGTCCCTACGGTTGAAAGTAAATTCCTTGCCAAATGGCAAGGCCCCTACGAGATAATGGAAAAAGTGAGCGAAGTGAATTACAAGGTCAGACAACCAGGAAGGCGAAAGCCCGAACAGATCTATCACGTTAATCTGTTGAAAGCCTGGAGGGATAGAGAGTCCCTAGTCGCAGACACTTGGTCACCAGCTCAAACTGGTTGCGTGATTCCTGAGGTTGGAATAGCAGCCACCTTGTCACAACCCCAACAACAGGAGGTTAAGGAGTTTGTGCTTCGCAACAAGGAGGTATTCTCTGAGCTGCCGGGACAAACATCTGGGGTAGAGCATGACATCATTACCCCGCCCGGTGAAAGGGTGAAGTTAAAACCCTATCGGATCCCAGAGGCCCGACGGGAGGCAATACGGGAGGAAGTACAGAAAATGCTGAACTTAGGGGTGATAGAGGAGTCCCAAAGTGATTGGTCTAGTCCCATTGTGTTGGTGCCTAAACCGGATGGGAGCTGGCGATTTTGTAACGATTTTCGTCAGTTGAACAAAGTTACAAAATTTGACACCTACCCCATGCCACGTATAGATGAGTTGATCGACCGGCTGGGAACAGCCCGATACATGACGACTCTTGACCTCACAAAAGGGTATTGGCAAATCCCCCTGGCCAAGTCGGCCAAAGAGAAAACCGCATTTGTAACCCCAGACGGGGCGTTCCAATATAAAAGAATGCCGTTCGGGTTACAGAATGCGCCGGCCACATTCCAGCGGAAAATGGACCAGATGCTGAGGCCCCATCGGAAGTATGCTGCGGCTTACCTGGATGACATAATTGTCCATAGCACAGATTGGGCCTCACATCTGCCAAAAGTGCAAGCAGTCCTGGACTCTGTTCGGGAAGCGGGGTTTACGGCTAACCCCAAGAAGTGTACCATTGGGCAGGAGGAGGCCAAATATCTTGGGTACACCATTGGGAGGGGAGTAATAAAACCCCAACTCAACAAAGTCGAGGCCATCCTCTGGGATGGCACAGTTGCACAGCTGGAAGCTTTCTTCCTAGAGATTAATCAGAATGATAGAGGTATACGTTTCATTTATGAGGCTAGTCAAGTACGGATTAATTTTTTGGACCTTACAATCACCAAGAGTGAAGTGGGTTTCAAAACGATATCGTACTTCAAACAAACTGACCGCAACGCTTATATACCGAGCGATAGTTGCCACAAGGACTCTTGGCTGAAGTCAGTGCCGAAAAGCCAATTTGTTCGCATGCGGAGAAATTGTTCTGAAAAGTCCGATTACTTTCTCCAGGCCAATATCCTGAAAGATAGGCTATTGGAAAAGGGCTATGATGAGAAAGCCTTGGAAGACATTTTGAAGGAAGTGGGGGGCATGGAAAGATCATCTTTGTTAACAAATGGCCCAAAAAAGAAACAAGAACATTTGTGTATACCATTCATCACAACATACTCTACACAGCATTATATGATAAAAAGAATCATTCGGAAACACTGGCATCTTTTGGGGAGTGACCGTATCATCAACACTTTCCTCCCAACAATCCCACAAGTTATTTTCAGGGGTGCCCCTTCCCTGAGAGATAGAGTGGCACCCAATGTGGTTGACCCTCCACCTAAGAAAGTCTCTTTTTTCCAAAAATTATCTGGGTACCATCAATGCCGTCGGTGCCAGGTGTGCTCCATAAACAAAATCAGATCTAAAAAGACTGAAGTATTTGTATCCAGCAGTACTTCAAAAACTCATAAGATCGATACTTTTGTCACATGCAGTTCCACAGGCGTTGTATACCTCCTGCAATGTCCTTGCGGGATGCAATATATAGGTAGGACAAAACGGACCATGCAAATAAGACTTGGAGAACACATAGCTAACATTAAGAGTGGCTTCCAATATCATTCGGTATCCAAGCATTATGACTTACACCACCAGCGCAATCCAGAGGGTACTTCCTTTTTAGGAATTGACAGGTATAGTCCTCATTGGAGGGGTGGGTCTCTAGTCAGGGAAATATCCCGCATGGAAATGAGCTGGATCCATAAGGTCCGCTGCTATACCCCTTATGGGCTTAACGTCGACATTGATGTCAATGCATTCATCGATAACAGCTAGGTGGATATAATTTCTGTATAGCAATGTAAACTGGATCTGAGCTCTCGGTACATCCCCATTCCATCACTATCGATACCCTTAGGGGACCTATGGCACCGAGACAAATACTCCAGTTATACACATTCAGATTGGTGTAGTGCATTGATCCATGGACATCTTAAGGGGGTCGCCCTTGGGGATGTCTATGGGTTCATTTGAGTACACATCAGGTTTGTTGAACATGTGTTTTTTCATTATGGTGTCGGGGTGTGTGCTTTGGCGGCACCCATACATTTATGGTGAATATATATGCTCATAGAATCCAACAGACAGATCCAATTCGCTTAGATATTTGGTTTACAATTACCTTTCTCCAATAATTCCCTTCTTTCTATTTTTTAGTTCCTTCTCCCATAGTGACATTCCATATGCAGATGGCCATGTTTTTTTTATATTAAGAAACAATGAGTGTAATCGTGAATCTGTCCACAGGGTGGCGGTCACATTACACCTATCTAGCATATGGAGAAACACTTAACATTTTTAAATATTTTAATGGCTTGGAATACATTTATACGTTATGATATATCCAGGAAATGTGGGGTAGGGATGTGAACCCCTTTATATCATATTAGGTTTGATTTCAACCAACGTATAGTATTTCTGTAGCCTTATATCTTATGTGCCTGTATATTTAGGATGCATATGGGCGGAGTGTGCTTGCTATTTTAATGCAAGTTTCACTCACAGTGAGCTAACTGTTTAGTTGGATCCCTTTTTAGTTTACATATCTGATTTACGTCTGACATTGCCAACGCTAGTCAGTGTTTTGGATGTAAGGGCGGTTTGCCCATTTTCAATATGGTGATATGTGTAGCGGAGATGCCGAGAGTTCAGATCCAGTCGGACTCCGTTAATGTCACTGATATGTTACAATGATTTATACTGAATAGGTTCACTCATAGTGAGTGGATATCCCGGCCGTGATCTTTTGTATCTATATGTCGGAGTAGGATCCGACAGTGAGATCAAAGGTAATAGGTTATTAATGTAAGGGCAGTTTGCCCATTTTCAAGATGGCGACACCCGCAGCTGGGATGCTGGGAACTCTGTTCTGGGCGGACCCAGCTATCGCTCACAACACATAAAATGGTGGTGGATCAGCACGCCGCCCGTGCCCCTGGATGACGACAGGTTTGTCGAAACGACGTAGGGAGGAGCGGCGTGCTGACGTCACCACAATACGAATCCCGGAAGCAACGGGTAGTGAGAGCCGGCCGGCCTTATACACAACCACTGCTGTTTTTTATTCAACATGCTGTAAGTGCATCTTTTTATTTTAATAAACGTTTTATAATATTGGATTACGCTATAGGGCTTTCTTTTTCACCCTAAATGCGATTCGTGGAGATATCTGGGGACTACAGACTGAAGCCTAGAGGAATATAAGTACAGAGAGAGCCAATTAGAGACCCTGGCGGGGATAATAGCCATCTACTCAGACTGATCTCTCTCAGGGATCAGGATTTCTGGTAAGCAGCCTGAGAAAGATAAGGTGGTGGATTCCTTTCTGTCGTATCAGCACTTCTTCCATGGTGTTTCAGTTTTGAAGTCACAAATTCAATTTTGAAGAGATTGAACCCTTATACACTTTATTCTTTTTCTGGGGACTTTATGCCATTTATGAACTGCTATTGAATTCTCTTGTGTTAATACCAAGGAATAGAGTGTAACATCATTTATTACCCAGAGGCTCAAAGTATATCATTCATTGTTACATTTACATGTTATATTGTTCAGTCACGTCACCTTTGAGGTGATATCACATTGTGATTTCACACTTAATAATTTTCGGTTATTTTTATTTACGTAGTTGCGCAGCTTTATTTCCTTATAATATTGTTATTTGTGTGTGTCTCACATTTTTTAGTTGCAGCACAGATATTGAGTTATCACATTCAGTTTTTGCAGACAGCGCAGTATTCCTACACTTTTTACAAACCTAGAAGCATACTTATGTCCAGTTCCTCTCATTCACTCTCCATGGATCCCATGGAACAGTTATACGTCTGGCCTTTGTAAACATCCTATCATGGGCACAACACTAGAGATTAGTGATGAGCCGAACACCCCCGGGTTCGGTTCACACCAGAACCCGCGAACGGACCGAAAGTTCGTACGAACATTAGAACCCTATTAAATACAATGGATGCGAACGTTCGAATTCTAAAGTGCTAATTATAATGACTATTATGCATGTTATTGTCCTAAAAAGGGTTTGGGAACCCGGGTTCTGCACCAGGGGACATGTATCAATGCAAAAAGAAGTTTTAAAAACAGTCGTTTTTCGGGAGCAGTCATTTTAATGATGCATAAAGTGAAAAAAAAAAGTCAAATATTCCTTTAAATATCGTACCTGGGGGGTGTCTAAAGTATGCCTGTGAAGTGCCACGTGTTTCCCGTGTTTAGAACTGTCCCTGCACAAAATGACACTTCTAAAGGAAAAAAAAGCCATTTAAAACTGCTTGCGGCTTTAATGTAATGTCTGGTCCCGGTAATATGGATGAAAATCTTTAAGAAAAATGGCATAGCTACCCCATGACCCCCCCCCCTCCCTACCCCAGCCCATTACCAGCCCCTTTGGGTCTTGTATGGATATTAAGGGGAACCCCGCACATAAAATAAAAAAGGCCCTATATACTCTGAACAGCCGTATACAGGCGGTGCATACAAGACAGGGACTGTAGGTTTGTTCTTATGTAGAATCTGTTTGTAATTTTGAACAGGTACATTGTTTAAGTGTAGCTCCAGCCCAAAAATCTATTTTTAAACTTTTTGGAAAACATAGGTAAGGGTTATCACCCCTGTAACATTTGTTTTGCTGTCTGTGCCCCTGTTCAGAACATTTCACCTCACTTTCCGTCCCAATGACAACTGTTTTTGAAATGTGGTGTTTTTCTTGAAACAAGGATTGGTGATAAAGCATCAGTACAGAGGAGACACCTTTCTCCCATATTAATTCTTACAGGAGAGAATTTTCCTTCCTAGGGGTAGATTTCCTCTCACTTCCTGTTGTCTTCTTGCGTTTGCAAGTAGGAGTCGTTTGTAAGTTGGATGTTTGAAAGTAGGGACCTGCCGTATATACTCTGCAGAAATAGGCCCCTTAGTTGTTGGTGTTGGCACAACACTGTAAGCACTCAGTTACTCTTGGTTGGTGCTGGAACGCCCTGCTGTCAACTATTATATCAGGAATTGTAATTACATATAATTGTTGAACAGTGGTAGTAAAAATTGGGCCTTTGATGGTGGTGCTGGTGCCACAACACTGTAAGCCCTGACAGTTACTCTTGGTGGGTGCAGCAATGGGCCCTGCTGTGAATTATTAGATCAAGAATTGTAATTGCATGCCCCTGTTGAACAGGGGCTGAAAAATTGGGCCTTTCGTGGTGGTGGTGGTGGTGGTGGTGTTGCCACAACACTGTAAGCCCTCAGAGTTACTCTTGGTGGGTGCAGGAATGGGCCCTGCTGTGAATTATTAGATCAAGAATTGTAATTACATGCCCCTTTTGAACAGGGGCTGAAAAATTGGGCCTTTCGTGGTGGTGGTGGTGGTGGTGTTGCCACAACACTGTAAGCCCTCAGAGTTACTCTTGGTGGGTGCAGCAATGGGCCCTGCTGTGAATTATTAGATCAAGAATTGTAATTACATGCCCCTGTTGAACAGGGGCTGAAAAATTGGGCCTTAGGCACTGGTGGCACAACACTGCAACCCCTCACAGATACTGTACTTGGAGCACAGCAATGAGCCCTGTTGCAAAGTATTGCTTCAAAAATTGTACTTACACGCCCCTGTTAAACAGGGGCTGAAAAATTGGGCCTTAGGCACTGGTGGCACAACACTGCAACCCCTCACAGATACTGTACTTGGAGCACAGCAATGAGCCCTGTTGCAAAGTATTGCTTCAAAAATTGTAATTACACGCCCCTGTTAAACAGGGGCTGAAAAATTGGGCGTTAGGCACTGGTGGCGGCACCCATAAACAAAAATGATCTTCCAAGCTATCATCATCAATCGTATCATTGGGGACTCGGAGGAGGAGGATAGCCAGTCAACATAACAGCACAGGCACTCAGCATCAGCATCAGTCTTGAAGGGATGTGACATGTTAAAATCAATTAGTCTGTTATATCAGCATCAGGTGTGTGGTAGCTGGTGGTGATCCAAGACTGGTTCATCTTGATGAAAGTCAGTCGATCAACCGAGTCGGTGGACAGGTGCACCCTGTGATCTGTGACAAATCCTCCAGCAGCACTGAATGTGCGTTCCGAAAGAACGCTGGATGCAGGACAGGCCAGTAGCTCAATTGCATACTGTGCAAGCTCTGGCCAGTGATCCATCCTCAAGACCCAGTAAGCCAGAGGATTTTCGGTGGGGAAGGTGTCCAAGTCTGACCTTGCCCCTAGATATTCCTGCACCATGTTTATCAGACGCTGGCGATGGTTGCTGGAACCGATCATACTTTGGGGCTGCGGACTAAAGAATTGTCTGAACGCATCGGTCAGACGGCCACCTTCCCCACCGCTCCTTCTTTGACTGGCCGAAGCCTCAGCAACTCGTTGTCCAGGACCAGGAGTTTGTAACCTCCCAGTCTCTGGGAACGCGTTGCACAGACCTTTCTGCAAGGCCTCCCGGAGTTGTCTCATCCTCTGCTCCCTCTGCGACGGTAACATAAGGTCCGCAACCTTACCCTTGTACCGTGGATCAAGGAGAGTGGCCAGCCAGTAATGGTCCCTCTCCTTGATCCGAAGAATACGAGGATCCTTCCGCAGACTTTGCAGGATCAGGGAGGCCATGCAGCGTAGGTTAGCTGAGGCATTCGGTCCGGAGTCCTCTGGGTCACTAAGGACGACATGATCCGCAGCCACCTCCTCCCAGCCACGTACAAGTCCACGGGTTTCTTGGGACTGTAAATCATCCCTAAAAGACTGCTGCTGTTGATGCTGCTGAGTGCCAGGCTCCACCTCCATGCTGACACAATCCTCCTCCTCCTCCTCCTCGTCCTCTTCCTGTGCGATGGGTGGGACAGAAGGAACACTGTCTGGGTAAAGGGGGCCTTGAGAGGCAAGGAAGTCCTCCTCTTCCTGCCTCTGTTCTGCCTCAAGTGCCCTGTCCATTATTCCACGCAGCGTGTGCTCCAACAGGTGGACAAGAGGTACAGTGTCACTGATGCATGCACTGTCACTGCTCACCATCCTCGTGGCCTCCTCAAATGGTGCCAGGACAGTGCATGCATCCCTGATCATGCCCCACTGGCGTGGAGAAAAAAAAACAAGCTCCCCTGACCCTGTCCTGGTGCCGTAGTCGCACAGGTACTCATTGATGGCCCTCTGCTGCGTGTGCAGCCGCTGCAGCATGGCCAATGTTGAGTTCCACCTGGTGGGCATGTCACATATAAGGCGGTTCTTGGGCAGGTTCAACTCCTTTTGCAGCTCAGCCAGGCGAGCACTGGCATTATAAGATCTGCGGAAATGCACACAGACTTTCCTGGCCTGCCTCAGGACATCCTGTAAGCCTGGGTACCTGCCCAAGAACCGCTGCACCACCAGGTTAAGGACGTGAGCCACACAGGGCACATGGGTCAGTTGTCCCTGTCGGAGGGCGGAGAGGAGGTTGGTGCCATTGTCGCAAACCACCATTCCTGGCTTAAGCTGGCGTGGCGTCAACCACCTCTCGGCCTGGCCCTGCAGAGCAGACAGGATCTCTGCCCCAGTGTGGCTTCTGTCCCCCAAACACACCAGCGCAAGCACGGCATGGCATCTTTTTGCCTGCGTACTTGCGTAGCCCCTTGAACGCCTACGGAGCACCGCTGGTTCAGAGGACAAAGCACAGGAAGAGGCCATGGAGGAAGAAGAAGAGGAGGGGGTGGAGGAGAGAGGTGTGTCACAACCAGTAGTAGCATTTTGGAGGCGTGGCGGTGGAACAACCTCCAACACTACTGCACCTTGTCCTGCATCCTTCCCAGCTGCCAAAAGAGTGACCCAATGGGCCGTGAAAGAAAGGTAACGTCCCTGTCCATGCCTGCTGGACCATGAGTCAGCGGTAATATGCACCTTACCGCTGACCGCCCTGTCCAGCGAGGCCAAGACATTGCCTTCCACATGCCGGTAGAGAGCCGGAATAGCCTTCCGTGAGAAAAAGTGGCGTTTGGGAACCTGCCACTGAGGAACCGCACATTGCACAAACTCACGGAAGGGGGCCGAGTCTACCAACTGAAAAGGCAGCAGTTGAAGCGCTAGCAATTTAGCCAAGCTAGCATTCAACCGCTGGGCATGTGGATGGCTGGGAGTGAACTTCTTTCGACGGTCCAGCAGCTGGGGCAGGGAAATTTGCCTGCTAGAATCGGACGTCGGTGTACTGCTAGCAGAGTGGCCGCAAGTACTTGGCTGTGACACACCTAATTCTACACCTTCATTCCTCTCAGTGCATGTTTCAGAGAGGACTGAAGTTATAGTGGGGTTGGAGATCCCAGCTGATGCGGTGCAAGGAGAGGTCCGCTTTGTTCTTTGGTGTGGGTCTTTGAGGTAGGCTTGCCAACGAGCTGCATGGCAGGTCAACATATGTCTGGTCAGGCATGTGGTACACAAGCGGCTGATGTTTTGGCCACGCGATATACGCTTGAGACATATGTTGCAAACAGCAGCTGTGCGATCTGATGCACTAGCCTCAAAAAAGGCCCACACCAAAGAACTTTTTGAATGACGGGCAGAGGCAGCGCCCTGCACAGGCGGAGCTCTGCGGTGTGATTCCGTCGGTGTACTGCCCTTACGCTGGCCACCAAAGGGCATCCTGCCTCGTTGGAGATGTGCCTCCTCCTCATCCTCCTCCTCCTCCTCTCTCCTATTAGGCACCCACGTGGAGTCAGTGACCTCATCATCCCCTCCCTCCTCATCACTGGAGCCAATCTGGCAGTATGCTGCAGCTGCTGGAACATGACTGCCAGATTGGTGTCCTTCTTGAGCATCCCCTCTGTCTGCTCTCACGCTACTGCCTTCCTCTAGCTGGGTTTCATCATCAGACCCTTCGAAACGCTGGGCATCCTCCTGGAGCATGTACCCAACACTGTGCTCAAACAGTTCGGGGGACTCCTCAGGAGGAGGACATGGTGGGTCTAGGGAAGGAGTGACTGATGATGAGTCTGACATTGATACCAGGGAAGAGGACGCTTTGGCAGCTGCTTTGCCAGTACCCTGAGCCTGGGTGAGAGAGGATGAGGAGGAGGAGGAGGGCTTGGTCATCCACTCTACCAAGTCTTCGGCATGATGTGGCTCAACATGTCCAGCTGCCGAAAAGAAGGACAAGCGTGTCCCATGGCCATGTGCTGATGACAATGCACCGCGTCCACGACCAGCACTGTTGCCCCCAGACACAGCGCCTGCTTGCCCTCTTTTATTGCCTCCTGACTGTCTGCCTCTCCTTGTTTGCCTTCCAGACATTCTAATGGATGGCCTGCAGGGAGATGGGAAAAAAAGCAATAAGGGCTACCTTCAGGTGTCCTTCTCTGTCCCTTTACTTAAGGATTTCTAAATATGGTTGAGGATGATTGCTTTCGCACAGAATAGCACAATGACAATTTCCCTGACTGTCCAAAAAACAAGGATTTCAAAGATGGTTGATGAGGAATGCTTTAGCACAGTATAGCACAATGAGAATTTCCCTCACTGTCCTTCCCTGTCCCTACAAACAAGGTTTAGCACAGTAAAACACACTGACACTCTCCCTACCTATAGTTTTCTGTCCCTATAAAAAAATTTTTTTTAAAGATGGTTGATGAGGAATGCTTTAGCACAGTATAGCACAATGAGAATTTCCCTCACTGTCCTTCCCTGTCCCTACAAACAAGGTTTAGCACAGTAAAACACACTGACACTCTCCCTACCTATAGTTTTCTGTCCCTATAAAAAATGTTTTTTTAAAGATGGTTGATGAGGAATGCTTTAGCACAGTATAGCACAATGAGAATTTCCCTCACTGTCCTTCCCTGTCCCTACAAACAAGGTTTAGCACAGTAAAACACACTGACACTCTCCCTACCTATAGTTTTCTGTCCCTATATTTTTTTTTTTTTAAAGATGGTTGATGAGGAATGCTTTAGCACAGTATAGCACAATGAGAATTTCCCTCACTGTCCTTCCCTGTCCCTACAAACAAGGTTTAGCACAGTAAAACACACTGACACTCTCCCTACCTATAGTTTTCTGTCCCTATAAAAATTTTTTTTTAAAGATGGTTGATGAGGAATGCTTTAGCACAGTATAGCACAATGAGAATTTCCCTCACTGTCCTTCCCTGTCCCTACAAACAAGGTTTAGCACAGTAAAACACACTGACACTCTCCCTACCTATAGTTTTCTGTCCCTATAAAAAATGTTTTTTTAAAGATGGTTGATGAGGAATGCTTTAGCACAGTATAGCACAATGAGAATTTCCCTCACTGTCCTTCCCTGTCCCTACAAACAAGGTTTAGCACAGTAAAACACACTGACACTCTCCCTACCTATAGTTTTCTGTCCCTATAATTTTTTTTTTTTTAAAGATGGTTGATGAGGAATGCTTTAGCACAGTATAGCACAATGAGAATTTCCCTCACTGTCCTTCCCTGTCCCTACAAACAAGGTTTAGCACAGTAAAACACACTGACACTCTCCCTACCTATAGTTTTCTGTCCCTATATTTTTTTTTTTTTTAAAGATGGTTGATGAGGAATGCTTTAGCACAGTATAGCACAATGAGAATTTCCCTCACTGTCCTTCCCTGTCCCTACAAACAAGGTTTAGCACAGTAAAACACACTGACACTCTCCCTACCTATAGTTTTCTGTCCCTATAAAAAAATTTTTTTTAAAGATGGTTGATGAGGAATGCTTTAGCACAGTATAGCACAATGAGAATTTCCCTCACTGTCCTTCCCTGTCCCTACAAACAAGGTTTAGCACAGTAAAATACACTGACACTCTCCCTACCTATAGTTTTCTGTCCCTATAAAAAATGTTTTTTTAAAGATGGTTGATGAGGAATGCTTTAGCACAGTATAGCACAATGAGAATTTCCCTCACTGTCCTTCCCTGTCCCTACAAACAAGGTTTAGCACAGTAAAACACACTGACACTCTCCCTACCTATAGTTTTCTGTCCCTATAAAAAATGTTTTTTTAAAGATGGTTGATGAGGAATGCTTTAGCACAGTATAGCACAATGAGAATTTCCCTCACTGTCCTTCCCTGTCCCTACAAACAAGGTTTAGCACAGTAAAACACACTGACACTCTCCCTACCTATAGTTTTCTGTCCCTATAATTTTTTTTTTTTAAAGATGGTTGATGAGGAATGCTTTAGCACAGTATAGCACAATGAGAATTTCCCTCACTGTCCTTCCCTGTCCCTACAAACAAGGTTTAGCACAGTAAAACACACTGACACTCTCCCTACCTATAGTTTTCTGTCCCTATAATTTTTTTTTTTTAAAGATGGTTGATGAGGAATGCTTTAGCACAGTATAGCACAATGAGAATTTCCCTCACTGTCCTTCCCTGTCCCTACAAACAAGGTTTAGCACAGTAAAACACACTGACACTCTCCCTACCTATAGTTTTCTGTCCCTATAAAAAATGTTTTTTTAAAGATGGTTGATGAGGAATGCTTTAGCACAGTATAGCACAATGAGAATTTCCCTCACTGTCCTTCCCTGTCCCTACAAACAAGGTTTAGCACAGTAAAACACACTGACACTCTCCCTACCTATAGTTTTCTGTCCCTATAAAAAATTTTTTTTTAAAGATGGTTGATGAGGAATGCTTTAGCACAGTATAGCACAATGAGAATTTCCCTCACTGTCCTTCCCTGTCCCTACAAACAAGGTTTAGCACAGTAAAACACACTGACACTCTCCCTACCTATAGTTTTCTGTCCCTATAAAAAATGTTTTTTTAAAGATGGTTGATGAGGAATGCTTTAGCACAGTATAGCACAATGAGAATTTCCCTCACTGTCCTTCCCTGTCCCTACAAACAAGGTTTAGCACAGTAAAACACACTGACACTCTCCCTACCTATAGTTTTCTGTCCCTATAAAAAATGTTTTTTTAAAGATGGTTGATGAGGAATGCTTTAGCACAGTATAGCACAATGAGAATTTCCCTCACTGTCCTTCCCTGTCCCTACAAACAAGGTTTAGCACAGTAAAACACACTGACACTCTCCCTACCTATAGTTTTCTGTCCCTATAAAAAATTTTTTTTTAAAGATGGTTGATGAGGAATGCTTTAGCACAGTATAGCACAATGAGAATTTCCCTCACTGTCCTTCCCTGTCCCTACAAACAAGGTTTAGCACAGTAAAACACACTGACACTCTCCCTACCTATAGTTTTCTGTCCCTATAAAAAATGTTTTTTTAAAGATGGTTGATGAGGAATGCTTTAGCACAGTATAGCACAATGAGAATTTCCCTCACTGTCCTTCCCTGTCCCTACAAACAAGGTTTAGCACAGTAAAACACACTGACACTCTCCCTACCTATAGTTTTCTGTCCCTATAAATTTTTTTTTTTTAAAGATGGTTGATGAGGAATGCTTTAGCACAGTATAGCACAATGAGAATTTCCCTCACTGTCCTTCCCTGTCCCTACAAACAAGGTTTAGCACAGTAAAACACACTGACACTCTCCCTACCTATAGTTTTCTGTCCCTATAATTTTTTTTTTTTTAAAGATGGTTGATGAGGAATGCTTTAGCACAGTATAGCACAATGAGAATTTCCCTCACTGTCCTTCCCTGTCCCTACAAACAAGGTTTAGCACAGTAAAACACACTGACACTCTCCCTACCTATAGTTTTCTGTCCCTATAAAAATTTTTTTTTTAAAGATGGTTGATGAGGAATGCTTTAGCACAGTATAGCACAATGAGAATTTCCCTCACTGTCCTTCCCTGTCCCTACAAACAAGGTTTAGCACAGTAAAACACACTGACACTCTCCCTACCTATAGTTTTCTGTCCCTATAATTTTTTTTTTTTTTAAAGATGGTTGATGAGGAATGCTTTAGCACAGTATAGCACAATGAGAATTTCCCTCACTGTCCTTCCCTGTCCCTACAAACAAGGTTTAGCACAGTAAAACACACTGACACTCTCCCTACCTATAGTTTTCTGTCCCTATAATTTTTTTTTTTTTAAAGATGGTTGATGAGGAATGCTTTAGCACAGTATAGCACAATGAGAATTTCCCTCACTGTCCTTCCCTGTCCCTACAAACAAGGTTTAGCACAGTAAAACACACTGACACTCTCCCTACCTATAGTTTTCTGTCCCTATAATGTTTTTTTTTTTAAAGATGGTTGATGAGGAATGCTTTAGCACAGTATAGCACAATGAGAATTTCCCTCACTGTTCTTCCCTGTCCCTACAAACAAGGTTTAGCACAGTAAAACACACTAACACTCTCCCTACCTATAGTTTTCTGTCCCTATAAAAAATGTTTTTTTAAAGATGGTTGATGAGGAATGCTTTAGCACAGTATAGCACAATGAGAATTTCCCTCACTGTCCTTCCCTGTCCCTACAAACAAGGTTTAGCACAGTAAAACACACTGACACTCTCCCTACCTATAGTTTTCTGTCCCTATAATTTTTTTTTTTTTAAAGATGGTTGATGAGGAATGCTTTAGCACAGTATAGCACAATGAGAATTTCCCTCACTGTCCTTCCCTGTCCCTACAAACAAGGTTTAGCACAGTAAAACACACTGACACTCTCCCTACCTATAGTTTTCTGTCCCTATAAAAAATTTTTTTTTAAAGATGGTTGATGAGGAATGCTTTAGCACAGTATAGCACAATGAGAATTTCCCTCACTGTCCTTCCCTGTCCCTACAAACAAGGTTTAGCACAGTAAAACACACTGACACTCTCCCTACCTATAGTTTTCTGTCCCTATAAAAAATTTTTTTTTAAAGATGGTTGATGAGGAATGCTTTAGCACAGTATAGCACAATGAGAATTTCCCTCACTGTCCTTCCCTGTCCCTACAAACAAGGTTTAGCACAGTAAAACACACTGACACTCTCCCTACCTATAGTTTTCTGTCCCTATAATTTTTTTTTTTTAAAGATGGTTGATGAGGAATGCTTTAGCACAGTATAGCACAATGAGAATTTCCCTCACTGTCCTTCCCTGTCCCTACAAACAAGGTTTAGCACAGTAAAACACACTGACACTCTCCCTACCTATAGTTTTCTGTCCCTATAATTTTTTTTTTTTTAAAGATGGTTGATGAGGAATGCTTTAGCACAGTATAGCACAATGAGAATTTCCCTCACTGTCCTTCCCTGTCCCTACAAACAAGGTTTAGCACAGTAAAACACACTGACACTCTCCCTACCTATAGTTTTCTGTCCCTATAAAAAATGTTTTTTTAAAGATGGTTGATGAGGAATGCTTTAGCACAGTATAGCACAATGAGAATTTCCCTCACTGTCCTTCCCTGTCCCTACAAACAAGGTTTAGCACAGTAAAACACACTGACACTCTCCCTACCTATAGTTTTCTGTCCCTATAAATTTTTTTTTTTTAAAGATGGTTGATGAGGAATGCTTTAGCACAGTATAGCACAATGAGAATTTCCCTCACTGTCCTTCCCTGTCCCTACAAACAAGGTTTAGCACAGTAAAACACACTGACACTCTCCCTACCTATAGTTTTCTGTCCCTAAATTTTTTTTTTTTTTAAAGATGGTTGATGAGGAATGCTTTAGCACAGTATAGCACAATGAGAATTTCCCTCACTGTCCTTCCCTGTCCCTACAAACAAGGTTTAGCACAGTAAAACACACTGACACTCTCCCTACCTATAGTTTTCTGTCCCTATAATTTTTTTTTTTTTTAAAGATGGTTGATGAGGAATGCTTTAGCACAGTATAGCACAATGAGAATTTCCCTCACTGTCCTTCCCTGTCCCTACAAACAAGGTTTAGCACAGTAAAACACACTGACACTCTCCCTACCTATAGTTTTCTGTCCCTATAATTTTTTTTTTTTTAAAGATGGTTGATGAGGAATGCTTTAGCACAGTATAGCACAATGAGAATTTCCCTCACTGTCCTTCCCTGTCCCTACAAACAAGGTTTAGCACAGTAAAACACACTGACACTCTCCCTACCTATAGTTTTCTGTCCCTATAATGTTTTTTTTTTTAAAGATGGTTGATGAGGAATGCTTTAGCACAGTATAGCACAATGAGAATTTCCCTCACTGTTCTTCCCTGTCCCTACAAACAAGGTTTAGCACAGTAAAACACACTAACACTCTCCCTACCTATAGTTTTCTGTCCCTATAAAAAATGTTTTTTTAAAGATGGTTGATGAGGAATGCTTTAGCACAGTATAGCACAATGAGAATTTCCCTCACTGTCCTTCCCTGTCCCTACAAACAAGGTTTAGCACAGTAAAACACACTGACACTCTCCCTACCTATAGTTTTCTGTCCCTATAATTTTTTTTTTTTTAAAGATGGTTGATGAGGAATGCTTTAGCACAGTATAGCACAATGAGAATTTCCCTCACTGTCCTTCCCTGTCCCTACAAACAAGGTTTAGCACAGTAAAACACACTGACACTCTCCCTACCTATAGTTTTCTGTCCCTATAAAAAAATTTTTTTTAAAGATGGTTGATGAGGAATGCTTTAGCACAGTATAGCACAATGAGAATTTCCCTCACTGTCCTTCCCTGTCCCTACAAACAAGGTTTAGCACAGTAAAACACACTGACACTCTCCCTACCTATAGTTTTCTGTCCCTATAAAAAAATTTTTTTTAAAGATGGTTGATGAGGAATGCTTTAGCACAGTATAGCACAATGAGAATTTCCCTCACTGTCCTTCCCTGTCCCTACAAACAAGGTTTAGCACAGTAAAACACACTGACACTCTCCCTACCTATAGTTTTCTGTCCCTATAATTTTTTTTTTTTAAAGATGGTTGATGAGGAATGCTTTAGCACAGTATAGCACAATGAGAATTTCCCTCACTGTCCTTCCCTGTCCCTACAAACAAGGTTTAGCACAGTAAAACACACTGACACTCTCCCTACCTATAGTTTTCTGTCCCTATAATTTTTTTTTTTTTAAAGATGGTTGATGAGGAATGCTTTAGCACAGTATAGCACAATGAGAATTTCCCTCACTGTCCTTCCCTGTCCCTACAAACAAGGTTTAGCACAGTAAAACACACTGACACTCTCCCTACCTATAGTTTTCTGTCCCTATAAAAAATGTTTTTTTAAAGATGGTTGATGAGGAATGCTTTAGCACAGTATAGCACAATGAGAATTTCCCTCACTGTCCTTCCCTGTCCCTACAAACAAGGTTTAGCACAGTAAAACACACTGACACTCTCCCTACCTATAGTTTTCTGTCCCTATAAATTTTTTTTTTTTAAAGATGGTTGATGAGGAATGCTTTAGCACAGTATAGCACAATGAGAATTTCCCTCACTGTCCTTCCCTGTCCCTACAAACAAGGTTTAGCACAGTAAAACACACTGACACTCTCCCTACCTATAGTTTTCTGTCCCTAAATTTTTTTTTTTTTTAAAGATGGTTGATGAGGAATGCTTTAGCACAGTATAGCACAATGAGAATTTCCCTCACTGTCCTTCCCTGTCCCTACAAACAAGGTTTAGCACAGTAAAACACACTGACACTCTCCCTACCTATAGTTTTCTGTCCCTATAATTTTTTTTTTTTTAAAGATGGTTGATGAGGAATGCTTTAGCACAGTATAGCACAATGAGAATTTCCCTCACTGTCCTTCCCTGTCCCTACAAACAAGGTTTAGCACAGTAAAACACACTGACACTCTCCCTACCTATAGTTTTCTGTCCCTATATTTTTTTTTTTTTTAAAGATGGTTGATGAGGAATGCTTTAGCACAGTATAGCACAATGAGATTTTCCCTCACTGTCCTTCCCTGTCCCTACAAACAAGGTCTAGCACAGTAAAACACACTGACACTCTCCCTACCTATAGTTTTCTGTCCCTATAAAAAATGTTTTTTTAAAGATGGTTGATGAGGAATGCTTTAGCACAGTATAGCACAATGAGAATTTCCCTCACTGTCCTTCCCTGTCCCTACAAACAAGGTTTAGCACAGTAAAACACACTGACACTCTCCCTACCTATAGTTTTCTGTCCCTATAAAATTTTTTTTTTTAAAGATGGTTGATGAGGAATGCTTTAGCACAGTATAGCACAATGAGAATTTCCCTCACTGTCCTTCCCTGTCCCTACAAACAAGGTTTAGCACAGTAAAACACACTGACACTCTCCCTACCTATAGTTTTCTGTCCCTATAAAAATTTTTTTTTTAAAGATGGTTGATGAGGAATGCTTTAGCACAGTATAGCACAATGAGAATTTCCCTCACTGTCCTTCCCTGTCCCTACAAACAAGGTTTAGCACAGTTAAACACACTGACACTCTCCCTACCTATAGTTTTCTGTCCCTATAAAAAATGTTTTTTTAAAGATGGTTGATGAATGCTTTAGCACAGTATAACACAATGAGAATTTCCCTCACTGTCCTTCCCTGTCCCTACAAACAAGGTTTAGCACAGTAAAACACACTGACACTCTCCCTACCTATAGTTTTCTGTCCCTATAATTTTTTTTTTTTAAAGATGGTTGATGAGGAATGCTTTAGCACAGTATAGCACAATGAGAATTTCCCTCACTGTCCTTCCCTGTCCCTACAAACAAGGTTTAGCACAGTAAAACAGACTGACACTCTCCCTACCTATCCTTCTCTTTCCCTAAACTAAAGGAATCCAGGTTAAGCAAGAAAAAAAAATGTCACTGTCCCTGCCTATGCTTCTCTTTCCCTGCTCCGGAACACACTACACTAGGCCGCCGTGCTGGCGGCCTTTTATAGTGTGGGGCGTGTACTAAACACCCTCAGCAATAATTGGCCACAGGCATCCTGCCTGTGGCCAATCATTGCTCTCCTCGCTGCCGGCGCTGTGATTGGCCAAGCATGCGGGGTCACAGTGCATGCTTGGCCAATCACAGCGCCTGGATGACACTGCGATGGCGTAGTGCATTGTGGGCCGCGAATTAGGCGCGAACGGCCCAAATCGTTCGTTGTTCGGCGAACGATCGAACACCGAGCTCATCCCTACTAGAGATTTTAAACACTCTAAGCAAACACGGGGATATTACCACATGTCCAAGCCCATTGACTTCCCTGAAGGATAACCCTGATTTTGACCCGGGCATACAGAATTCCTCGCTCAGGTCGGTGTCACGGAACACTCCTCTATTGGCGGGTGGTTGTTTTGAGGGGGGCAAACTCAGAGAGTGGACATCCCTCAAGTCAGAGTACGACCTGCCTCACCTAAGACAGTGGACCTACTTTCAGATACAAAGTTATCTAGTCAAATTTAGAAACCCGCAGGACTTGCATAAACCCCTAACTGACCTGGAATCGGTATGTTATAACAAAACACCACTAGACAGAGCCACGTCAATAGCGTATTCATGGCTGCAGCGCCCCAGGGTCACGGAGACGAGTGACCACAGGAAGAGATGGTCGGAGGATTTGGGCGAGGAAATATCTGACAAAAAATGGAGGTATGCCTGTATTTTAGCACATAAATGCTCTATTGGCACAAAACTGCAGGAAACGAGTTACAAGCTGCTGACACGTTGGTACAATACCCCCGACAAACTCCACAAATGGGATGACCAAAAACCAGATATCTGCTGGAGATGCCAGTCAGACCGGGGGACTTTGATTCACATTTGGTGGCATTGTACCCGGATCACAACCTTCTGGTCTACAATTCGGACACTTATTAAAAAAATCACTAAAACAAAGTTAAACTTAAACGCAGTTTGCTGCTTGTTGCATGTGACCAACTTTTCATTTAAGAGGTACAAAAACTCCCTGACAAAACACTTAACGCAGCTAAATCTCTGATTCCTCTACATTGGAACTCATCTCGAATCCCTTCCATAGCAGATTGGCTAAGTAAGGTTGAGGACTTGTATGAAATGGAGGATGCATTGGCTCAAGATAAAGGTACAGGGGAAAAATTTCACAAAACTTGGCAACCGTGGTTGATCTTTAAATACTCTCAGGACTATGTAACTGCCAAATCTTGCCTCAATTTATGAGAATACTGTACTTAATATCCCAAGTCCAAGAGAATACTGTATCTTGATTTCCATATCAGAGGCCCTACTCCTAGTTCTTTCGATACTCGTGTAACGCTGAGCGCTCCGGGTGTCCCATCCTTCCCGGAGCGCTCGCGGCGTCGGTCCCCCTGCAGCGCCCCGGTCAGCCCTCCTGGCCGTGGGCGCTGCTCTGTCACCGGCGGGGATGCGATCCACACGGTGGCACATCTCCGTCCGCGGATCGCATTCCCATCCTACCCACCATCCCCCTCCTGCTCCTTCCCGGCGCGCGCGGCCCCGCTGCGCTCTAGGGCGCGCGCGCGCCGGCCTTCTAAGATTTAAAGGGCCAGCGCACCATTGATTGGTGCCTGGTCCAATTACTGTGTGCACACCAAATCATATATAAACCCACTTCCCCTTCCTGTCCTTGCCGGATCTTGTTGTCTTAGTACCCTGTGGAAGCGTTTTGTGAGTTGCCTTGCCTGTGTATCTGACCTGCTGCCATTGTCTCAGACTACGAACCATTGCCGCCTGCCCTGACCCTCTGCTACGTCTGACCTTGCCTCTGCCTAGTCCTTTTGTACCGCGCCTATCTCAGCCGCCAGAGAGGTGGAGTCGCTAGTGGAGGACACGACCTGGTTGCTACCGCCGCAGCAAGTCCATCCCGCTTTGCGGCGGGCTCTGGTGAAAACCGGTAGCTGCTTAGAACCGGTCCCTCAGTACGACCCGAGCCATCCCCTCTCTGGTACAGAGGATCCACCTCCTGTATCCCCACTAGCCGTCAGTCCGGCCCGTGACAGTTGATCCGGCCATGGATCCCGCTGACGTGCCGCTGCCTAGTCTCACTGATCTCACTACCGTGGTTGCCCAGCAGTCACAATTGATCGCACAACAAGGACAGCAGCTGTCGCAGTTGACCGCCATGATCCAGCAGCGTCTGCCGCCACAAGCTCCAGCATCTTCCCCTCTCCGAGCTGCCGCTACTACCTCGAAGATCCGCTTGTCTCTTCCGGAGAAATTTGACGGGGATCCTAGGATGTGCCAGGGATTCTTGTCCCAATGTTCCCTGCATCTTGAGATGATGTCAGACCAGTTTTCCACAGAACGGTCTAAGGTGGCATTCGTGGTCTGTCTGTTGTCTGGGAAGGCCTTGGCCTGGGCCACGCCACTCTGGGACCGCAATGACCCTGCTACAGCCACCGTTCAGTCCTTCCTTGCTGAGGTTCATAGCGTTTTTGAGGAACCAGCCCGAGCCTCATCCGCTGAAACCGCCCTGCTTAACCTTGTCCAAGGAAACTCCTCTGTGGGCGAATATGCCATACAGTTCCGCACACTGGCCTCAGAGCTAGCCTGGAATAATGAGGCTCTCTGCGCGACCTTCAAGAAAGGTTTATCCAGCCACATCAAGGATTGTCTGGCCGCACGAGAGATACCCTCCTCCCTGACGGAGCTCATCCACTTAGCTACCCGCATTGACATACGCTACGTTGAAAGACGCCAAGAGCTTCGCCAGGAGAAAGATCTTGTTCGCACCAGGCGTTATCCGCGCCTGGCTCCTCTCTTCCTGAATCCAACGCATCCTGATACTATGCCTTCCGTCGAGGAGGCCATGCAGGTGGACCGATCTCGCCTGACCCTACAAGAGAGGACTCGCCGTAGGAATGAGAACTTATGCCTTTATTGTGCGAGCTCTGAACATTTCCTAAAGGACTGCCCTATTCGTCCTCTACGTCAGGGAAACGCCCGCACCTAGTGAACATGGGAGAGGCGTTACTAGGTGTGAATTCTTCCTCTCCTCGTCTGACTATTCCTGTGCAGATTTCTCCTTCTGCTGGCTCCCCTTTCTCTGCGGTGGCCTTCCTGGACTCTGGTTCTGCAGGAAACTTTATTGAAGCCTCTTTCATCAACAGATTCAACGTTCCTGTTATCCGTCTCATCAAACCCTTCTTCATTTCCTCTGTAAATGGAGAGAATCTGGATTGTACCGTGCGTTACCGCACCGAACCCCTGCTCATGTCCGTTGGTGTTCTTCACCAAGAAAAAATTGAATTCTTTGTTTTGCCGAACTGTACTTCTGACATCCTTCTTGGCCTACCCTGGCTCCAGCGCCATTCTCCTACCCTCGACTGGACCACTGGGGACATCAAATCCTGGGGCTACTCCTGCCACAAGCATTGTCTTAAGTCTGTACCCACCAGTCAAGTTCCCATCGCTACTCCTTTGCCCGGCCTTCCCAAGGCCTATCAGGACTTTTCTGATGTCTTTTGCAAAAAACAGGCGGAGGTCTTACCACCACATAGACCCTACGACTGCCCCATTGACTTGCTCCCAGGTACTACACCACCCCGTGGCAGAATTTACCCTCTCTCCTCTCCTGAAACCAAGGCCATGACTGATTACATACAGGAGAACCTCAAGAGAGGTTTTATTAGGAAATCATCTTCTCCAGCCGGAGCGGGGTTCTTCTTCTTTGCCAAGAAGGACGGATCACTACGCCCTTGCATAGACTATCGTGGTCTCAATAAAATCACTTTAAAAATCGCTACCCTCTGCCTCTCATCTCGGAGCTCTTTGACCGTCTGCGCGGAGCAAAAGTTTTTTCGAAATTGGACCTCAGGGGCGCTTATAACCTCATCAGAATCCATGAAGGAGATGAATGGAAAACCGCATTTAACACCAGAGATGGTCACTTTGAATATCTCGTCATGCCATTCGGACTTTGCAACGCTCCTGCAGTCTTTCAGGATTTTGTCAACGAAATCTTTCGGGACGTACTGTATACCTGTGTGGTTGTCTATCTTGACGACATCCTAATCTTCTCTACCAACCTTGAGGAACATCGGCTCCATGTCCGTCAAGTGCTCCAGCGCCTCTGCGTAAATCATCTTTACGCTAAATTTGAAAAATGCCTTTTTGAGCGCAGCAGTCTTCCTTTCCTAGGTTATCTGGTCTCAGGGCAAGGCCTTCAAATGGACCCTGACAAGCTCTCCACAGTCTTGGATTGGCCACGCCCCTCTGGACTCCGTGCTATCCAACGCTTCCTTGGATTCGCCAACTACTATCGTCAGTTCATACCCCACTTCTCCACCATCGTTGCTCCTATAGGGGCACTGACTAAGAAAAACGCGAATCCAAGGTCCTGGCCGCCTCAAGCGGAAGAAGCCTTTACTCGCCTTAAGACCGCCTTCTCCTCTGCACCTGTCCTGTCTCGACCAGACCCCACAAAGCCATTCTTACTTGAAGTTGACGCCTCCTCGGTAGGAGCCGGAGCTGTTCTTCTTCAAAAAAACGCTAAAGGAGGAAACGTCACGTGTGTTTTTTTCTCTAAAACCTTCTCCCCTCCTGAAAAAAACTATTCCATAGGTGACCGTGAGCTGTTGGCATCAAGCTGGCATTAGAAGAGTGGAGACATCTCCTGGAAGGATCCCTTCACCCTATCTCCATCTACACTGACCATAAAAATTTGTCCTACCTTCAGTCCGCTCAGCGCTTAAATCCTCGCCAGGCCAGGTGGTCATTGTTCTTTGCCCGGTTCAATTTCCAGATCCATTTTTGTCCCGCAGACAAGAATGTCAGGGCTGATGCCTTGTCCCGTTCCTCCGATGCCTCTGAAACCGGGACTCCCCCTCAACACATCGTACCCCCTGAGTGTCTGATTTCCTCTGCTCCTGCTTCTCTGATGCCAGTCCCTCCAGGAAAAACTTTCGTTCCTCCACGCCTTCGTCTCCAGATACTCAGGTGGGGCCATTCCTCCCATCTAGCCGGTCACGCTGGGATCAAAAAATCCATACAATTGATGGCCAGACACTATTGGTGGCCTACCCAGGAAAAAGATATGACTGACTTTGTACGGGCCTGCACTATCTGTGCACGTGACAAGACTCCACGCCAGAAGCCTGCAGGTCTTCTCCTTCCTCTACCTGTGCCTGAACAACCATGGTCCCACATTGCCATGGATTTCATCACGGACCTTCCTTTGTCTCATAGTAACACTGTCATCTGGGTGGTCGTTGACCGCTTTTTGAAAATGGCTCATTTTGTCCCGCTTCCTGGTCTGCCTACTGCACCTCAGTTGGCGAAGCATTTTTTTCTTCAAATTTTCCGTCTCCATGGGCTACCCTCACATATCGTCTCTGATAGAGGCGTTCAATTCATCTCAAAATTTTGGAGAGCTCTCTGTACTCAACTAAAGATTAAGTTGAATTTTTCTTCCGCTTATCACCCGCAATCCAATGGACAGGTGGAGAGAGTTAACCAGGTCCTTGGTGACTACTTACGACATTTTGTCTCCGCCCGTCAAGACGATTGGGTCGACCTATTACCCTGGGCAGAATTCTCATACAATTTCAAGAACTCTGAATCGTCCTCCAAATCACCTTTCTTTGTGGTCTACGGCCGTCACCCATTGCCCCCCCTCCCCATCCCCACTTCTTCTGGAGTTCCTGCCGTGGATAAATTAACTCAAGACTTCACCTCTATCTGGAAAGAGACTCAAAAGTCGCTATCACTGGCCTCTGCCCGCATGAAGAGACATGCAGATAAAAAAAGAAGAATTCCTCCTGTCTATGTCCCTGGTGACAAAGTGTGGCTCTCCTCCAAATATGTTCGGTTTCGGGTACCTAGCTACAAGCTGGGCCCTCGTTACCTCGGACCTTTTAAAATCAAAAACCAAATCAATTCTGTCTCTTACAAACTCCATCTTCCTCCTTCTCTTCGCATCCCCAATTCTTTTCATGTGTCTCTTCTCAAACCCCTCATTCTTAACCGATTTTCCCCCAAGGTCACTGCTCCTGCTCCTGTCTCTGGTTCTTCCGATGTCTTCTCGGTGAAAGAGATCCTCGCCTCCAAGGTCATCCGATGTAAAATATATTTTTTTAATTGATTGAGAGAACTGTGGTCCTGAAGAGAGATCCTGGGAGCCTGAGACCAACATTTTAGACAAGGAGCTCATCCGTAGATTCTTGGGTTCCAAGAAAAGGGGGAGACCTAAGGGGGGTACTGTAACGCCGAGCGCTCCGGGTGTCCCATCCTTCCCGGAGCGCTCGCGGCGTCGGTCCCCCTGCAGCGCCCCGGTCAGCCCTCCTGGCCGTGGGCGCTGCTCTGTCACCGGCGGGGATGTGATCCACACGGCGGCACATCTCTGTCCGCGGATCACATCCCATCCTACTCACCATCCCCCTCCTGCTCCTTCCCGGCGCGCGCGGCCGCGCTGCGCTCTAGGGCGCGCGCGCGGCCGCGCTGCGCTCTAGGGCGCGCGCGCGCCGGCCTTCTAAGATTTAAAGGGCCAGCGCACCATTGATTGGTGCCTGGTCCAATTACTGTGTGCACACCAAATCATATATAAACCCACTTCCCCTTCCTGTCCTTGCCGGATCTTGTTGTCTTAGTACCCTGTGGAAGCGTTTTGTGAGTTGCCTTGCCTGTGTATCTGACCTGCTGCCATTGTCTCAGACTACGAACCATTGCCACCTGCCCTGACCCTCTGCTACGTCTGACCTTGCCTCTGCCTAGTCCTTTTGTACCGCGCCTATCTCAGCCACCAGAGAGGTGGAGTCGCTAGTGGAGGACACGACCTGGTTGCTACCGCCGCAGCAAGTCCATCCCGCTTTGCGGCGGGCTCTGGTGAAAACCGGTAGCTGCTTAGAACCGGTCCCTCAGTACGACCCGAGCCATCCCCTCTCTGGTACAGAGGATCCACCTCCTGTATCCCCACTAGCCGTCAGTCCGGCCCGTGACAACTCGTAGACAGGTGTCACTAAGAGTATACTTCACGTTAGGCACCTTACTTTTATATTCCCTTCTCTACTTCCCCCCTTTCCCTCTCCCCTCTTTCTAACTTTCTCTTTGTTCTAACTTTAAATCGCAATTATAATTAGATTAGCAGATGATGAATACACGGATTGGAATTAAAACATCAATACTCTCCCCTCTTTCCTAGGTTATAGACAAAGTTGTTCTCGTACAATAAGCTGACACACTCTATTTTGTCTCATAGTTATATGATTACCGAATACTCTATGACTGTATAAGTTGTAACCACTTTCCATGTACGCTTCGTCTGGTGAAAATAACCAAAGTGTACACTTGAGTCAAGTCGTACCTCAATTGGCTGTATTGATTGTTTATGTGCAGTTACATCTGTGTTTTGCAAATTGTGCTCACTTTTCTTTTTCAATTTTCAATAAACTTTTAAATGGGGGGAAAAAAAAAAAAACATCTCCAAGTGTCAACTCGTAGTGAGATTTGATATCTTCAATGTGAGCTGGTAATCCTTCCATGTTGTGATGAATAATTGTTAATGTTTGCTCTTTGTCTGTTGTCTGCAGAAACTTTAAGAGGGGCATAACACTTTCCAGTGATGCATTCTTCATTGAGTCCAGGGAGGCTGTAATTTCAGGATCAGCAAAGATCTTCTTCTCATCAAAGTCGGTTATGTGCAGTCCTTGCAGTGTAGTCGTTCTACTCAGGGCAACATAGGCCATTCCCGGTTGGAAGACCCGTTTCAATGAGACCACTGCCGACTGTATCGACATTCCCTGACACTTATGAATCGTACATGCAAAAGCCAACTTCAGGAGGAACTGCCTGCGAACAACTCCTTTCTGTCTCAGGTTTTCCTCTACCCTTTCTATGTACACCAAGTTGTCAGCATCACAAGACGACTTGTTACAGTATCTCTGTCCTGCATTTGGATTGTCCAGCACAAGCCCAAGCTTGTTTACCGTAGTAGCACCATTCTCAGTCTGGATGATTATTCTTGCAATTTTGCCAAATGTCCCGTTAACAAGCTCGTCTTCAACATCAATGTTTCCTGTGATCATGATACGGGCACCTTCAGCTGCTTGCAGTGTGTCAATCAGATTGTCTTTGTGTCCTTTGAAAGGTTGGTGTTTCCTCAGCATCACTCCTGTTTTAGGGTCTTTTCTGTAATCGTCGGCATCTATGTTTGGTGACCTTTTGAATTGAGAACAGACACAGTTGCGGCATTATGTTTGTGAACCTCTTTGTTGGTGGCAAAGATGTGCAGCACGTCATTAGGGCAGTGGGTGGGATCTGTCAAAGCCTGAGCAAGCAGAGCTTTGTCATCATTGCTTAAGGTGCCAGTCTTCTGCTTGACTCTGATTCTATTAAAAAGCTCAGCAAATGAAATGTCATCCTTCTGTCGCATGATCTCTGTCAGCGTGATCATCTGAAAGTATGAAAGTAGTCTTTCCAGACATCATTGCTATTTTCCTCAAACACGCAGAGTGGCTTACTTTTTCTGAGCGGGGGGACCTGGTAAAAGTCTCCTACTGCTAGTACTGACATACCACCAAAAGGTTTCTTACTACCTTTGATTTGCTGTAATCTCCAGTTGATGTAGGCAAACAGGGGCTTTGAAATCATTGACACCTCGTCAATAACAATGATCTCCGCATTTGACAGCTGTGCCCTCACTTCATCTATGAGATTTCCAAGTCCTAGGTAGGGTGGCTTTAAGCTTCTTGGCAACTTCAGCAGAGAATGCAAAGTGTTGCCTGAAATGTTGAAAGCTGTTGTTCCTGTAAATGCAGTTAGTAAAACGCTGGGCATGGATATGTCTGCTTCCTCACGCAGTCTGGTAAGTTTACAGAGTATCTTTTTCGCCTCAGCATAGATGCACTTTATCAGGTGTGATTTTCCTGTCCCTGCGCCACCAGTGATAAAGTAATAGAATGGGTCAGGATTTAGGTCGCGCACACGGTTAGTGCACCAGTCACAAACTGAGTAGAATGTCTGAGCTTGTATCGGGTTAAGGTTTCTGCACATATTCCGAAGGAAATCAGGGCACATTTGTGGGGCCTTCACAATAAGCGCAATTCCACCTGTTTAGGAAGAAAGGAGAGAATGGGATTATAGCGGTGCTGAAATATTACAAAGTCAACATCATAGATTTTAAATTTTTATTAAAATATCCTATGGATATTATACAAAATACACAATGAGAGAACTTTTATAAAAACACGGTTTGAACAAACACAGGTATTCTGGGTCGCTGGTCTTCCCATTTAGGATGTGATGGGGGTCAGGTGGGATGTTATGTCCCTATATATTTAGCCAATCCTGGCTTCCTCAGGGGAGTACACTTTGACCACCCAAATTTTAATAACCAGCTCTAGCAAAATAATCAAAGACAAAAACAAATTATCAGAGACATAAATTCCATATAACATTAATTATATGTAAATAAAGATTTCAAATTTATAAATGCACTATCAGGATTACCTATAGAGGAGCCCACCTTCACTCAGCCCAGATAGGTAACTCTACAAGTGATCCCACATAGAGTGTTTTAGCATTTTCCAGAACTGTGAGACCACGCAGGGAGCTACGTTCAGCCATAGGGGGCAGAAAAGACCCAGCTATAGGGAACAGAGATCCTAGTAAATGCTGAGTTCCAACATAAAAAGTCAAAAAAGTATAAATAATATATGTTAAAGGCCAGCGGGCACAAAAAACAACAAAAGCCAACCATAATGCCGCGTACACACGGCCGTTTTTCTCGTCGAAAAAAAAGAAATTTTTCCCATTCGACGAGAAAAACGATAGTCTGTGGGCTTTCTGTCGTTTTTTTCGACGAGAAAAACGGCATTACAAAACGACGAGAAAAATTAGAACATGTTCTGATTTTTCTCGTCGTTTTTTTCGACATGTTTTCCGCGGCAGTGTTTCCCTATGAGCCCACAGACGGTCGTTTTTCTCGTCAAGAGAAAAAAGTACGTGAAAAACGACCGCGTGTGGGGAACAAGCTGTTCCCTGTTTTAAATGACATTATTCACGGCGGTTTTTTAACCGCCGTGAATAATGATCGTGTGTACGCGGCATGACAGTTCAGTATATTCTGAAAATAAATTAACAAACACTATTCAAAACTGTTGCAAACATAGGTGTTGATACATAGTTTAGTGATTGCCATTCAAAGAAAGATATAAGGAAAGGAGGAGGGGGGGGGGGGGAATCAAACAGTGAAATGGTTTACACTGACAAAAATAGAGTGAATTAGCCATAGATTGAAAAGCCAAATCACATGTATCCAGAACCACACCATGTTATACAGCAATTGAAAGGCAAAAAACATGGAGGAAGCATTAGTGCGGAAGGATGGATGTTTACCTGGGTCAGGAGAAAGCAGAGTGAGGTCGCCCCCGTGTATCAGCCTGCTGTTAATGGCGATAATGCTGGCATTTAAACCCTCCCCCCCGCATGCTTGGGCGTCTGACGTCACAGAGCGAGTGCGGACAAGCAGGTGCCCATTGACCATGCGCCAAAGAGAAGAGCTGCCGCGAGCCTACAGTCCCCATGGTGCCTTGCGGCGCGCATGCGCCGTGGTGATGGCGGCGAGAAATTTTCTAGCCGGCGTCACTGACAAATGCCAGAACTAATAGGCAGTGGTATGATGGGGCGTATGAATGCCCAACAAAAGCAGGGGGAGGTGGAACAAGAGTGAACAGGGCAGGTCAGCAGTGGTATATCAAAACGGGCATGAAATGACAGCACAGAGTCGGGCTCCAAACAAAGCTTGAAGCCCTTGGGTGTCCATACGATTAAACAAACGCTGGGCTAGAGACCCGCCATCTCACTGCATCAGATGGGTGAGTTGAACCACCTCCACTGTGCATGTACGATGACAAAAAAGAGAGAGGGCTCGCAGAGAGGGAATTAAGGACCCGATAGTGCATAAATAGATATCATATAATACAGTCTCACAGTAACCAAATTCAATTCAACAATGGTTATTACTGTACAGCAGATTATATATCATAACATGCACATTACATCTAGCACTTTAATTTTATACATGAAACAAAATATATACTTTCTTGGAGATATATTATCAGCAATCTCAATGAAGAGGAAGGGGGAAGGGGGATGTAGTAGGTGAAGAAAAAGAACTGAAAAGAAGAGAGAAGGGGAAATTGCAAGATACAGATAAAACATGACTTGAGTCCCAGATGGAGATTAGGGAAGGACTGAGGACCAAAAAGGATAAATAATTCAACAATGCATATGAGAATATCAGAATACAATCTAGTACAAACATAAATGCATAAACTTTGTTCAACAGTAATATATATTTTGTCTTTTTTTTTTAAATAAAAGATTTAAAACGAATATACTAATTTAAGCCAGGATAACGAGTTGCTTTTAATTGATGAATCCATTTGGACTCAAGTTGCAGGAGCGTACAGTCAATGCTTCCGCCTCTGACATGTGTGGGTACATGCTCAAGAGCTGAAAATTCGATCATTCCCACCTCAAAGTCATGTTCGCAACCTACATGACGGCTGATAGCAGCAGTCATTAATCGTTTGCAAATTGGGCCAATGTGGTCCTTAATACGTTTGAAAAATGGCCTTTTGGTTTTCCCACATAGAAGCTGCCACAAAGACATTTGGCTAAATATACGACACCAATAGTTTGACAGGATACTCGATGGTGAATAGAATGTATATGACCATTCGGAAGAAGGGCAGTCCGACCATTTAAAATGAATGGGCAGATGTCACATTTGTTGCATGAGAAAGTTCCTGTTTGTATGTCACATGTGGGATCTATAGAATCAAAATGGCTTTTGACCAGTCTATCTCTAAGAGAAGGAGCGCGTCGATATGTAATATCAGGGCGTTTATTGATGTATTTACCAGCAGAACTATCGGCTAGTAATAGGGGCCAAAATTGGGTTAGAATATCTCTGAAGGACGCATGATGTTTAGAATATTGCGTAATTAACCGAATTGGTTGTAATGTAGATTTAGTCTTTTTGGAAAAAATTAGGTCATTACGATCATATTTTGAGGCTCTATTATAGGCTTGTTTCAAGATTCTATGGCTATAGCCTCTTTCTTTTAATCTGATAAAGGTTTTTTGCTGCCATTTCATAGTCGTCGTCGTGGGCACAGTTTCTTTTTAATCTTACACCTGTTTGTTTGTGACGTGTATATTCCGGAACATCATCTTTTTCATTCTCATGAAGCGGCTCCCCTTCTTTATGTTCCTCTATACATTCCAACCTATCCAACTCAGCTTCTGGGGCAAAGGTGTTCCAAGCATCTTCAACAGGGCCGATTTTTACAAAGTCATCCAAGACTTGTTCCACAATTTTGTTGTAGTGTTCGAACTTCTTTTGGTTGCTGGTAACAATTGCAGACACTGCTCGGATTGCTTCTTCTCCTGGTAAGCTCACAAAATCCTGGTGCGTTGGGAACCTTACAGTTTTCAGTGATGACTCTGAACGGTGGGGGAGGTAGAGTTTAAGCAGTCTGCCGTAGTAGTTCTCTGGGTCCTTCTTCTCTGAGAAGCGTGCGTACCTGATAATTGCAGGCTTCCCTCTCGTGCGTTTTTGAATCATTCCCATTTCATTCAATAGGCTGACACGCTTGCTGTCTTCCTTTTTGCTTGCCATCTTCCTTTTGCTTGCCATCTTCCTTCTGCTTGCCATAGACAACCCTGTAATGGGATGCAAAGTCTGCCAGACACATGGACTCAAACTCTGGCGTTTCGGGTCTAGCTCTGTATTTGTCGACAAATCGTCATCCACACATTAAGAGAATCGGCTGGTTTGTTTTGCAACGCACTGAGCGGGAGACTCATTTTCAGTGCGTCGTCACCAGTTGGCAGAAAAACAACCTCACGTGAGCAAGACTTTATTTTCAGGCTGCAGGTTCGGGCCACAGACTCCTGGGAGCTGACCTCTCTGTGTTTTGAATAAGCCTGAAGAACATCTTTCATTTCTTCTCGTTCTGTCTCTGTTTCTGGGCTCATTTCTTTGACTATTGTTTTGAGTCACTCAGCTCGCGTTCTGGCTTGGATATGTAGGACAACATGTACATGATGCAACCATACTCCTCAAGAATGTACTGGATGTCCATGTTGGCGTTCCAGGCCGTCAGCAAATGTGGATTGTAGTTGTTCACCCAGCAGTCCTTGACATAGTTACATAGTTAGCAAGGTTGAATAAAGACACCAGTCCATCCAGTTCAACCTGAGTGAGTGTGGGTGCTTGTCTACAATTCTCCCTATCCCTGTACATCTCATTAAGATGCTCATCTATTATATTATTATTTATTTAAGGTACCCATATAGCGCTGTCAATTTACGCAGCGCTCCACACATACATCGGTCCCTACCCTCAAGGAGCCCACAATACCAGGTCCCCAACTCACATTCATATACTAGGGCCAGTTTTGGACAGAAGCCAATTAACCTACCAGCATGTCTTTGGAGGGTGGGAGGAAACCAGAGTACCCGGAGGAAACCCACGCAGGCACAGGGAGAACATGCAAACTCCAGGCAGGTAGTGTCTGGGATTCGAACCAGCGACCCTTTTTACTGCTAGGTGAGAGTAATACCCACTACACCACTGTGCCGCCCATCACGCTTCATTAGAATCAGGCTTGAGGAGGTCAATGTCTCAATGTACGAGTTGTACTGACTCAAAGTCATATCACACCGTGCCAGTAGCTGTGACATGTCTTCAAGCTGCACTTTTGGGTTATTAAGCAAATCCCAGACTGGTTTCAGTTTGTTTTTGGCTGCTTGTGGTTTCATTGCACAATCTCCTTGTTCTTCTGGCATTGGGTAAGTTATCCTCGTTTTTCTAATAGGTGGTTTTGGAAATCCAAATCTGCATACTCTGTTACCTTTCTTGCACAATTTTAAATGAGATCTGCTGTGCATTTGTTCAAGTTCTGTTACAAATCTGTGAATCAGGCAGCTGGCATGAGATGTTATGATCTATAAAGGCACGCACCTTGTCATCACTGTCTTGTCCAAATGTAAGAGCTCCTGCTACCCAACAGAAAAAATGTATATGAGGGCTCCCTCTCGCCTGAAATTCAACCCGGTAAAAGTAATCGATAACTTCACCGATTGGCTGTGCAGGACCCAACAGCAGCTCTCGCATCAGAGCATCAACCCATTTGTCAAACATGCGCATGGTGGTCACTGGGTTGCCTCGAATGTCACACTTTTCAGCCCAGTCTAGCTCTGCAAAATCCACCTATTGACCTTGTTGGGCCTTTATTGCCGTTATTACCTCTGGCCATCTGAATTCTGCAGCAGAGAAGGTAAGAAAAAATGTTGGCTTACCCAATTGTCTGACCATGGCTAGCAAATTCTTCAGATTTTTATCCCAGTAAGCTGGACTCCCTCTCAGTGGTTGCATGAAGCTTGTGGCATCTCGGTTTCGCACAACCTCTCAACCTCACGCTTGTCCTGAAGCAGCTTGTTGGATATTTTCCATCCATCCCTGGTATTGGGTTTTCCTTTCCTTAACTGGATGGACATGCTGCTTTTGGCCATGTGTGTTTCTGTGACAAACTGCGCAAAGAAGAGGTACAGTAGGTGCCGCCGATATTGTGTCAATCTCGCCTCTTCTAGCGGCGAGATTGACACCCTACGAGCCCCGTCGCGAGAGCCAGCGCCGAGCTGTCTCGTCATCGGGAAAGGAAAAATTGTGTTTTTCCTTTCGCAATGAGCGACGCGCATTGCCTGTAGACGGAGATCCAATGTGGATTCCCGCCAATACCAGGCACTGTGTTTGGTATGAATCCTGAGCGGGAACTCCACGCCAATTTTTAAATAAAAAACCGGCATGGGTTCCTCCTCCAGGAGCATACCAGGCCCTTCGGTCTGGTATGGATTTGAAGGGGAATCCCCTAAGCTGAAAAAACGGCATGGGGGTCTCCCTCAAAATCCAAACCAGACCCTTATTCGAGCACGCAACCTGGCAGGCCGCAGGGGAAGAGGGGGGCGAGAGAGCGCCCCCCTCCCTCCTGAACCGTACCAGGCCGCATGCCCTCAACATGGGGGGTTTGGTGCTCTGGGGCAGGGGGACGACCTGCGGCCCCCCCACCCCAAAGCACCCTGTCCCCATGTTGATGAGGACAGGGCCTCTTCCCGACAACCCTGGCCGTTGGTTGTCAGGGTCTGCGGGTGGGGGGCTTATTGGAATCCGGGAGCCCCCTTTAATAAGGGGGCCCCCAGATGCCGGCCCCCCACCCTATGTGAATGAGTATGGGGTACATCGTACCCCTACCCATTCACCTGGTGGGAAAAAAATGTCAATAAAAAAAACACACACAGCTTTTTAAAGTAATTTATTACACAGCTCCGAGGATCTTCTTCCGACTTCGGGGGTCTCCGGTGTCTGCCTGTTGACCTTTTGGGAAGTGTGGTGATCTTGGCAAATGGCAGAATTTTGGCCAATAGTTGTCTTTCCAGCACATTCAAATCGCAGAGCTCTGGGGGAATGGGCGCCAGCTCCATGTTGTTAGCCACAGCGATGGATGATTTGTGTCCTGCTTTTAAATGTGAATCACAGTTGTGACAAATCCATTCTTTGGTCCTTTCATCTGGTACGGTGCATTGTTCAGGGTCTTGACAGTGATTGTTGCACACATGAACATATTTCCCTGTCAAACAGGCAGCAACAATGTGTAGATTCTTCTTGTAATTGCTGTGAATGCAATGTTTAACTTGGTTAGGGAAAAGGGTGCGATGACACATCGTGCACACAAAAGTTGGCCCAGCTTTAATGCATTCATGGAAAGTGGATATAGCTGTCTGCATTAGGCTGTTGTCCACAGGTTGACTGCATTCCCGCATGACATGAGTCCATTGTCTGTATTTCATTCTTATTTTGAAGGCACATTGCATCTTATGGGTTATGCAAAAATCTGCTTGAGTGTGACGCTTCATTTTCATGTAACTCATGCAATGTTGCAAGTGACGTTTTCTGAAAGCAGGATCATTATGATATTTTCTGGTGATGCATTGCTTCTGCTTCAATTTAAAATTGGCATCAGTCGCATATTTGCTGGTTGTGTATTGCTTCTGCTTCAACTTAAAATCAGCATCTGCTCTGTATCGGCTGGTGATGTATGTCCTCTTCTTATTGGTGACAGACATCTTTGCAGCCTTGAAATCATGCCTTCTTTAATTTCTGTGTTTTGTCTTCTGTTTTTGTCGTCGCTGTGCATTTAATTTGGAAAATGCCTTACTGTCCTTCCATATGCCCTGTGAGAAATTTGCATCAAGTGACCGTGGAGAATGCTTGCTGGCTGGGAATCCAGTGTGTGTTGCATCTTTGGTCATCTGTGTCACTTTGTTCTCCACATGCTTTCCATTATGTGGTTTGTGAGATTGCACTGGTGGGGACAGCAAACCATCTGACAGACATCTTGCATGATGAAATGAGACTGGCATGAAGTCATACTGCAGTCCATCAATAGGGCCTCTGGTGTCTGTAAGGAGAAATTCATACAACTTATAAATCCTTGCCCCCATATCACTCAAATGTGTAAAAGTGATCATAACAGCTCTTCCTTTTCCAGTGGCAGGAAGTCCATCCTTATTTCGACTATGAGAATCAAACCGTCCATATCTCCCAGAATTGTCTCTGAACAATGCAATGCAATATGGCACTACTATAAAAAGTGCATGTGTAACATCTGCATTGAGGCACTGAAGTCTTGTGGAGAGGTCAACAAACCAACCTTGGTTGTCACCGTCTACCGTGGCTCCCAGACATCCCGATAACACTGGAGATTTAACAAGGTTATACTTATATTTCAGTGTTGACTCTGAGGGGCACTTCTTCCATTGTCAAGTGTTGGTGCTGATAGACATTTCTTTATTTTAGCTGTTTTATTGTTGTGCCATACAAGCTGTTGCCCTTCTTCAGTATTTGATCAAGATCATCCTTCCTCACATCATCAAGCTCACTGTGGTATGCCAAAAATGTCAGAGCCATGCATGTACACTGTTTGATCCTTAACCTTCCATAGCCATGATGACCCTGATGAAATTATGCCTGCGCAGATATCTCACTTGGTACACATGGTTTTTGCATGCCATGGTTTTCAGAAGTGCCCATCACACTGTCACTGTGCTCTTGAACTTGACACTGAGTTGAATATGGGAATGACACCACAGGTTCACTATGTACCTCTTGGGCACATTCACTGTCACAAACCTCCATTTCCACTATGCTGCTGTGGATCACAAAAGTGTGGGTCTGAGAGGTCCAGTTTAGTCCAGTGTATCTTTGCAGCTTTAGATCTCTTTCCTTTAGATGGCATGATGATATTTGTGGGAGGAATTATAATTCCACTCAGCTGTATGTGATGAGGTATAATTCCCCACAGAGCTGTGTGGGAGGAACTATAAATCTCCTCAGAGCTGTGCGGGAGGAGCTATAACTCCCCTCTGAGCTGTGTGGGAGGAGAAATAATGCTATAATTCCCCTCAGAGATTTGTGGGAGGAGCTACAATTCCCCTCAATGTTGTGTGGGAGGAGCTACAATTCCCCTCAGAGTTGTCTGGGAGGAGCTATAATTCCCCTCAGAGCTGTCTGGGAGGAGCTATAATTCCCCTCAGAGCTGTGCGGGAGGAGCTATAATTCCCCTCAGCGTTGCCAGGAAACCAATGTTTGTTTATGCAGGCTCTAAGCACAGGTCAGAGTATTTTCAGCCTCTCCTGAATACTTGCCATTCTTCAAACGGTCGTATTTTAAAAACTATAAATCTTACAGTGAAGAACTTTATATTTTGAGAATCACAAGACCCAGACCTACATTTTGATATATGTCTCTGAAATATTAAAATTGAAGGCACAGTCGCAGTTTAGAAATTACCCTTCAAATTTGAAGTGGCTAGAGGGGAGTTTCAATGAATGTCAATGGGTGGCGTGAGTCGCAAACAAATTATCATATTGTGAAAACTATCAGGACTATGACTTACCTGTGGACATGTGTAGTGGCAGCAGGGATAGATGAACGTTTTGATATAAAATTTGTGTAGGTGGTCTTGAAAATGAGGGAGTGGTGGCAGTTTAGAAATCATGTCCTGATTTTTCAGATTTTGTCAGCTCCAACTCTACAGTAGTTTCGCCATTCATTCCAATGGGACAAATTTTGCCGCAAAAATTACGATATTTTGTGAACGATTCGGCGAAACGTTCCACAAAGTAATAGCACACCAATCGGGAACAATCCACACGTTTCAGTATATTACTTGTCTATGTAGTGTAAAAGCTGTGGGAGGAGTTAGGGTGGTAAATTTGGCTATAATAAGAATAAGAACTAGAAAAGCTACAATTTCTGGGGAAATTGTGTGACGTGTTCTTGCCTCCACCAGTAGTCTACAACTGGAGTGGGCGGAGTAACTGGGTGGAGTGGCTTGAGCAACTGTTGTGTGGTTGGAGTGGCTGGAGTAACTGTGAAAAGTGTTAAAAAGCTTAATATTTTAAAAAAGTAGAAATAGTAGAAAAAAATTTAAGAAGTCCCATCATTAGTTGAAAGAGCGGAACAATTTTTTCAAAAATGTTTTTTTTTTTTTTTCAAAATGATTTTTGTGGGACTGGGCAGAGTAACTTTATGGAGTGGGCAGAGTAACTGTGTGGAGTGTTTGGAGTGAGTAAAGATAGTAAATATTACACTAACCAATTGATTGATCAAAATTTAAAAAGTGCACATGACAAGCTTGATAGAGTGAGAAATGCATTTCAACTTTTATTTATTTATTTATTTTTTTAATTGAAAGATGTTTATTAAAAGTTTTTCAATAGTATACAAGGAATAAGTAAATCAAAGAAACATAAAAATAAGAAATAACAATGAGCAACAAAAAGAAGCACATAACCAGAGTAAATGTACTTATGCATATAAAATTGTTAGAAACTTAACAGTGTGTGTGTATATATATATATATATATATATATATATATATATATATATATATTTAGATATTTAGGCAGTATTATAGTTGCTGGTCCAAATTTCCCACATGTTATCAAATATACCGCATTTGAGTGAATTGATTGCTAAAAGTCGTTCAAACGTGTAGTTTTGGTGAACTTTTCTGGTTACATCAGTAAGATTAACTACAGGAATGTTTTTCCAATTTTGAAGTATCAAGGACCTAGCAGCTAACAGGATGTGAGATACCACCGGTCTCATGGTGTATGGAAAGTTTTCTAGACCAATGTGTAGTATAGCCAGTGATGGGTTAGGGGGTGTGAGTATTCCTGTAGTGGATGAAATTAGTTTGAATACTTGATTCCAGAAGCTATTTTCACTGGGACACTCCCAGAACATGTGAAGGAGGTGGCCCTTGTGTCCGCATTCTCTCCAGCACAAAGGTGAAGAATTGGGGAACATCTTTGCGATTCTGTAGGGTGTATATATATTAATTATCTTGATCATTAATTCCCAATGACTAATATAGTGTGATGTGTTTTGCATAGTTTGAAACACAAACTCCCATTGTTCATCTGTGGTATTCGTACCCAGATCAGTGTCCCACTTGTGTGTACAGCTGATTTTTTAAACGCCTTTATATTTTTAACCACTTAACGACCGCCCACCGCCGATTTACGTCGGCAGAATGGCACGGACAGGCAGAATCACGTAGATCTACGTGATCGCCTTTGTGCAGTTGGGGGGTCCATCCGGACCCCCCTTCACTGCAGTGAGCGGCCGTTAAGTGTTCGGGAGCGATCAGGCATGAGGGGGCGGCTGCTCGATTCCGCCCCCCCCTCGCGATCGCTCCCGGCCAATGAAATTGCTTCCTCCGCCATGTGATGTAAACACAGGCTGGAGGAAGTGATGTCATCTCCCTCGCCGCGGTCTTTTCGTTCCCGGCGCCGAGGAGTGAAGACAGAGGTTAGTGCTCCAACAGTCCACTGACACGTAGGTACACATAGGCACACAAATCACCCCCCAGTCACCCCCAGATCACCCCCCAGGTCACCCCAAAGCCCCCAATCACAGTGTCACTGATTGCAGTGATCATTTATTTTACTGATCACTGCATTTAGTGTCATCTGTGATTGTAAAAAGTTGCAAGGCAGTTAGGATTAGGCCCCTTTAGGTCCAGGGTAGCCCCCTAACCCCCCCTAATAAAGGTTTAACCCCTTGATCACCCCCCAGGTAACCCTTTCACCCCCTAACTTCAGCGTCACTAAGCGATTGTTTTTCCGATCGCTGTATTCGTGTCGCTGGTGTTTTAGATAGGCAGTTATTTTTTTTTTATGTTCGCCGCAGGTTTTTATTGGTGTCAGGTACCCCCATATTTAACCTAATAAAGGTTTTAACCCCCTGATTGCCCCTAGTTAACCCTTTCACCAGTGATCACCATATAAAGGTTACGGGTGACGCTGGTTGATTAGTTTGCTTTTTATAGCATCAGGGCACCCGCCGTATATAACCCAATAAAGGTTTAACCCCCCTGATCGCCCGGCGGGTGAGATCAATTAGGTTTTAGCGCCAGAGAGGGTCTGCGTCGCCCCAGGCAGTGTTAGGTTAGTGCCAGTAACGCTAACACCCACGCGCAAAGCATACACCCCCCTTAGTGGTATAGTATCTGATCAGATCTATACTAGCATCCCCAGCAGTTTAGGGTTCCCAAAAACGCAGTGTTAGCGGGATCAGCCCAGATACCTGCTAGTACCTGCGTTTAGCCCCTCCGCCCAGCCCAGCCCAGCCCAGCCCACCCAAGTGCAGTATCGATCGATCACTGTCACTTACCAAACACAACACACATAACTGCAGCGTTCGCAGAGACAGGCCTGATCCCTGCGATCGCTAACAGTTTTTTTGTAGCGTTTGATATATTTGCTGACGACAGTCAGGTGCTTTTTTTCCTGTGAATCTTACTAGTGTACCCCTAAATTTAGAGCCCAAAATGGCAAGTCGAAGGTACACTAGTAAAGAGGCCTACGAGATTCTGAGCATGACAGATAGTGAAGAGGAGGTCACGTATCTGTCAGATTCAGGCTCAGAATATCTTCCCGTAGAAGACAGTGACGTCAGCGGCCCCACGTCAGATAGCTCTGACGACGAAGTTGAGGTCCCTGCTAAGGTCAGGCGTACCCGATCCCGATCTTCTGAGGTTGTTGAGGAGCAAGAACCGCAGGTCTCTCGTATCATGGAGCAGAGTAGTACTAGCGCCGCTATTCCTTCTGGTGAACTGGCAAGCACCAGCGGCCTAGTACAGCCTGGACGTACATCCAGCACTGCAGTAACACTTGGTGACGTGGCGAGTCCCATAAGTGCAGTTCAAGCTGGCGAGGTGGCAAGCACAAGTAGTGTCCCGCTGCCACCAAGAAGACAAAGGCAGGCCCGTCGTGCCCATACTGCCCTTCCTGCAGAATTCGCCTATCCTGATTGGGTCCCCACCACTTCTGCAGAACCCGTACTTCCCCCATTCACTGCCCAACCCGGTATTCAGGTGGAAACAGCTGATTTTATGCCAATCGATTTTTATTCGCTGTTTTTCACGGAAGATCTCTATAGATCTATTGTGGACCAGAGTAATTTATATGCTGGTCAATTTATCGCCGCTAACCCCCAGTTGCCTAAAATTGCCAGAAATTGGAAACCAATTACGGTTTCCGAACTTAAGACCTTTCTGGGCCTTTCCCTCAACATGGGCACACATAAATTTCCGTCATTGCGTGCTTATTGGTCCACGCACCCAATTGACCACATGCCCGTGTTCTCTGCCTCCATGTCCAGGGCACGATACGAGCAGATTTTGCGGTTCATGCACTTCAACGACAATGAACTTTGTCGTCCACGTGGGGACCCTGAATACGACCGGCTCTATAAAATTCGGCCCCTCATAAACCACTTCAACAAACGTTTTGCAGCCTTGTTTACTCCCGATCAAGTTGTCTGCGTTGATGAGTCCCTGATTAAATTTTCTGGCCGCTTGTCTTTCAAGCAGTACCTTCCCAGCAAGCGTGCCAGATACGGGGTCAAGCTCTACAAGTTCTGTGACAGGGCAACAGGCTATGTAGTGAACTTTACGGTTTATGAGGGAAAAGACAGTCAGATTGAGTCGGTCAACTGCCCGGATTACATAGGGAGCGCTGGCAAGATAGTGTGGAACTTGGTGTCACCCTTATTCGGAAAGGGGTACCACTTGTATGTGGACAATTATTACACGAGCATGCCACTGTTTAGTCACTTGTTTGATCATAAGATTGGAGCATGTGGCACCGTGCGACCTAATCGCCGGGGCTTTCCCCAGCGGCTTGTAGATGCCCGTCTTAGGCTGGGGGAGAGAGCCTGCTTGAAGTGTAATAACTTGCTCGCTATGAAGTGGAGGGACAATAAGAGTGTTTTCCTTCTTACCTCCCTTCATGCAGACACGACAGTCCAAATTCCTACGGCGACTGGTGTTGTGGAGAAACCCCTCTGTGTCCACGAATATAACCAAAATATGGGAGGGGTGGACCTCAACGACCAGTTGATGGCGCCGTATCTAATTGACCGTAAGGCGAGACGCTGGTACAAAAAAGTGTCTCTATCATTATTCCAATTGGCTTTGCTGAACGCTCATGTGCTATACAGAGCTTCAGGCGGGACGTTATCTCTTCTAAAATTCCAGAATGAGATAGTCACAGAACTCCTGTATCCAGGCGGTTCTGCACCTCACCATCCCCAACCAAATGCAGTAAGCCGGCTGCATGAGAGGCATTATTCGTATGTCCTCCCGAGTACCCCTACCCAAAGCCACCCCCAAAAAAGATGTCGTGTCTGTAGCAAGCGCGGATTTAGGCGTGACACCCGTAGTTTTTGTCCACGCTGTCCTGACAAGCCTGGTCTTTGCCAAGGTGAATGTTTTGAACGCTACCACTCAAAAGTGAAGTTTTAGCGTAGGGTACAGCATTTCACAGACTAGGACACACTTACACAGGGTCTCCCAAGATGCCATTACATTTTGAGAGACCCGAACCATTACAGTTGTAAAGTTACAAAAAAAAGTGTAAAAAAGAAAAAAAAAACGTAAAAAACAAAACACAAAAAAAATATAAAATAAAAAAACCAAAAATAGTTGTCGTTTTATTGTTCTCTCTCTCTCTATTTTCTCTCTATTGTTCTGCTCTTTTTTACTGTATTCTATTCTGCAATGTTTTATCATGCTTGCTTTTCAGGTATGTAATTTTTTGTTTTCAGGTGCGCCATTCAACTGCAGCGCGGAATTATTTATCTTGACAGCAACAGCGTTTGCTCCCACGATACATAAAGCCGTGACTCCAGTGCTGTAGGAGGTGATTTCACCACCACAGTTAAAAAAAAGAGCATATATGCCGAAGCATGGGGGCAGCAGGGGCGGAGGAGCGATTTTGCTCCTAATGCCGCGTACATACGGTCGAAATTCCGACCGTGTGTACGCGGCATAACTTTTTTGCGGGAGGATGCCCCCATGCTTCGGCATATATATATTTTAGGCACAGGTTGCGTTAAAACATTTTTTTATTTTTTACTAGGTTTTGTTTTGGTATTTGCTTTGCAGGTATGGCATGGTAAGGTCTTACTGTTGTACTGTAATGTTACTTTGTTTTAATGTTAACCACCATTTGCTTAGCAGGTACGCCATTCAGTTGCAGCGCGGATCTATTTATCTTGACAGCAACAGCGTTTGCTCCCACGATACATAAAGCCGTGACTCCAACGCTGTAGGAGGTGATTTCACCACCACAGTTAAAAAAAAGAGCATATATGCCGAAGCATGGGGGCAGCAGGGGCGGAGGAGCGATTTTGCTCCTAATGCCGCGTACATACGGTCGAAATTCCGACCGTGTGTACGCGGCATAACTTTTTTGCGGGAGGATGCCCCCATGCTTCGGCATATATATATTTTAGGCACAGGTTGCGTTAAAACATTTTTTTATTTTTTACTAGGTTTTGTTTTGGTATTTGCTTTGCAGGTATGGCATGGTAAGGTCTTACTGTTGTACTGTAATGTTACTTTGTTTTAATGTTAACCACCATTTGCTTAGCAGGTACGCCATTCAGTTGCAGCACGGATCTATTTATCTTGACAGCAACAGCGTTTGCTCCCACGATACATAAAGCCGTGACTCCAACGCTGTAGGAGGTGATTTCACCACCACAGTTAAAAAAAAGAGCATATATGCCGAAGCATGGGGGCAGCAGGGGCGGAGGAGCGATTTTGCTCCTAATGCCGCGTATATACGGTCGAAATTCCAACGGAGGCTTATCCGTGGAAAAGTCCGACCGTGTGTACGCGGCATAACCTTTTATGCCGCGTACATACGGTCGAAATTCCGACGAAGGCTTGACCGTGTGTACGCGGCATAACTTTTTTGCGGGAGGATGCCCCCATGCTTCGGCATATATGCCCATCATTAGAAGTGGGTGGATGAAGGGAGGTATTCTAATGGTGGGCATACCCACCAATCAATCTCTTTTTTTCGTTCAGCCAATAGGCTGTATGAAAAAAAAGATTACAATACATGTCCAACAAGGACCAGCAACGTACTGGTATGTTGCTGGACTTTGAATGTTTATACCAGAATGATGCCTGCGGGTTTAGGTATCATCTTGGTATCATTCTTTTCAGCCAGCAGCCGGCTTTCATGTAAAAGCAATTCTAGCAGATAATTAGCCTCTAGACTGCTTTTACAAGCAGTGGGAGGGAATGTCCCCCCCCCGGATATAAAAAGCGCCATTGGGAAATTGGGAAAGCATTTTATCACACCGATCTTGGTGTGGTCAGATGCTTTGAGGGCAGAGGAAAGATCTAGGGTCTAACCCCCCAATTTTTTTCAAAAAAAGAGTACCTGTCACTACCTATTGCTATCATAGGGGATATTTACATTCCCTGAGATAACGATAAAAATGGTAAAAAAATAAAATATGGAAGGCACAGTTTAAAAATAAAATAAAAAAGCCAAATAAATAATAAAAAAAAAAAAAAAAAAAAAAAAAAAGCACCGCTGTCCCCCCCTGCTATTGCGCAAAGGCGAACGCAAGCGTCGGTCTAGCGTCATATGTAAACAGCAATTGCATCATGCATGTGAGGTATCACCGCGAAGGTCAGATCGAGGGCAGTCATTTTAGCAGTAGACCTCCTCTGTAAATCTAACGTGGTAACCTGTAAAGGCTTTTAAATGCTTTTAAAAATGAATGTAGCTTTGTCGCCGCTGCGCGTTTGTGCGCAATTTTAAAGCATGTCGTGTTTGGTATCCATGTACTCGGCCTATGATCATCTTTTTTATTTCATCAAACATTTGGGCAATATAGTGTTTTTTAGTGCATTAAAAATAAAAAAAGTGTGTTTTTCCCCCAAAAAATGCGTTTGAAAAATCGCTGCGCAAATACTGTGTGGAAAAAAAAAATGCAACACCCACTATTTTAATCTGTAGGGCCTTTGCTTTAAAAAAATATATAATGTTTGGGGGTTCAACATAATTTTCTTGCAAAAAATTTTTTTCTTTCATGTAAACAAAAAGTGTCAGAAAGGGCTTTGTCTTCAAGTGGTTAGAAGAGTGGATGATGTGTGACATAAGCTTCCTAATGTTGTGCATAAAATGCCAGGACAGTTCAAAACCCCCCCAAATGACCCCATTTTGTAAAGTAGACACCTCAAGCTATTTGCTGAGAGGCATGTTGAGCCCATTGAATATTATTTTTTTTGTCCCAAGTGATTGAATAATGACCAAAAAAAAAAAATGTACAAAAAGTTGTCACTAAATTATATATTGCTCAAACATGCCATGGGCATATGTGGAATTACACCCCAAAATACATTCTGTTGCTTCTCCTGAGTACGGGGATACCACATGTGTGGGACTTTTTGGGAGCCTAGTCGCGTACGGGACCCCAAAAACCAAGCACCGCCTTCAGGATTTCTATGGGTGTAAATTTTTGATTTCACTCCTCACTGCCTATCACAGTTTCGGAGGCCATGGAATGCCCAGATGGCACAAAACCCCCCCAAATGACCCCATTTTGGAAAGTAGACACCCCAAGCTATTTGCTGAGAGGTATGTTGAGTATTTTGCAGATCTCGCTTTTTGTCACAAAGTTTTGAAAATGTAAAAAAAGAAAAAAAAAAAGAAAAAAAATGTCTTTCTTAATTTTCAAAAACAAATGAGAGCTGTAAAATACTCACCATGCCTCTCAGCAAATAGCTTGGGGTGTCTACTTTCCAAAATGGGGTCATTTGTGGGGGTTTTGGGCTATTTTGACATTTTATGGCCTTCAAAACTGTGATAGGTAGTGAGGAGTGAAATCAAAAATTTATGCCCTTAGAAACCTTGAAGGCGGTGCTTGGTTTTTGGGGTCCCGTACGCGGCTAGGCTCCCAAAAAGTCCCACACATGTGGTATCCCCGTACTCAGGAGAAGCAGCAGAATGTATTTTGGGGTGTAATTTCACATATAACCATGGCATGTGTGAGCAATATATCATTTAGTGACAACTTTTTGTAAATTTTTTTTTTCTTTTTGTCATTATTCAATCATTTGGGACAAAAAAAAAATATTCAATGGGCTCAACATGCCTCTCAGCAAATAGCTTGGGGTGTCTACTTTCCAAAATGGGGTCATTTGGGGGGGTTTTGTGCCATCTTGGCATTTTATGGCCTTCAAAACTGTGATAGGTAGTGAGGAGCGAAATCAAAAATTTATGCCCTTAGAAACCTTGAAGGCGGTGCTTGGTTTTTGGGGTCCCGTACGCGGCTAGGCTCCCAAAAAGTCCCACACATGTGGTATCCCCGTACTCAGGAGAAGCAGCAGAATGTATTTTGGGGTGTAATTTCACATATGCCCATGGCATGTGTGAGCAATATATCATTTAGTGACAACTTTGTGCAAAAAAAAAACAGTTTGTCATATTCCCGCAACCTGTGGCAAAATATAAAATATTCCATGGACTCAACATGCCTCTCAGCAAATAGCTTGGGGTGTCTACTTTCCAAAATGGGGTAATTTGGGGGGGTTTTGTGCTATTTTGGCATTTTATGGCCTTCAAAACTGTGATAGGTAGTGAGGAGTGAAATCAAAAATTTACGCCCTTAGAAATCCTGAAGGCGGTGCTTGGTTTTTGGGGCCCTGTACGCGGCTAGGCTCCCAAAAAGTCCCACACATGTGGTATCCCCGTACTCAGGAAAAGCAGCAGAATGTATTTTGGGGTGCAATTCCACATATAACCATGGCATGTGTGAGCAATATATCATTTAGTGACAACTTTTTGTACATTTTTTTTTTTTCTTTTTGTCATTATTCAATCATTTGGGACAAAAAAAAAAAATATTCAATGGGGTCAACATGCCTCTCAGCAAATAGCTTGGGGTGTCTACTTTCCAAAATGGGGTCATTTGGGGGGGTTTTGTGCCATCTTGGCATTTTATGGCCTTCAAAACTGTGATAGGTAGTGAGGAGTGAAATCAAAAATTTATGCCCTTAGAAACCTTGAAGGCGGTGCTTGGTTTTTGGGGTCCCGTACGCGGCTAGGCTCCCAAAAAGTCCCACACATGTGGTATCCCCGTACTCAGGAGAAGCAGCAGAATGTATTTTGGGGTGTAATTTCACATATGCCCATGGCATGTGTGAGCAATATATCATTTAGTGACAACTTTGTGCAAAAAAAAAAAAGTTTGTCATATTCCCGCAACTTGTGGCAAAATATAAAATATTCCATGGACTGAACATGCCTCTCAGTAAATAGCTTGGGGTGTCTACTTTCCAAAATGGGGTCATTTGGGGGGGTTTTGTGCTATTTTGGCATTTTATGGCCTTCGAAACTGTGATAGGTAGTGAGGAGTGAAATCAAAAATTTGCGCCCTTAGAAATCCTGAAGGCGGTGCTTGGTTTCCGGGGTCCCGTACGTGGCTAGGCTCCTAAAAAGTCCCACACATGTGGTATCCCCGTACTCAGGAGAAGCAGCAGAATGTATTTTGGGGTGCAATTCCACATATAACCATGGCATGTGTGAGCAATATATCATTTAGTGACAACTTTTTGTAATTTTTTTTTTAAATTTTTTTTTTGTCATTATTCAATCACTTGGGACGAAAAAAATAAATATTCAATTGGCTCAACATGCCTCTCAGCAATTTCCTTGGGGTGTCTACTTTCCAAAATGGGGTCATTTGGGGGGGTTTTGTACTGCCCTGCCATTTTAGCACCTCAAGAAATGAGATAGGCAGTCATAAATTTAAAGCTGTGTAAATTTCAGAAAATGTACCCTAGTTTGTAAACGCTATAACTTTTGCGCAAACCAATAAATATACGCTTATTGACATTTTTTTTACTAAAGACATGTGGCTGAATACATTTTGGCCTAAATGTATGACTAAAATTGAGTTTATTCGATTTTTCTTATAACAAAAAATAGAAAATATCATTTTTTTTCAAAATTTTCGGTCTTTTTCTGTTTATATCGCAAAAAATAAAAATCGCAGAGGCAATCAAATACCATTAAAAGAAAGCTCTATTTGTGGGAAGAAAAGGACGCAAATTTCATTTGGGTACAACATTGCATGTCCGCACAATTTACAGTTAAAGCAGCGCAGTGCCGAATCCCAAAAACAGGCTTGGTCCTAATGGCCCGAAATGGTCCGGGGCTTAAGTGGTTAAGTACCGTTTATTATAATATAGTGATATTCCCTTGTTGTGCAGTGAGCCGCTCATGAGGTGTCGCCATACTACTGTCGGAAGGTGGGTTATAGGGTGCGGGTGTGATTTCATAAAGTGAGCCACACGTATACAAGTGAAAAGCATGTGCTTTGGCATATTAAATTCCCTTTTTAAACAGTCTGCTGATTTAGGACAGTTATTTTGGAGTAAGTCATGCACCGTGTTTATCCCTTGGAAAGCGGAATGTTTTCAAGAATAGCATTGGAACATTAGCTTCAAATATGCTTAGAGGGAATTTGAAGTCTATCACCTTGCAGTCGCTAAGTTGGCGGGTTAGGAGGAATCTCCAAGCTTGTAATGAGATGGTGATAGTGGGGGGTGAATTCTTGGTGTCCCAGGGTATCCAATTATCTCCCATAAGAACTGTCTGAAGATCTGGTATAGGAGCTAGTGATTTTTCAATTTCTACCAAAAGTGGTATGTCAGTGGAAAAAAAAACAGAATTTGAGTTGGTCAAGCCTGGTTGCCCTCATATAATCATGGACATCGATTAGTCCCGCCCCTCCTACACTTTTATGAGGGATTTGATTATTTCGTAAGCATCTAGCTTTCTTTGTGCCCCATAAAAGTGTCCATTTAAGATTGGAAAGGGCCTTGAGGTATTGTGCTGGGATGACTATCGGGAGTACCCTGAAAACGTATATAATCTGTGGTAAAATAAGCATTTTGAATGCTGCCAACCTGCCCATCCAAGATAGTTCATTTTTGGCTATATTTCTGGTTTGGATTTCTATTTTACTAATAAGGGGTTTTAGATTCGAATCTGCTAGTGAGCTAGTGGTACTAGTCAGGGTGATGCCCAAGTATGTTATACCCTTATCAGTCCAGGAATACGGAAGAGATTGACATAACTTGAGACATTCTGTGGCTGATACCCCCAGATTTAGGATGAGGGATTTGGTGAAATTTACTTTATAATAGGAAACATCCCCAAAGGATTTGTAGGTAGTGATATAGGGGGGTTTGTTAACAACAATACTACATCGTCCGCAAACAGATATATAACGTGGGGAGTGGAACCAAATTCAAAACCTGATATGCTATCATGTGTTCTGACGGCCTCCGCCAGGGGTTCAATCATAAGATTGTTGGAGATAGGGGACAACCTTGGCTGGTACCGTTGGTTATCTGAAAGGGAGTGGAGAGCATACTGGACGTGTATACCTGTGCTGAGGGGCAAGAGTATAAGGCTAGTACTGCATTCAGTATATGACCACTAAATCCAAACTTAGATAATGTCATTGACATGTATTCCCAATGTACTCTGTCAAACGCCTTCTCTGCATCTATAGAAAGCAGCAGAGAAGGCGTTTTGTTTTTTTCAACATGGTGGATTATGTTAATGATTCTCCTTGTAGCATCTGAGGTTTGTCTCCCCCTCACAAAGCCCATCTGGTCACGCTGAATAAGATGGAATGAAATCCGCTATTCGTTTGGCTAATAGTTTGGCGTAAAATTTGACATCGGTATTCAATAGAGAAATAGGGCAAAAATTGGGAGGTGTAGTAGGATCCTTGCCTGGCTTGGGGAGGGTAACTATGTATGCTCGTAACATTTCTGGTGGAAATATCGCCGTATCTGCAGCCTTAGTGAAGACTGTTTTCATATGTGGGATAAGATAAGAGCTAAACGTTTTAAAATATTCATTTAAAAACCCGTCAGGCCCAGGTGATTTGCCATTTGGTAGTGAAGCTATGACAGCTTCTATCTCAGATGTGGGAAACGGGGATTTTAATGAGAGAATTTGGGTCTCTGAGAGAGAAGGTAAATTAAATTTCTGTAGGAAGTTCTGAATGTTTTCAGTTGTAGGTTGATGTGTGGAGGGATCGTCTTTGATGTTATACAGATTACTGTAATACATAGCGAATTGGTTTGCGATGTCCTGTGGGTTAATGATTTTGTGTTTGAGAGTGGAATGTATCAAGTGGGCAATTCTTGTCTTAGTGTGTGCAGCTTTTATCCTATTGGCTAAATATTTGCCTGCTCTGTTGGCATTGGCGTACAAATTCAGTTTCAGATGTCTTAAGTGGTAGTCATATTGTTTGGACAGAATTGTTCTCAGAGTCTCTCTTAATTGGGAACGTTTTTGTGTGAGGGTATGATCGAGTGCTTGTTTATTTTGTGCTTCCAATGTATGTATTTCAGTTAGGATAGAGTTGATCTTAGCTGTATGGCGTTTTTTATCTCTACAACCTAGTTGTATTAAAATGCCCCTCATGTATGCCTTATGGGCATTCCAGAGAGTGAAAGGATTCTCCACAGAATCAGCATTGTTTAGAAAGAAAGTACTTAGGTGTTAGGAGATTATTGTGGAGGTTCGGGGTTCTTGCATTAATCTGGTGTTGTTGTGCCAGATGGGTGGGGAGGAGGAGACAACCTGATCATTAATGGTAATAGTAATAGCGGCGTGGTCAGGCCACATAATGTCATGTATCATCGCAGAAGAAACTTTTTGCAGTAACCATTTGTCTGTTAGAAATAAGTCAATGAGTGAGTAGGAACAATGTCTGTGGGAAAAGAAGGTGTAGTCCCTTGCATTCGCGTTCAAGCATCTCCAAACATCAAATAGTTCTGCGTTATGAATTGTTTTGTTCAAATATGTGGACCTGTTTGTTTTTTTTGTAGACGTATCTAGTCTAGGATCTACTATGAGATTGAAGTCACCACAGACAATGAGGTTGCCATATTGTTGAGTCATGATTTTCTTTAGTAGTCTGCTAAGGAAGCAGATCTGATGTGAATTTGGAGCATACAGAGATACCAATGTATATGGATGTGAGTTAATATCTCCTTTCAAGATGATATATCTACCATTTGGATCAAGAATGGTCTCTTTATGCTGGAAAGATAGAGTATTCCTCAATGCAATCAATACCCCTCCCTTTTTATGACCCGGCGTGCAGGCCAAGAACACATGAGGGTAGTCTTTATGTGAACATTTTGGAGTTTTGGATTCCTGAAAGTGAGTCTCTTGGACACGCAGGATATCTGCCCTGCGTTTCCTGGCTTCTGTCCACATGGATAGTCTTTTCGCGGGGTGGTACAGCCCTCTGGAATTGATAGATAGGCAGTTAATGATCATGTGGAGGGTTGTGAGAAGTCTGTAGTGCCATGTATTGCATATACTCACTGTGGCCATGGTAGAAGTCCAGGGAGGGAGTATGAATTCTAGTTTTGTCCTGGGTGAAGTGTGAGGTCGCTGCTGGTTTGCGTGCTTCAAACAGATAATGTGCTCAACTGTTGCATAGACCCATAGGTCCTCAGGTGTGGGACAGGATATGGTCTTCCATTTTTAAATCTTCTAGATGTGTTATTCAAAGGGAAACCTCGGTGAAGATCCTCATGTTCTGGATTCTGTCTAGTGTGAGTTCAATTTCTTACACACTTTATTTCACCCCATATAGACTTCTTTGGCATTCCCCACAAGTTTACCATCACTGTGGTGCACTAACTCGGCAGGTCCATCTGTACCACTTGGTACCCCCATCCTTACACCTTGCCCGCACGGATTCCCATTGCCTCGGCTTCCGGGTAGGACACCTTCTGGTTGGCCCTGGTCCACCGTTTCACTCATCCCCATGATCCATCCTTTGCATGTAAGTTTCTCAGGATTGGTACAAATGGCCTCTCCTGTTTATGCTTTATGTCAATATAGGCTAAATCCATCTTTTTATATACATTCTTTTTAGATTGCTTATTGGAAGCATCCGCCCCTGATGAGTTAAATACGAAACACATCGGGCTAAAAAGGATGCATACCAGCCTTTTGATCCATCTACAATTTTACCACCATCATGCCTACACAATTGCTACATCTTGTCATTCCACTGCACTATGCCGCTTTAAGGAACCAATGTTCACATATGTGTACTCATGGGATTTGTACATCTATCTATTAGGCTTGTGCAATTCGTTTCGTAACGAATTGAAATTCGTCCGAATTTAGCAACTTTCGGACATTCGGAAGCATTCGAATTTCCGAACAAAGCAATTACGAATAAGACCGAATCCGAAATAAATTATACCGCAAATAGCGAATGCCCGAATGTCTTCGGCATAATTCGTTATGAAAAAGTTACGAATGTACGAATCCATACGAAGCACAATAACACTCACTCTGCTCTGCTCTCTGCTTCTCCCACACCGTGCTGAACTCCCTCTCAAAATGGTGTACAGGGGCGGAGGTTATAGCCGCATGTAAAAAACGAAAGTAAAATACGAGATTTCGAATCCATTCGAAGCACAATAACACTCTGCTCTGCTCTCTGCTTCTCCCTCACCGTGCTGAACCCTCTCAAAATGGTGTACAGGGGCGGAGCCTATAGCCGCATGTTAAAAACGAAAGTAAAATACGAGATTTCGAATCGTTACAAATAACCGCAATGTATTTAGAAAAGTACAAATCCATTCGAAGCACATTAGGCATAATAGGCAGCGTCGTTGTGAGAGAGACACGGAAAATTACGAATCAACGAACCCAAAAAAAGTTACGAAAGTAGGAGTTGTGTCCAGAATCAACGAAAAACAACGTACTCTACCGAAAGTACGAACCCAAAAAAAGTTACGAAAGTAGGAGTTGTGTCCAGAATCAACGAAAAACAACGTACTCTACCGAAAGTACGAATTATAAAGCAACAAAAAATTCAACGAAAAATGTCGCTTGCAAAAATACGAATGAGTCCGAACACGAAAAATCCCGTCTAGCAAAATTACGAATGATTACGAATCAACAGGACCGGAAAGAAACGAACCGAAACGGAACGAATTTTTCCGTTGTGCACAAGTCTACTATCTATCATACTGTTATGTAATTTTAGTTGATGTTAGTTTGTAAACTTGTCCATGAATCATATGCACTGTCATATTGCCATGAGTCTTTTAAGTCAATGCAAGAATATGTCTTCTATGTCTACGATATGTATGTAATATCATGTGCAATCCCATCATTCTCATATTGTAATACATTTTACTCCTCATGTTATTAAAAACATGTGTTTCCTTTATGTACCCCCACCTTGTCCAGAACCTCATTCAAAGTCCCAAATTCCCCCCTTTTTTTCTATATTGTACCCGGGATGGAGACATTAGCCATGTGTCTCACTCAAAGTCCCACCTGTGTTCACACACAGCCCCCCTCTTTTGCACTTAAACGGGATGGAGGTTTTGGACTGAGTCAGCAGTGATCCCCTGCCACCTCTGTGGGTGGTCTGGGTTCCCCTCTACGGTCGTGTACCCTTTTTGGGCCCCCCCCTCACTCTAGACATGGTCACCATGCCTGAGTGATACGGCATTTGTTTGTTTTTTGTTTTTTGTTGTTTGCATTCCATTGGGGACTGTCAGCCTTTGGTACTATAGGCCTTCCCTTTTTTTGTCCATTGCCCGGAAGCTGCGATGTGTTCTGTGCGCCGTCCCTCCACCCACTTCCTCCGCCCCCTCACCAGGCGGAGCTCGGGGTGCTGGGCGGGGCCCTCATCACATCAACGCCACGCACTGCGTCCCACGCGTGATGTCATCACTGGCGCCGCGACGTTGGACGTATCTTCACCAACTCGGCAGTCACCATCCACAGAGGTCAGCCTCCATCGAGCGGTTGGTATCGTCCCGATTAAGGCCCCTCCCCGCACGTGACTAGCTGGCGTGACGTTGGCGGGAACCCACGCATGGCTTTGTATGATGGGGGTTTCTGTATAAATACTGTCATGCGCACACAGTCTCCACCGTTTTATGCTGAGTACGCCATTGCATTTGGACTCTTCTTGTCCCATTGCACAATACTGAGGTAAATTTTGACTTGACTCCACCACGTTACTGGATTCTGTCTAGTGTGAGTTCAATTTCTTACACACTTTATTTCACCCCATATAGACTTCTTTGGCATTCCCCACAAGTTTACCATCACTGTGGTGCACTAACTCGGCAGGTCCATCTGTACCACTTGGTACCCCCTTCCTTACACCTTGCCTGCACGGATTCCCATTGCCTCAGCTTTCGGGTAGGACACCTTCTGATTGGCCCTGGTCCACCGTTTCACTCATCCCCATGATCCATCCTTTGCATGTAAGTTTCTCAGGATTGGTACAAATGGCCTCTCCTGTTTATGCTTTATGTCAATATAGGCTAAATCCATCTTTTTATATACATTCTTTTTAGATTGCTTATTGGAAGCATCCGCCCCTGATAAGTTAAATACGAAACGCGTCGGGCTAAAAAGGATGCCCACACACTTCCATACCAGCCTTTTGATCCATCTACAATTTTACCACCATCATGCCTACACAATTGCTACATCTTGTCATTCCACTGCACTATGCCGCTTTAAGGAACCAATGTTCACATATGTGTACTCATGGGATTTGTACATCTATCTATCATACTGTTATGTAATTTTAGTTGATGTTAGTTTGTAAACTTTATGTCCATGAATCATATGCACTGTCATATTGCCATGAGTCTTTTAAGTCAATGCAAGAATATGTCTTCTATGTCTACGATATGTATGTAATATATGGTATACAGGGTGAACAAATACTTGCGCTAACAGCAAAAATATAAATATATAAAGCAGCGTGCACAGTCTGTGAATAAAGCAAACTCAAAAACGTATAAAACCAAAAATGCAGCGCTTCAAAGTGAAAATCAGTCCATATAATTCATGACGAAAGAAATGGATGCAGGAAATTAAAGAACTCCACCACCAAAGACTTCAGTGTGAACAGATAACACACCACCACAAAAAATGTGCTCACAGTCTGCTTACCAAAAAGCGAGCATCATAAGCATTTAATGAAATGCAGAGGGTCACAGATGGATAAGGCTCACCTATCTTGATAGAGTAACAACCGAAGTGTCCGATAATTTCAACATCAAAGGAACTTCCAGGATTTGGATATCATATTTGCAGACCTCAGCAGGAGATGTTAAACCCATACAGAAAGAAAGGCAGCATAGTGAAGCCCGTAAGGTCAAATAAAATTTATTTAAAATTCTACTTACAGGGTAAAAAGATCATCAAGGCAAAAAAAGTATAATCCGCGGTTCTTAGCGTGCTCACATTGGTCAGCCTGACATGTTTCATCCAACAGGATATCATCAGAGGCGTGGCCAATGATGTGAGCATGCTCATTTATATACAGGAAGTAACAATCACATTTACCTGTGATAGGTAAACATGAAAGGTGCACAGCTTTTCCTAATTGTCATCACACTCACATTTACCCATGACAGGGCAACATGAAAGGTGCGCAGCTGTTCCTTATTGTCATCACACACTCACAATTACCTGTGATATGGCAACATGAAAGGTGCACAGCTTTTTCCTTATTGTCATCACACATTCACAGAGCCGCGCTTGCGCACCGCGACCGCACTGATAATGAAAAAAAGAGGAAAAAAACCACGGCCGCGCATGCGCGAACCGCCGTGCTAACCATGAAGACAGGAAGGAGAAACCACAATAACAATCACACTTCCAGAGGGGCGAGGCAGAGGACGGAACAGAGACACGGCCACAAGTGTCCTGCAATGACATCTCTGTATGAGAATGTCAAACATGATAATGACCTTCCTCGATGGGCAGAACAACAACCGGAAATGAATCGCCACATCAAAAGGAGGTTCACTCGGATGTAAACGCAGGTAACACAATACAGCCGGGCTTCACTATGCTGCCTTTCTTTCTGCATGGGTTTAACATCTCCTGCTGAGGTCTGCATATATGATATCCAAATCCTGGAAGTTCCTTTGATGTTGAAATTATCGGACACTTCGGTTGTTACTCTATCAAGATAGGAGAGCCTTATCCATCTGTGACCCTCTGCATTTCATTAAATGCTTATGATGCTCGCTTTTTGGTAAGCAGACTGTGAGCACATTTTTTGTGGTGGTGTGTTATCTGTTCACACTGAAGTCTTTGGTGGTGGAGTTCTTTAATTTCCTGCATCCATTTCTTTCGTCATGAATTATATGGACTGATTTTCACTTTGAAGCGCTGCATTTTTGGTTTTATACGTTTTTGAGTTTGCTTTATTCACAGACTCTGCTTTATATATTTATATTTTTGCTGTTAGCGCAAGTATTTGTTCACCCTGTATACCATTTGTTATTTGATTTTGTAATATTTGCTGCTTCACCTTATTTTCACTAATATGGATATATTTGATTTTCGGAACTCTCGTTCCCTGAATTTTAACGATATTTTCAATAATGTAGAGATTCAACAGAATCTGGATATTGGAGGTCTTTTTGTACGTTTAAAAAATCTGATGATCTTGGAGGTACATGGCTACTGGGACATTGCCTTTTTAGAAAAATACTTAGAGGATAAGATGGTGCCCAGAAGCCTGAGATTCGAGATCACTCCGCAAGAGGATGAAATAGACCTCCTAGGCTGGTTCAAATATTTCAATGATATTGGTCTGGATCTGTTGCGATTTCTTATCGCCAGAAAAAGGCACAAACGTAATCAACTTGATAAGGATATTTCCGAGGTTAAAGATAAGCTATCATCATGCAAAGGATCAGAGGAGTATAAAAATAAATCTGAGAATCTCAAGAAGATTCTTGAAAAAGAGGATCTTGACCAGAAAATTAAAAAGAAAAAGAAGTTTACCAGAGATCTAGAAGATTACACCAGCAGTCAGGTGTTTAAATGGCAAGTTAAGAGAGTGGCCCTTGCTGAGGGAGGAGCAAGGAACGCCTCGGGGCCTGTCATACACCCTAAGCCATCTGCCCTCCTACATCCCATGTTCAGTCTAATGGGACTAATACCAATTCTAACACGCCTAAAGGGGGTTGGAGAAGGGTCGCTAATAACAAACAGAAGCCCATACCTTACAAACACCCACATAGTAAGGGAGGTCATGTAAGGAATCAGGGTTATGATGGCTATACTCAACATGATCGTTATGATGATGTTCCCACTTACAATTATTATGCACCTTTGAGAGAACGTCAGGATGCTTATGATGATTACGATGAACGAAATTACGATGATCGTTACATTGTTCAGCATCTATCTGTTCGAACCCCTAGAAATACACGACCGGATCCTAGACAATCAGGTTGGGATAGCCCAGGTTTTCATCCACCTAGGAGACCCCCTGTACCTCACCCGGGCCCCTCTTACCATTCAGATCTGCCCTCTCCCTCTTCTGCCCCCCCTTTTTTTCCCAGGGTCCCACAGGGAGGCAAAAGGGGAGGAGATCTAGGAGAGGGACCAGAGGGGGGAGGAGGAGCCGATCGAAAAAGACAAAGGGTGTAAGAGATGCTGGCATTTTTAACCTTTAGCCAGCATCCACTTACTGACAATGAAAAATTTGTATTGGATCGTGGACTCAAATTTGCTCCGGATAAACCCCTCAGTAAATTTGGGGCTTTTATAGATATTCAGAAATACATCCGAAAGTTGAATATTAAAATAATTTTTTTGTCTCAACCCGTTTCCATCAATGTAAATGAGACCAATGGAATTAAACACTCTGGTCTATCTAATGCTTCACTCTTTAATCCGCCTGGATTCATACCACCATCCATATCCGTTTTTAAAGAGTTAGTCTTGAAGTATCTTGATCAGGGATGAGCCGAACACCCCCCTGTTCGGTTCGCACCAGAACCTGCGAACAGACAAAATGTTTGTGTAAACTTTAGAACCCTATTAAATACAATGGACTCGAACGTTCGAAATCTAAAGTGTTAATTATAAAGGCTAATATGCAAGTTATTGTCCTAAAAAGTGTTTGGGGACCTGGGTCCTGCCCCAGGGGACATGTATCAATGCAAAAAGAAGTTTTAAAAACGTCCGTTTTTTCGGGAGCAGTGATTTTAATAATGCTTAAAATGAAAAAATAAAAGTGAAATATTCCTTTAAATTTCGTACCTGGGGGGTGTGTATGATATGCATGTGAAGTGGCGCATGTTTCCCGTGCTTAGAACTGTCCCTGCAAAAAATGTCATTTTTGAAAGAAAAAAAGTCTTTTAAAACTGACTCGCGGCTATTAATGAATTGTCGGCTCCCGGCAATACATACAAAAGTCATTGAGAAAAAAAAAAAAAAAAAGCGTGGGGGTTCCCCAGAATTCAATTACCAGGCCCTTCAGATCTGGCATGGATTTTAAGGGGAACTCCACCCCAAGTTTAAAAAAAAATGGCGTGGAGTCCCCCTAAAAATCCATACCAGACCCCTTATCCGAGCACGCAACCTGGCCGGCCGCAGGGGAAAAGGGGGGGACGAGAGAGCGGCCCCCCCTCCCTCCTGAACCGTACCAAGCCACATGCCCTCAACATGGGGAGGATGTCCCCATGTTGATGGGGACAAGGGCCTCATCCCCACAACCCTTGCCCGGTGGTTGTGGGGGTCTGCGGGCGGGGGGCTTATCGGAATCTGGAAGACCCCTTTAACAAAGGGGACCCCCAGATCCCGCCCCCCCCTATGTGAATTGGTAACGGGTACATTGTACCCCTACCATTTCACGAAGAAAGCGTAAAAAAAATGTTTAAAAAAACACACAAACACCTTGAAAAAGTCCTTTATTTAAAAAAATAAATAAATAAACATTCCAGCGGTGAAATCCAGTGTCCCGCGGCGATCCCGATGTCCAGCGCTGTCCTTCATTGGTTGTGCCTGAGCGGACCTGATGGGGAACTCCCTCTCAGTATTTTAAATGTATAGACCCGCCCCTTCTAAAGTTCCCCATCAGGTCCGCTCAGCGGACGAGATGCGGAACATGAGAAGGGGCGGGTCTATACATGTATTACCAAAGTGAGAGCAGTTCCCCATCAGGTCTGCCCCCTCGGTATGTCAGACCCGCCTACGTCATTGGCTTGAGCGGGGAACTTCCTTCACTATGTAAATTTAAATTTACATAGTGAAGGAAGTTCCCCGCTCAAGCCAATGACGTAGGCGGGTCTGACATACCGAGGAGGCGGACCTGATGGGGAACTGCTCTCACTTTGGTAATACATGTATAGACCCGCCCCTTCTCATGTTCCGCATCTCGTCCGCTGAGCGGACCTGATGGGGAACTTTAGAAGGGGCGGGTCTATACATTTAAAATACTGAGAGGGAGTTCCCCATCAGGTCCGCTCAGGCACAACCAATGACGGACAGCGCTGGACATCGGGATCGCCGCGGGACACTGGATTTCACCGCTGGAATGTTTTTTTTTTTTTAAATAAAGGACTTTTTCAAGGTGTTTGTGTGTTTTTTTAAACATTTTTTTACGCTTTCTTCGTGAAATGGTAGGGGTACAATGTACCCCTTACCAATTCACATAGGGGGGGGGCCGGGATCTGGGGGTCCTCTTTGTTAAAGGGGTCTTCCAGATTCCGATAAGCCCCCCGCCCGCAGACCCCCACAACCACCGGGCAAGGGTTGTGGGGATGAGGCCCTTGTCCCCATCAACATGGGGACATCCTCCCCATGTTGAGGGCATGTGGCTTGGTACGGTTCAGGAGGGAGGGGGGCCGCTCTCTCGTCCCCCCCTTTTCCCCTGCGGCCGGCCAGGTTGCATGCTCGGATAAGGGGTCTGGTATGGATTTTTAGGGGGACTCCACGCCATTTTTTTTTAATTTGGGGTGGAGTTCCCCTTAAAATCCATGCCAGATCTGAAGGGCCTGGAATGGATATTTGGGGGAACCCCACGTCAATTTTTTTTTATTTGCGGCGGGGTTCCCCTTAATATCCATTCCAGACCTGAAGGGCCTGGTAATTGAATTCTGGGGACCCCCATGCTTTTTTTTTTTTTTTATCAATGACTTTTGTATGTATTGCCGGGAGCCGACAATTCATTAATAGCCGCGAGTCAGTTTTAAATGCATTTTTTTTCTTTCAAAAATGACACTTTTTGCAGGGACAGTTCTAAGCACGGGAAACATGCGCCACTTCACATGCATATCATACACACCCCCCAGGTACGAAATTTAAAGGAATATTTCACTTTTATTTATTCATTTTAAGCATTATTAAAATCACTGCTCCCGAAAAAACGGCCGTTTTTAAAACTTCTTTTTGCATTGATACATGTCCCATGGGGCAGGACCCGGGTCCCCAAACACTTTTTAGGACAATAACTTGCATATAAGCCTTTATAATTAGCACTTTAGATTTCTCCCATAGATTTTTCGAATTTGCCGCGAACACCCCAATTTGTTCGCTGTTCGGCGAACGGGCGAACAGGCAATGTTCGAGTCGAACATGAGTTCGACTCGAACTCGAAGCTCATCCCTAATCTTGATAAATTAAAAATTAAGAAGAACTATCAGGATTCACGCTTTCGTGAGGGATTAAAATCCCTTAAAGAGAGAGATGACATTATTGTCCATCCGGCGGACAAAGGAGGGGGCATTGTAGTGATGGACAAGCGTTCTTATATTTCTGAGATGGAAAGAATCTTGTCGGATGTGGATACTTATATTCCACTTAGTCATGATCCCATCTTTAGATATAAGAAGGAGCTCTCTTCACTCATTGAAAGGGGATTTGAAAATAACCTTTTGAATAGGAAAGAGAGGGACTTTCTTATTCCACTGGCCCCTAGGAAGCCTATCATGTACTTTTTGCCCAAGGTACATAAGAGTCTGAGTAACCCACCCGGAAGACCTATAATTAGTGGGCTTGACTCTATTACCTCGCAAATTGGCAAGTACATTGATGGTTTTTTGCAGCCTTTGGTGTCTGTTACACCATCTTACATCAAGGATTCTGCACAAGTTATTAGATCTCTAGAGAGTTTGGAGTGGAGGGATGGCTACATTTTGGCTACCGCCGATGTGGCCTCCCTCTACACCATTATCTCACATACTGATGGGTTGGAAGCCTTTGGAACCTTTTTAAAGAGGGACTCCAGTTTGGTCCCGTCTCAACAGGATTTTGTCCTGGAGTTATTGAATTATGCCATGACCCATAATTATTTTTGGTTTGGGGGAACCCATTACCTGCAAAATAGGGGGGTTGCCATGGGCGCAAAATTTGCGCCTAGTATGGCCAACCTATTTATGGCAAAGTGGGAGGAGGATGTCATCTACACCAACAGGAGATCTGAATTGATCTTCAGGGGGAGGTACATAGATGACATCCTCCTCCTGTGGAATGGTGACATGAAATCTCTAGCCACCTTTATGGAGTCTCTCAATAATAATACATTGGGGATTGTTCTTCAATTTGAGATGAGTTCTGAGGGTATCCATTTTCTGGATCTTGACCTACGGATCAAGAACGGTATTTTCAATATAACAACCTTTTTTAAAAGCACGGATCGCAATGGATATATAGGACGTGATAGTTGCCATCATCCATCATGGCTGAAATCGATCCCAAAAAGCCAATTTGTCCGGTTGAGGTGAAATTGCACTTTAAAGGGAGATTTTTTTACACAGGCCAATGTACTAAAAGAAAGGTTCATGGAGAAGGGATACTTATTAGATGATCTTAATGCTATTATTAAAGAAGTGGGAGACACTGATCGTGCCCTTATCCTTGGAAATAAGGATAGAGTGTCTTCTATGAAGACCAATTTTAATTTTGCTATGGTCACCACTTTTTCAACACAACATACTGACATTAAGAAAATTTTTACGAAACATTGGGGAGTCTTATGTAATGATAAGATTCTGGGACCTGTTTTGCCCGATAGGCCGCAAGTTGTTTTTAGAGGGGTTCCCCCTCTGAAACTGCAAGTGGCTCCCAATATTTTAGACGCTCCTAATAGAGTTTCCTTTTTTCAAAAAACTAAAGGTTATCATCCTTGCCATTACTGTAATGTGTGTATTGTTAATAAAGAAAAAAGTAGGAGAATTTGCCAATTTAGCTCACACACTACTGGAAGGGTATTCGACATTAACACTTTCATTACGTGTACATCTCTCAATGTCGTCTACCTTCTAATTTGTCCGTGCGGTCTCCAATATGTAGGCCGCACGACACGTGCTATGCATGTTCGTGTGAACGAACACATTACCAATATCAAAAAAGGTTTTCCTAAACATACAGTATCTCGGCACTATTTGGAATGTCATAACAAAAATCCCAAAGGCACGATTTTTTTGGCCATTGACCGTTTCACCCCACACTGGCGGGGAAGCATGTCTAAGCGAGAAATTTCTAGACTTGAAACTCGCTGGATTTATGATTTAAAATGTTATACCCCGTTTGGAATGAACGTCGAATGGGATATAAATTGTTTTATTAATAATAGTTGATTTTTCTCCCTTTTTAATTTTTATTCTATTTTTTCCTGGTGTTTTAATTAGGTTTTACATTATTTTTGTTCATATTTGCACCATACAGGTTGAGATTTTTTTCCCTGTTTGATGTGTGTGATGTAGCTATTCTATTTAGCTCATTTATCAATATAGTACTCTTTTATTTGGACACTAGTGGGCAGTGTCCATTTTATATATACATATTTTAATACTCTCATTATAGCTATTTGTGCGCTTTACGCTTTTAGTGAGCCTCCCTTTTTTATCCTCACTTTAGTGTAAATCGCTTATTTCATATTGAATTTTTATTTAATATGTGTCCTTTGTAATGCCATTGACTTTTGCTGGCATCTATTTTGGCTGGCTTTATACAATATCAGTTTCACCTTCCACTTCCGGTTTTGAGCAGTGGAACGCAGAGCCCGGCTGTATTGTGTTACCTGCGTTTACATCCGAGTGAACCTCCTTTTGATGTAGCGATTCATTTCCGGGTTGTTGTTCTGCCCATCGAGGAAGGTCATTATCATGTTTGACATTCTCATACAGAGATGTCATTGCAGGACACTTGTGGCCATGTCTCTGTTCCGTCCTCTGCCTCGCCCCTCTGGAAGTGTGATTGTTATTGTGGTTTCTCCTTCCTGTCTTCATGGTTAGCACGGCGGTTCGCGCATGCGCGGCCGTGGTTTTTTTCCTCTTTTTTTCATTATCAGTGCGGTCGCGGTGCGCATGCGCGGCTCTGTGAATGTGTGATGACAATAAGGAAAAAGCTGTGCACCTTTCATGTTGCCATATCACAGGTAATTGTGAGTGTGTGATGACAATAAGGAACAGCTGCGCACCTTTCATGTTGCCCTGTCATGGGTAAATGTGAGTGTGATGACAATTAGGAAAAGCTGTGCACCTTTCATGTTTACCTATCACAGGTAAATGTGATTGTTACTTCCTGTATATAAATGAGCGTGCTCACATCATTGGCCACGCCTCTGATGATATCCTGTTGGATGAAACATGTCAGGCTGACCAATGTGAGCACGCTAAGAACCGCGGATTATACTTTTTTTGCCTTGATGATCTTTTTACCCTGTAAGTAGAATTTTAAATAAATTTTATTTGACCTTACGGGCTTCACTATGCTGCCTTTCTTTCTGTATGGGTTTAACATCTCCTGCTGAGGTCTGCATATATGATATCCAAATCCTGGAAGTTCCTTTGATGTTGAAATTATCGGACACTTCGGTTGTTACTCTATCAAGATAGGAGAGCCTTATCCATCTGTGACCCTCTGCATTTCATTAAATGCTTATGATGCTCACTTTTTGGTAAGCAGACTGTGAGCACATTTTTTGTGGTGGTGTGTTATCTGTTCACACTGAAGTCTTTGGTGGTGGAGTTCTTTAATTTCCTGCATCCATTTCTTTCGTCATGAATTATATGGACTGATTTTCACTTTGAAGCGCTGCATTTTTGGTTTTATATGTATGTAATATCATGTGCAATCCCATCATTCTCATATTGTAATACATTTTACTCCTCATGTTATTAAAAACATGTGTTTCCTTTATGTACCCCCACCTTATCCAGAACCTCATTCAAAGTCCCAAATTCCCCCCTTTTTTTCTACATGTTCTGGTATAGGACCCCTGAACTTATACATAAGTACGACTCCTCTATATCGAGGAATTGTTGGCGATGTAACAAAGAAATAGGGTCAATGTTCCATATTTTTTGGCAATGCACTTTGATCCAGCCCCTTTGGTTAGATGTCATGAAGCTGATCCAGAAGGTGGTGGATGTTTCTTTGCCGCTTGACCCTCTACATTATTTGTTGGGTCTTCCCTTTAAGGGCATAACTAAATGCGGGAATAGATTGATATCCTATATTCTGTTAGCTGCCAAGAGATTGATTCCCCTCTGCTGGCTATCTAACTCCACCCCCCCTTGGTCCAGATTCCTCCAGCTAGTTGCTGAGATACGTAGGATGGAATTCATGATGGCCTCTGTACATGACTCATTGCCCCAATTTAACAAGATCTGGGACCTGTGGGATACATCAGAATATGGAATACACCCTTTGGCTAATGAGTCATTACTTGCCCAGTCCCCCCCCTCCCCCCTGTCTCGTCTAATATACCCAGTTTGGCCTCACTTAGATTTTGTCCTTGTACTGGTACTACCTTGCTTTTTCGTTGATTTTCATCGTTTTTCTCCTTTTTACCCTTGACCTCTGTTGCCTTTAAACTTTCTTTGTTATGCATATGAGTATGTTCTTCAATTTCTCTTGCTATACGGTTCACCCTTGTGCTCTGTATACCTGGGCACTTTGGCCGAAGTGTCCTGTTTGTTATGTACATTCTAATTTGCTTGAATTGCTATGTGATTACTTTGTGATTATTGTCATTCCACGGAAAATTTTCAATAAAAATTACAATTACAAAAAACAGATAACGTGCAAAACAAAAGTAGTAATAAAGAAAATACAAAGTTAATAGTGAAAATTAAAAAAAAATAACAATAAGAAAAGGATCAATGAACCGATCCATGTGCAGGCGTAACTACTATGAAAGGTCTAGGGGGAGAAAACGTGGATTATAATTTGGAACCCCTGTGTCCGGAGAGAACTGAATGATATGCATTGCTTTAAACTCACACGTTTCCACCGGCATTTTTCTTGGAGGAGCATTTGCGTGAGACCACTTGCCAGTCCTCTTGTATTTGACTAGGATTTGGAGTAGGAGCAGCTGGCAGAGCGTGGTCAGGTAGAATGCCTCATTGACGTAATGCTGCAATACCTTCTTCCAACGTTGAGATCAGGACCGATGTACCATTATGGGTAACTGAGAGCTTGGCAGGATACTTCCATTTATGGAGGATATTGTGGTTCCTCAGAGCTTTAGTTATCGTCGCTAGGTTGCGACGTTGTTGGAGTGTATGCCAGGATAACGCTCATGCTATGCCTGGATAATGCCTGGCAACGCTCATGACCTGTTTATGCAGGCTCTAAGCGTGTTCACAACCACTGCTCAAAACACAATACACAGGATCATGATAGCTGTAATAACTGTGCAGTACTCCTGACTGGAGACAGTGCTTCACCCTGGAGATGTAAATGTGATCCAACAGTGTGTTTTTTTCTGTGGTGGCTGCCCAGACCAGTTGGGTATATCCTCTTGAGTGAAGAAGGTCAGATATTGGCTTCTTTGCTCTGCACATAAAATCTTCATTGAAATCTCCACAGAGTATTATTGGTTGGTAATCCATTCTTTCCAAAGATTCCAAGAGGCCCAGCAGGTTAGTAAGGAATTGGCCAATACTGTAATCGGGTGGCCTGTAAACAACAGCAATTAAAGCTTGTACAGGGGACTCCAGTTTGACAACCAAGAACTCCAAGTCAGTCACATTGTGATGATACTACTTTTCAAAGGCCTTGAAATGGTTTCTGACATACAAGGCGACACCTCCGCCACTTTTACTTGCAATGTCAGGAAGGTTTGTGTATGAGAGGTGTCTGTTGCGGTTGAACAGGTTGTAGCCCTCCAGCTGGAGACTTTCAGCAACAGAAGAGCCTGAGAGATGAGTTTCAGTGAAACATAAAACATCTCCAAGTGTCAACTCGTGGTGAGATTTGATATCTTCAATGTGAGCTGTTAATCCTTCCGTGTTGTGATGGATAATTGTTAATGTTTGCTCTTTGTCTGTTGTCTGTAGAAACTTTAAGAGGGGCATAACACTTTCCAGTGATGCATTCTTCATTGTGTCCAGGGAGGCAGTGATTTCAGGATCAGCAAAGATCTTCTTCTCATCAAAGTCGGTTATGTGCAGTCCTTGCAGTGTAGTCGTTCTACTCAGAGCAACATAGGCCATTCCCGGTTGAAAGACCCATTTCAATGAGACCACTCCCGACTGTATGGACATCCCCTGACACTTATGAATCGTACATGCAAAAGCCAACTTCAAGGGGAACTGCCTGCTAACAACTCCTTTCTGTCTCTGTCTTCCCTCTACCCTTTCTATGTACACCAAGTTGTCAGCATCACAAGACGACTTGTTACGGTATCTCTGTCCTGCATTTGGATTGTCCAGCACAAGTCCAAGCTTGTTTATCGTAGTAGCACCATTCTCAGTTTGGATGATTATTCTTGCAATCTTTCCAAATGTCCCGTTAACAAGCCCGTCTTCAACATCAATGTTTCTTGTGATCATGATACGGGCACCTTCAGCTGCTTGCAGTGTGTCAATCAGATTGTCTTTGTGTCCTTTGAAAGGTTGGTGTTGCCTCAGCATCACTCCTGTTTTAGGGTCTTTTCTGTAATCGTCGGCATCTATGTTGGTGACGTTTTGAATGGAGAACAGAAACAGTTGCGGCATTATGTTTGTGAACCTCTTTGTTGGTGGCAAAGATGTGCAGCACGTCATTAGGGCAGTGGGTGGGATCTGTCAAAGCCTGAGCAAGAAGAGCTTTGTCATCATTGCTTAAGGTGCCAGTCTTCTGCTTGACTCTGATCCTATTCAAAAGCTCAGCAAATGAAATGTCATCCTTCTGTCACATGATCTCTGTCAACGTGATCATCTGAAAGTAGTCTTTCCAGACGTCATTGGTATTTTCCTCAAACACGCAGAGTGGCTTACTTTTTCCCAGCAGGGGGACCTGGTAAAAGTCTCCTACTGCTAGTACTGACATACCACCAAAAGGTTTCTTACTGCCTTTGATTTGCTGTAATCTCCAGTTGATGTAGGCAAACAGGGGCTTTGAAATCATTGACACCTCTTCAATAACAATGATCTCTGCATTTGACAGCTGTGCCCTCACTTCATCTGTGAGATTTCCAAGTCCTTGATAGGGTGGCTTCAAACTTCTTGGCAACTTCAGCAGAGAATGCAAAGTGTTGCCTGAAATGTTGAAAGCTGCTGTTCCTGTAAATGCAGTTAGTAAAACGCTGGGCATGGATATGTCTGCTTCCTCCCGTAGTCTGGTAAGTTTACAGAGTATCTTTGTCGCCTCAGCATAGATGCACTTTATCAGGTGTGATTTGCCTGTCCCTGCGCCACCAGTGACAAAGTAATAGAATGGGTCAGGATTTAGGCCACGCACACGGTTAGTGCACCAGTCACAAACTGAGTAGAATGTCTGAGCTTGTGTCCGGTTAAGGTTTCTGTACATTTTCCGAAGGAAATCGGGGCACATTTGTGGGGCCTTCACAGTAAGCGCAATTCCACCTGTTTGTTTGTGACGTGTATACTCCGGAACATCATCTTGTTCATTCTCATGAAGTGGCTCCCCTTCTTTGCGTTCCTCTATACATTCCAACCTATCCAACTCAGCTTCTGGGGCAAAGGTGTTCCAAGCATCTTCAACAGGGCCATTTTTTACAAAGTCATCCAAGACTTGTTCCACAATTTTGTTGTGTTGTTCGAACTTCTTTTGGTTGCTGATAACAATTGCAGACACTGCTCGGATTGCTTCTTCTCCTGGTAAGCTCACACAGGCGCCTTTGTAAAAATCCTGGTGTGTTGGGAACCTTACAGTTTTCAGTGATAACTCTGAACGGTGGGGGAAGTAGAGTTTAAGCAGTCTGCCGTAGTAGTTCTCGGGGTCCTTCTTCTCTGAGAAGCGTGCGTACCTGATGATTGCAGGCTTCCCTCTCGTGCGTTTTTGAATCATTCCCATTTCATTCAATAGACTGACACGCTTGCTGTCTTCCTTTTGCTTGCCATCTTCCTTCTGCTTGCCATAGACAACCCTGTAATGGGATGCAAAGTCTGCCAGACACATGGACTCAAACTCTGGTGTTTCGGGTCTGGCTCTGTATTTGTCGACAAAACTCGTCATCCACACATTAAGAGAATCGGCTGGTTTGTTCTGCAACGCACTGAGCGCGAGACTCATTTTCAGTGTGTTGTCACCAGTTGGCAGAAAAACAACCTCACGTGAGCAAGACTTCATTTTCAGGCTGCACGTACGGGCCACAGACTCCTGGGCGCTGACCTCTCTGTGTTTTGAATAAGCCTGAAGAACTTCTTTCATTTCTTCTCGTTCTGTCTCTGTTTCTGGGCTCATTTCTTTGACTATTGTTTTGAGATAGTCACTCAGCTCGCGTTCTGGCTTGGATATGTAGGACAACATGTACATGATGCAACCATACTCATCAAGAATGTACTGGATGTCCATGTTGGCATTCCAGGCCGTCAGCAAATGTGGATTGTAGTTGTTCACCCAGCAGTCCTTGACAATACGCTTCATTAGAATCACGCTTGAGGAGGTCAATGCCTCAATGTACGAGTTGTACTGATTCAAAGTCATATCACAATGTGCCAGTAGCTGCGACATGTCTTCAAGCTGCACTTTTGGCTTATTAAGCAAATCCCAGACTGGTTTCAGTTTGTTTTTGGCTGCTTGTGGTTTTATTGCACAATCTCCTTGTTCTTCTTGCATCTGGTAAGTTATCCTCGTTTTTTTAATAGGTGGCTTTGGAAATCCAAATCTGCATATTCTGTTACCTTTCTTGCAGGATTTTGAATGAGATCTGCTGTGCATTTGAAGTTCTGTTACAAATCTGTGAAGTAAGGCCTGTTTGGCTTCATTAGGCAGCTGGCATGAGATGTTATGATCTATAAAGGCACGCACCTTGTCATCACTGTTTTGTCCAAATATAGGAGCTCCTGCTACCCAACAGAGACAATGTATATGAGGGCTCCCTCTCGCCTGAAATTCAACCCGGTAAAAGTAATCGATAACTTCACCGATTGGCTGTGCAGGACCCAACAGCAGCTCTTGCATCAGAGCATCAACCCGTATGTCAAACATGCGCATGGTGGTCACTGGGTTGCTTCGAAGAATGTCACACTTTTCAGCCCAATCTAGCTCTGCAAAATCCACCTTTTTACCTTGTTGTGCCTTTATTGCCGTTATTACCTCTGGCCATCTGAATTCTGCAGCAGAGAAGGTAAGAAAAAATGTTGGCTTACCCAATTGTCTGACCATGGCTAGCAAATTCTTCAGATTTTTATCCCAGTAAGCTGGACTCCCTCTCAGTGGTTGCATGAACCTTGTGGCATCTCGGTTTCGCACCAACCGCTCAACATCACGCTTGTCCTGTAGCAGCTTGTTGGATATTTTCCATCCATCCCTGGTATTGGGTTTTCCTTTCCTTAACTGAATGGACATGCTGCTTTTGGCCATGTGTGTTTCTGTGACAAACTGCGCAAAGAAGAGGTAGCTTGTGTCTCTTGCAAAACGAGTATCAACACAAAAAAGCCTTGCATTGAAATACATGCTCGGGGACAGTTTGACTTGTCTTGCCTGGTCCAATGTATTCTGTCCAGTAGGGAACTGAACAGGGAAAGCCATTGCCTCAAGCCTAGGAACTTTAAAGAAGCTGACAGGTGTGTTTCCTTCTGCAGGTGCAATGCTGAATATTCCATCACTGTGTGTCAGTGCTTCCTCTCCAAGGTCAGATGGCTGCAAACAACTGTCTAGGCCAATTCCAGGTCTTAGTGCATCCTTCTCATCCTCTGCATTTGGAGGTTGTTGGTCAGGGCCTTCCTGTTGCTCAGAAGCAGCCGGTAAACATGCAGACTGTACCTCTGATGGATCACAATTTTCGATGCGTTCAAGTATCTCCATCATTTCAGTTTCATCACAACTGTCGAGTTCCATCCCATCATCATTATCAGCATCATAATCATCATCATCGATTGTCTCATCCAGTCTTATTGAAATGTCACTGTAATCGGGGTGTGTGTCAATGAGTTTTGACAGACCTGCTACTACATTTCTCATGTTGACATTGTGAAACAGCTGGTGGCCTTTGTAAGTCAGACGTCTTTTCAGCTTCACTCTGTGTAACTGGGATGTGCTCCGATCTTGGTAGAGTATTGACCGTGGTTTCCACCTCGGATGGCACACACACTACAGCGCCGTGTATAGCTGCCTGACGACCTTTTGGGAAGTGTGGTGATCTTGGAAAATGGCAGTATTTTGGCCAAAAGTTGTCTTTCCAGCACATTCAAATCGCAGAGCTCTGGGGGAATGGGCTCCAGCTCCATGTTGTTAGCCACAGCGATGGATGATTTGTGTCCTGCTTTTAAATGTGAATCACAGTTGTGACAAATCCATTCTTTGGTCCTTTCATCTGGTACGGTGCATTGTTCAGGGCCTTGACAGTGATTGTTGCACACATGGACATATTTCCCTGTCAAACAGGCAGCAACAATGTGTAGATTCTTCTTGTAATTGCTGTGAATGCAATGTTTCACTTGGTTAGGGAAAAGGGTGCAATGACACATCGTGCACACAAAAGTTGGCCCAGCTTTAATGCATTCATGGAAAGTGGATATAGCTGTCTGCATTAAGCTGTTGTCCACTGGTTGACTGCATTCCCGCATGACATGAGTCCATTGTCTGTATTTCATTCTTATTTCGAAGGCACATTGCATCTTATGGGTTATGTGAAAATCTGCTTGAGTGTGACGCTTCATTTTCATGTAACTCATGCAATGTTGCAAGTGACGTTTTCTGAAAGCAGGATCATTATGATATTTTCTGGTGATGTATTGCTTCTGCTTCAAGTTGAAATCGGCATTTGTCGCATATTTTCTGGTGATGTATTGCTTCTGCTTCAAGTTAAAATCGGCATTTGTCGCATATTTTATGGTGATGTATTGCTTCTGCTTCAAGTTGAAATCAGTATTTGTCGCATATTTTCTGGTGATGTATTGCTTCTGCTTCAAGTTAAAATCGGCATTTGTCGCATATTTTCTGGTGATGTATTGCTTCTGCTTCAAGTTGAAATCGGCATTTGTCGCATATTTTCTGGTGATATATTACTTCTGCTTCAAGTTGAAATCTGCATTTTTTTGCATATTTTCTGGTGATGTATTGCTTCTGCTTCAAGTTGAAATCGGCATTTGTCGCATATTTTCTGGTGATGTATTGCTTCTGCTTCAAGTTAAAATCGGCATTTGTCGCATATTTTCTGGTGATGTATTGCTTCTGCTTCAAGTTGAAATCGGCATTTGTCGCATATTTTCTGGTGATGTATTGTTTCCTCTTCAAGTTAAAATTGGCATCAGTCGCATATTTGCTGGTTGTGTATTGCTTCTGCTTCAAGTTGAAACTGGCATCTGTCGCATATTTGCGAATGATATATTGCTTCTGCTTCAACTTAAAATCAGCATCTGCTCTGTATCGGCTGGTGATGTATGTCCTCTTCTTATTGGTGACAGACATCTTTGTAGCCTTGAAATCACGCCTTCTTTCATTTCTGTGTCTTGTCTTCTGTTTTTGACGCCGCTGTGCATTTAATTTGGAAAATGCCTTACTGTCCTTCCATATGCCCTGTGAGGATTTTGCATCAAATGGCCGTGGAGAATTCTTGCTGGCTGGGATCCAGTGAGTGTTGCATCTTTGGTCATCTGTGTCACTTTGTTCTCCACATGGTTTCCATTATGTGGTTTGTCAGATTGCACCGGTGGGGACAGCAAACCATCTGACAGACGTCTTGAACGATGAAATGAGACTGGCATAAAGTCATACTGCAGTCCATCAATAGGGCCTCTGGTGTCTGTAAGGAGCAATTCATACAACTTATAAATCCTTGCCCCCATATCACTCAAATGTGTAAAAGTGATCATAACAGCTTTTCCTTTTCCAGTGGCAGGAAGCCCATCCTTATTTCGACTATGAGAATCAAACAGTCCATATCTCCCAGACTTGTCTCTGAACAATGCAATGCAATATGGCACTACTATAAAAAGTGCATGTGTAACATCTGCATTGAGGCACTGAAGTCTTGTGGAGAGGTCAACAAACCAACCTTGGTTGTCACCGTCTACCGTGGCTCTCACACATCCCGATAACACTGGAGATTTAATAACGTTATACTCATATTTGTCAGTGTTGACTCTGAGGGGCACTTCTTCCATTGTCAAGTGTTGGTGCTGATAGACATTTCTTTGTTTTAGCTGTTTTATTGTTGTGCCATACAAGCTGTTGCCCTTCCTCAGTATTTGATCAAGATCATCCTTCCTCACATCATCAAGCTCACTGTGGTATGCCAAAAATGTCAGAGCCATGCATGTACACTGTTTGTTCCTTAACCTTCCATAGCCATGATGACCCTGATGAAATGATGCCTGCACAGATATCTCACTTGGTACACATGGTTCTTGCATGCCATGGTTTTCAGAAGTGCCCATCACACTGTCACTGTGCTCTTGAACTTGACACTGAGTTGAATATGGGAATGACACCACAGGTTCACTATGGGCACATACTGTATACTGTCACAAACCTCCATTTCCACCATGCTGCTGTGGGACTCCGGATCCCAAAAGCGTGGGTCTGAAAGGTCCAGTTTTGTCCAGCGTATCTTTGCAGCTTTAGATCTCTTTCCTTTAGATGGCATGATGATATTTGTGGGAGGAACTATAATTCCACTCAGCTGTATGTGATGAGGTATAATTCCTCACAGAGCTGTGTGGGAGGAGCTATAATTCCCTCAAAGTTGCCAAGGAAACCAATGTTTGTTTATGCAGGCTCTAACCACAGGTCACAGTATTTTCAGCCTCTCCCGAATACTTGCCATTCCTACAGTGAATAATTTTATATTTTGAGAATCACAAGACCCAGACCTACATTTTGATATATAGTATGTCTCTGAAATATTAAAATTAAATGCACAGTCGCAGTTTAGAAATTGCCCTTCAAATTTGAAGTGGCTAGAGGGGAGTTTCAATTAATGTCAATGGGTGGCGTGAGTTGCAAACAAATCATCATATTGTGAAAACTGTAAGGACTATGGCTTAGCGGTGGACACGTGTAGTGGCAGCAGGGATAGCTGAGCGTTTTGATATAAAATTTGTGTAGGTGGGCTTAAAAATTAGGGAGTGGTGGCAGGTTAGAAATCATGTCCTGATTTTTCAGATTTTGTCAGCTCACACTCTAGTTTCGCCATTCATTCCTATGGGACAAATTTTGCCGCAAAAACGACGATATTTCATGAACGATTCGGCGAAATGTTCCACAAAGTAATAGCACACCAATCGGAGTAACTCTGAAAAGTGTTAAAAAGCCCCATCATTAGTTGAAATAGCTGAACAATTTTTTCTAAAATGTTTTTTTTTTTTTCAAAATGATTTTTTTTTTCAAAAAAAAATATCTTTTTTTTAAATGATGTTTTTTTTAAAAATATTTATATTTTTCAAAAATTATTATATATTTTTTTTTCTTTTTTTTTTCCAAAAATTACTTTTTCTTTTTTCGTGGGGGGGGGGGGTCATAAACAGCAGAAAACAGTATCCGTCATATTACAGTACATAGTAGAGGTACATAGTAATTCATTTACAGATAACAGAATCAAAAAAGTAAGCAAAGTTGAACATTAGAAATGCCTTAGAGAAATAAGTGGCGACGTGCATTGTCTTTCCCCCAGACACCCCAACTGGAAGCATACTGTGTCCTGAGGGAAAGACAACACAGCTAACCTCCATGTTACAACAATTTGTGATTCAGAAACTCCCCTCAGAGCTGTGTGGGAGGAGCTATAGGTACCTCAGCGTTGCCAAGGAAACCAATGTTTGTTTATGCAGGCTCTAACCACAGGTCACAGTATTTTCAGCCTCTCCTGAATGCTTGCCATTCTTCAAACGGTCGTATTTTAAAAACTATAAATCCTACAGCGAAGAGCTTTATATTGTGAGAATCACAAGACCCAGACCTACATTGATATATAGTATGTCTCTGAAATAATAAAATTGAAGGCACAGTCGCAGTTTAGAAATTGCCCTTTGAATTTGAAGTGTCTAGAGGGGAGTTTCAATGAAAGTCAATGGGTGGCGTGAGTTGCAAACAAATCATCATATTGTGAAAACTGTAAGGACTATGGCTTAGCCGTGGACACGTGTAGTGGCAGCAGGGATAGCTGAACATTTTGATATAAAATTTGTGTAGGTGGGTTTAAAAATGAGGGAGTGGTGGCAGGTTAGAAATCATGTCCTGATTTTTCAGATTTTGTCAACTCACACTCTAGTTTCTCCATTCATTCCTATGGGACAAATTTTGCCACAAAAACTACGATATTTCATGAACAATTTGGCCAAACGTTCCACAAAGTAATAGCACACCAATCGGGAACAATCCTCACGTTTTGGTATATTACTTGTCTGTGTAGTGTAAAAACTGTGGGAGGAGTTGGGGTGGTAAAATTTGGCTATAATAAGAATAATAATAACTAGAAAAGCTACAATTTCTGGGGAAATTATGTGACGTGTTCTTGCCTCCACCAGTAGTCTACAACTGGAGTGGGCGGAGTAACTGGGTGGAGTGACTTGAGCAACTGTTGTGTGGTTGGAGTGGCTGGAGTAACTGTGAAAAGTGTTAAAAAGATTAATATTTCTAAAAGTATAAACAGTAGAAAAAAAATTGAAGACGTCCCATCATTAGTTGAAAGAGCGGAAAATGTAAAAAAAAAAATTTTTTAAAAATATATCATTTTTTTACAATTTTTAAATTTTTTTTTTTAAAAAAAAATTTTTTTTTTCTAAAATGTTTTTTTTCTTTCAAAAATGTTGTTTTTTTTAAAAAAAAAATTTTTTTTCCAAAAAGTTTTTTTTTTCAAAATGATTTTTGTTTTAAAAAAATATATACTTTCTTAAATTATGTTTTTTTCAAAAATATATTTTTTTTTCAAAAATTATTATATATATATATATATATATATATATATATATATATATATATATATATTTTTTTATTTATTATTTATTTTTTTCAAAAATTACTTTTTATTTTTTCATGGGGGGGGGTCATAAACTGCGGAAAACAGTATCCGTCGTATTACAGTACATAGTAGAGGTACATAGTAATTCATTTACAGATAACAGAATCAAAAAAGTAAGCAAAGTTGAACATTAGAAATGCCTTTGAGAAATAAGAGGCGACGTGCATTGTCTTTCCCCCCAGACACCCCAACTGGGAACATACTGTGTCCTGAGGGAAAGACAACACAGCCAACCTCCATGTTACAACAATTTGTGATTCAGAAACTCCCCTCAGAGCTGTGTGGGAGGAGCTATAGGTCCCTCAGCGTTGCCAAGGAAACCAATGTTTGTTTATGCAGGCTCTATTTTCATCCTCTCCTGAATTCTTGCCATTCATCAAACGGTCATATTTTAAAAACCCTACAGTGAAGAGCTTTATATCACAAGAATCACAAGACCCAGGCCTACGTTTTGATATATAGTATGTCTCTGAAATATTAAAATTGAAAGCACAGTCGCAGTTTAGAAATTGCCCTTTGAATTTGAAGTGTGTAGAGGGGAGTTTCAATGAAAGTCAATGGGTGGCATGAGTTGCAAACAAATCATCATATTGTGAAAACTGTGAGGACTATGGCTTAGCCGTGGACACGTACAGTGGCAGCAGGGATAGCTGAACTGTGTAGGTGGGCTTAAAAATGAGGGAGTGGTGGCAGGTTAGAAATCATGTCCTGATTTTTCAGATTTTGTCAGCTCACACTCTAGTTTCGCCATTCATTCCTATGGGACAAATTTTGCCGCAAAAACAACGATATTTTGTGAACGATTCGGGAACAATCCGCACGTTTCGGTATATTACTTGTCTATGTAGTGTAAAAACTGTGGGAGGAGTTAGGGTGGTAAAATTTGACTATAATAAGAATAAGAACTAGAAAAGCTACAATTTCTGGGGAAATTGTGTGACGTGTTCTTGCCTCCACCAGTAGTCTACATTTCATTCCATCCCTTATTCAGTGTGACCAGATGGGCTTTGTGAGGGGGAGATAAACCTCAGATGCTACAAGGAGAATCATTAACATAATCCACAATGTTGAAAAAAACAAAAAGCCTTCTCTGCTGCTTTCTATAGATGCAGAGAAGGCGTTTGACAGAGTACATTGGGAATACCTGTCAATTACATTATCTAAGTTTGGATTTAGTGGTCATATACTGAATGCAGTACTAGCCTTATACTCTTGCCCCTCAGCACTGGTATACCAATTGATTGATCAAAATTTAAAAAGTGCACATGACAAGCTGATAGAGTGAGAAATGCATTTCAACTTTTATTTATTTATTTATTTATTTTTTTAATTGAAAGATGTTTATTAAAAAAAATTCAATAGTACACAAGGAATAAGTAAATCAAAGAAACATAAAAATAAGAAATAACAATGAGCAACAAAAAGAAGCACATAACCAGAGTAAATGTACTTATGCATATAAAATTGTTAGAAACTTAACAGTGTGTGTGTATATATATATATATATATATTGTGAGGGGGTTAGCTCGGCAGCGGGTGTGTGTGACCCCCGGGATGGGCTCCCCACACAAAACAGGCCCAGCAAACGGAGGTTGTGGTTTTCAAAATCAAAAAAAGGTGCGGTTTATTTTCTATTTACAGTGACAAAACACAGCAAAGCCAAAAGAAACATAAACAAATTAAATCCTGGTCAACTTGACCTCTGACTAAACATACAGGTTTCCTAACTAACAACTGGGATCAGCCTAGTGCTGTCCTAGTCCCTAAGTCCCTGGTTTTGAATGTCCAAGCAAATAGCCACACAGGCTTTTTCTCACCGCACAGGGGTTCACTCTCCCTAGACAGTCCACACAGGTCTGGTTCCAGGCATGAGCTAACATCTAATGAAGCTGGGAGTTCTTATAGAGGCCTAAATGAGCTGACAAGCTTCAGCTGGCCTCATCAACTCCCTGCCTGCACGACGCCCAGCCCTCTCCCTAGAGGTATGAGTCATCCATGAGCCCACTAGCCTTATACAACTCTTCACCTAGTTGTATAAGTCGGCGTAAAGCCTGAATCTGGGCGAAATATATCTACCCCCCTGGATGCAACCAGGTGACTTTACCTTCCTGCTGTCACATACCCCCCCCTCTTGTTTTAACCTCGGGGTTGGAACACCAGCAATCAGGCATTCATGTACTCGAGACAAAGCATCCACATTCCCCATTTGAACGCCCGGGCGATGCTTTACTGTGAAGTTGAATTCTTGGAGGGCCAGGAACCACCTATTCACTCTTCTATTTGTTTCCTTGTTTTGAGCCATCCACTTTAACGGAGCGTGATCCGTAACCATGTCAAAGTGCCTACCTAGCAGGTAGTACCGAAGGGAATCTAGAGCCCACTTCACCGCTAAACACTCCTTTTCAACGGTGGCGTAATTTACCTCATGGGACTTCAACTTCCTGCTGAGGTAAATGACTGGGTGCTCTTCCCCGTTCCAGACCTGGGACAATACTGCTCCTAACCCCACATCTGACGCATCACTTTGTACGACAAAGTCTTTAGAGAAGTCGGGTGAGTACAACACTGGCTGGCTACATAAGGCTTGTTTCAAGAATTGGAATGCTGCCTCAGCCTCGGGGGTCCATTTAATCATGACCGACCCTTTCCCCTTCGTTAGGTTGGTTAGGGGCACAGCCTTAGAAGCAAAGTGGGGAATGAATCGCCGATAATACCCAGCGATTCCCAGAAAGGCTCGTACCTGCTTCTTGCTGTTGGGACGTGGCCAACTCTGGATGGCCTCGACTTTGTTGAGTTGGGGTTTTATTACTCCCCTCCCAATGGTGTACCCAAGATATTTGGCCTCCTCCTGCCCAATGGTACACTTCTTGGGGTTAGCCGTAAACCCCGCTTCCCGAACAGAGTCCAGGACTGCTTGCACTTTTGGCAGATGTGAGGCCCAATCTGTGCTATGGACAATTACGTCATCCAGGTAAGCCGCAGCATACTTCCGATGGGGCCTCAGCATCTGGTCCATTTTCCGCTGGAATGTGGCCGGCGCATTCTGTAACCCGAACGGCATTCTTTTATATTGGAACGCCCCGTCTGGGGTTACAAATGTGGTTTTCTCTTTGGCCAATTTGGCCAGGGGGATTTGCCAATACCCTTTTGTGAGGTCAAGAGTCGTCATGTATCGGGCTGTTCCCAGACGGTCGATCAACTCATCTATACGTGGCATGGGGTAGGTGTCAAATTTTGTAACTTTGTTCAACTGACGAAAATCGTTACAAAATCGCCAGCTCCCATCCGGTTTAGGCACCAACACAATGGGACTAGACCAATCACTTTGGGACTCCTCTATCACCCCTAAGTTCAGCATTTTCTGTACTTCCTCCCGTATTGCCTCCCGTCGGGCCTCTGGGATCCGATAGGGTTTTAACTTCACCCTTTCACCGGGCGGGGTAATGATGTCATGCTCTACCCCAGATGTTTGTCCCGGCAGCTCAGAGAATACCTCCTTGTTGCGAAGCACAAACTCCTTAACCTCCTGTTGTTGGGGTTGTGACAAGGTGGCTGCTATTCCAACCTCAGGAATCACGCAACCAGTTTGAGCTGGTGACCAAGTGTCTGCGACTAGGGACTCTCTATCCCTCCAGGCTTTCAACAGATTAACGTGATAGATCTGTTCGGGCTTTCGCCTTCCTGGTTGTCTGACCTTGTAATTCACTTCGCTCACTTTTTCCATTATCTCGTAGGGGCCTTGCCATTTGGCAAGGAATTTACTTTCAACTGTAGGGACAAGTACCAGTATCCTATCCCCCGGGGAAAAGGTACGGGTCTTGGCTCCACGGTTGTACACTCTCTGCTGTGCTAACTGCGCTTGGGCCAAATGTTCCTTCACGATGGGCATTACCTGTGCAATTCGGTCTTGCATCAGGGCGACATGCTCAATCACACTCCTGTGGGGAGAACTCTCACTTTCCCAAGTTTCCTTGGCAATATCCAACAGCCCTCTTGGGTGTCTCCCATACAGTAACTCAAAGGGGGAGAATCCCGTAGAGGATTGGGGCACCTCCCTAATAGCAAACATCAGATAAGGAAGTAGACAGTCCCAATCCTTTCCATCTCTATCCACCACTTTCTTCAACATTTGTTTTAGGGTTTTGTTGAATCTTTCAACCAGCCCATCGGTTTGGGGGTGATACACAGATGTACGTAATTGCGTCACTTTGAACAATTTACACAGCTCCTTCATAACCCGGGACATAAAGGGTGTACCTTGGTCCGTAAGCAGTTCTTTACAAATACCCACCCGGCTAAACACAAGAGATAGCTCTTTGGCTATGGTTTTGGCCGAGGTATTTCGGAGAGGGATCGCTTCTGGATAACGGGTGGCATAGTCCATTATAACTAATATGTACTGGTGCCCCCTAGCGGACTTGATTATAGGACCTACCAAATCCATGGCGATCCTCTCAAACGGGACCTCAATGATGGGTAGAGGGACCAGCGGGCTACGGAAATGTGGCATCGGGGCCGACCTCTGACACACAGGGCAGGAGGAACAATAATTTTCTATGTCCTTCATCACCCCCGGCCAATAGAATCTCTGTAATACCCTCTCTCGGGTTTTCTCTGTCCCCAGATGACCCCCAAGAATGTGCCCATGGGCCAACTCCAACACCAACTTCCTGTAAGGTTTGGGCACCACAAGCTGCTCAACGGTTTCTTCTGCCCTTTTTGCCACCCGATACAGTAGGTCCTTCTCTACGCTGAAGTATGGGTAAGTGCAGGTATTATCTGGGTTCACTAACTCGCCATCTATTTTCACTACGTTTTCGCGTGCCTTTATTAGGGCGGGGTCTTTCAACTGTTCTGTGGCAAAGTTTTCCCTGTGAACCTCAAGATCAGAAAACTCCACAGACGGTAGGTTTTCGTCTGAGGAGGTGGGCTCCTCTCCAGTTTCTTGAGTCTCCCCTGCCAATACTGATAAGGGAAATTCCGGAGAGTCCTCACCACTCTCAGGGGAGTTCTGGCTATCACATTCCTGGTACATAGGGGCACCCGTGGGGGGCTCAGGATCATCCCACAGTTCCCAGAACTTCGGAAAATCCCTTCCCACAATGGCGTCATACGGTAACTGAGATACTAAGCCCACTGGATGAGAGAGGGTACCTTTGGGGGTCTCGAAACACACTGTAGTCACTGGATACTCTCGGGTGTCCCCATGCACACAAATAACAGCTACCTTGCTATTCCCAGAGACCTCTGTTTTAACTAACTCAGCCTTTATCAGGGTCACAAGGCTACCTGAATCCAGCAATATCACAACATTTCTACCATTAACACACATTTTGCATAAATGTTTCTCAATTCCTCGAATGGCAGTGCATGCGACTGTCGCACACAGCGACTGACGTCTGCCCGTCAGAAAGTCACACTGCATGGGTTCCTCCACAACCGGGCAATTGGCTGCAATATGGCCCGCTTGCCGGCAGCGGTAGCAAACGATCCTTCTTGCCGCCTCTTGAGCCGCTGATTTCCCAGGCTGTTCTCGCCAAACTTGGGGTAGAGCTCCCACCCTCTCACTCTCTCCACCCTTACCCCTTGGAATCCTCTTATCCGCCCCTGGGGATGGTCTGGTCTTAGGGTGGAAAGTCCAAGTGTCTCTGGAAGAGGCCGTCAGGTTCTCTGTAGCCAAGTATTTCTCCACACGATCCACAAGACCATCGGCCGTCTCTGGGTCTCCATGGCTTACCCACTTTTGGATGGCAGTAGGAAGAGCTCTCAAAAACCGATCCATTACAACACGTTCCACAATCTTTGGTGCGGACAAAGTCTCTGGCTGTAGCCACTTTCTGCTCAGGTGAATGAGATCATACATTTGAGACCTGGGGGGTTTTCCAAGCTGGAAAGTCCAGTTATGCACACGCTGAGCCCGGACAGCCTGGGTGACACCCAGCCTTGCCAATATCTCAGCTTTTAGCATCACATAGTCTTTTGCTTGGTCAGGCTCTAGGTCATAGTAAGCCTTCTGCGATTCACCAGTTAACAGAGGAGCCACCAGTCCAGCCCACTGCTCCTCAGGCCACTTTTCTCTTTCAGCAGTCCTTTCAAATGTGGTCAAAAATACCTCTGGATCATCCTCTCCAGTCATTTTTGTCAATAAACGACTCACCCCAAAGGACGCGGTATTAGTGGGACGGCTTTCCTCACTGGTCTGCGGACGTTGCTGCATTACTGCTTCCATTTGTTGTAGTCTCTGCTCTTGCTTCTGTAACAGGTCTATGAAGCGGGCCTCAGATTGCTGCTGGGCTTGTTGCTGAGCTTCCAGACTCTGTTGGTGAGCTTGCTGCTGGGCTGCAAGGCTCTGTTGATGAGCTGCAAGGCTCTTTTGCAAACCTGCATTTGTCTGCTGTTGATTGGCATTTGCTAGAGCCAGCTGCTTCAGTATCTCCTCCATGCTGGCTTAAAAAAAACTGCCACTGGTTCTCCACCAACTGTGAGGGGGTTAGCTCGGCAGCGGGTGTGTGTGACCCCCGGGATGGGCTCCCCACACAAAACAGGCCCAGCAAACGGAGGTTGTGGTTTTCAAAATCAAAAAAAGGTGCGGTTTATTTTCTATTTACAGTGACAAAACACAGCAAAGCCAAAAGAAACATAAACAAATTAAATCCTGGTCAACTTGACCTCTGACTAAACATACAGGTTTCCTAACTAACAACTGGGATCAGCCTAGTGCTGTCCTAGTCCCTAAGTCCCTGGTTTTGAATGTCCAAGCAAATAGCCACACAGGCTTTTTCTCACCGCACAGGGGTTCACTCTCCCTAGACAGTCCACACAGGTCTGGTTCCAGGCATGAGCTAACATCTAATGAAGCTGGGAGTTCTTATAGAGGCCTAAATGAGCTGACAAGCTTCAGCTGGCCTCATCAACTCCCTGCCTGCACGACGCCCAGCCCTCTCCCTAGAGGTATGAGTCATCCATGAGCCCACTAGCCTTATACAACTCTTCACCTAGTTGTATAAGTCGGCGTAAAGCCTGAATCTGGGCGAAATATATCTACCCCCCTGGATGCAACCAGGTGACTTTACCTTCCTGCTGTCACAATATATATATATATATATATTTAGATATTTAGGCAGTATTATAGTTGCTGGTCCAAATTTCCCACATGTTATCAAATATACCGCATTTGAGTGAATTGATTGCTAAAAGTCGTTCAAACGTGTAGTTTTGGTGAACTTTTCTGGTTACATCAGTAAGATTAACTACAGGAATATTTTTCCAATTTTGAAGTATCAAGGACCTAGCAGCTAACAGGATGTGAGATACCACCGGTCTCATGGTGTATGGAAAGTTTTCTAGACCAATGTGTAGTATAGCCAGTGATGGGTTAGGGGGTGTGAGTATTCCTGTAGTGTATGAAATTAGTTTGAATACTTGATTCCAGAAGCTAATTACACTGGGACACTCCCAGAACATGTGAAGGAGGTGGCCCTTGTGTCCGCATTCTCTCCAGCACAAAGGTGAAGAATTGGGGAACATCTTTGCGATTCTGCAGGGTGTATATTGCCAACGATTAATTATCTTGATCATTAATTCCCAATGACTAATATAGTGTGATGTGTGTTGTATAGTTTGAAACGCAAACTCCCATTGTTCATCTGTGGTATTCGTGCCCAGATCAGTGTCCCACTTGTGTGTACAGCTGATTTTTTAAACGCCTTTATATTTTTAAGTACTGTTTATTATAATATAGTGATATTCCCTTGTTGTGCAGTGAGCCGCTCATGAGGTGTCGCCATACTACTGTCGGAAGGTGGGTTATAGGGTGCGGGTGTGATTTCATAAAGTGAGCCACACGTATACAAGTGAAAAGCATGTGCTTTGGCATATTAAATTCCCTTTTTAAACAGTCTGCTGATTTAGGACAGTTATTTTGGAGTAAGTCATGCACCGTGTTTATCCCTTGGGAAGGGGAATGTTTTCAAGAATAGCATTGGTACATTAGCTTCAATTATGCTTAGAGGGAATTTGCAGTCTATCACCTTGCAGTCGCTAAGTTGGTGGGTTAGGAGGAATCTCCAAGCTTGTAATGAGATGGTGATAGTGGGGGGTGAATTCTTGGTGTCCCAGGGTATCCAATTATCTCCCATAAGAACTGTCTGAAGATCTGGTATAGGAGCTAGTGATTTTTCAATTTCTACCAAAAGTGGTATGTCAGTGGAAAAAAAAAACAGAATTTGAGTTGGTCAAGCCTGGTTGCCCTCATATAATCATGGACATCGATTAGTCCCGCCTCTCCTACACTTTTATGAGGGATTTGATTATTTCGTAAGCATCTAGCTTTCTTTGTGCCCCATAAAAGTGTCCATTTAAGATTGGAAAGGGCCTTGAGGTATTGTGCTGGAATGACTATCGGGAGTACCCTGAAAACGTATATAATCTGTGGTAAAATAAGCATTTTGAATGCTGCCAACCTGCCCATCCAAGATAGTTCATTTTTGGCTATATTTCTGGTTTGGATTTCTATTTTACTAATAAGGGGTTTTAGATTCGAATCTGCTAGTGAGCTAGTGGTACTAGTCAGGGTGATGCCCAAGTATGTTATACCCTTATCAGTCCAGGAATACGGAAGAGATTGACATAACTTGAGACATTCTGTGGCTGATACCCCCAGATTTAGGATGAGGGATTTGGTGAAATTTACTTTATAATAGGAAACATCCCCAAAGGATTTCAGATTTTCATGTGCTGTAGGTAGTGGGGTTTGTTAACAACAATACTACATCGTCCGCAAACAGATATATAACATGGGGAGTGGAACCAAATTGAAAACCTGATATGCTATCATGTGTTCTGACGGCCTCCGCCAGGGGTTCAATCATAAGATTGTTGGAGATAGGGGACAACCTTGGCTGGTACCGTTGGTTATCTGAAAGGGAGTGGAGAGCATACTGGACATGTATACCAGTGCTGAGGGGCAAGAGTATAAGGCTAGTACTGCATTCAGTATATGAACACTAAATCCAAACTTAGATAATGTAATTGACAGGTATTCCCAATGTACTCTGTCAAACGCCTTCTCTGCATCTATAGAAAGCAGCAGAGAAGGCTTTTTGTTTTTTTCAACATTGTGGATTATGTTAATGATTCTCCTTGTAGCATCTGAGGTTTATCTCCCCCTCACAAAGCCCATCTGGTCCCACTGAATAAGGGATGGAATGAAATCCGCTATTCGTTTGGCTAATAGTTTGGCGTAAAATTTGACATCAGTATTCAATAGAGAAATAGGGCAAAAATTGGGAGGTGTAGTAGGATCCTTGCCTGGCTTGGGGAGGGTAACTATGTATGCTCGTAACATTTCTGGTGGAAATATCGCCGTATCTGCAGCCTTAGTGAAGACTGTTTTCATATGTGGCATAAGATAAGAGCTAAATGTTTTAAAATATTCATTTAAAAACCCGTCAGGCCCAGGTGATTTGCCATTTGGTAGTGAAGCTATGACAGCTTCTATCTCAGATGTGGCAAACGGGGATTTTAATGAGAGAATTTGGGTCTCTGAGAGAGAAGGCAAATGTAATTTCTGTAGGAAGTTCTGAATGTTTTCAGTTGTAGGTTGATGTGTGGAGGGATTGTCTTTGATGTTATACAGATTACTGTAATGCCCCATACACACAATCATTTTTCATGCCATTTTTTAAACCAACGTTTTTCTTGTCGTTTTTTTCATGTTTCCCCTCAAGCCTGTCTTGCGTACACACGATTATTAAAAAAACCGCTTTAGCAAAGCGCAGTGACGTACAGCACGTACGACGGCACTATAAAGGGGAAGTTCCGTTCGGCGCCACCCTTCATGTTAGTAAAGTTTGTTGAGCGACGATTTGCGCTTTTCAGCCTCGAGCTTTTCAGTCCGTTACTGTGTGATGAATGTGCTATCTCCATTACGAACGCTAGTTTTACCAGAACGAGCGCTCCCGTCTCATACTTGATTCTGAGCATGCGCGTTTTTTTCACGTCGTTAAAGCATACACACTATCGTTTTTCACGTCGTTAAAAAAAAAACAACATGAAAAACGACGTGAAAAAATAGAGCATGTTCGAAATTTTTAATGGCCGTTTTTCACGTCGTTAAAAATGCTCTGGAGCATACACACGATCGGTTTTAATGCCCATTTTTAAAAATGGAATTTTTAACGGCATGAAAAACGATCGTGTGTATGGGGCATAATACATAGCGAATTGGTTTGCGATGTCCTGTTGGTTAATGATTTTGTGTTTGAGAGTGGGATGTATCAAGTGGGTATCAAGTGGGCAATTCTTGTCTTAGTGTGTGCAGCTTTTATCCAATTGGCTAAATATTTGCCTGCTCTGTTGGCATTGGCGTACAAATTCAGTTTCAGATGTCTTAAGTGGTAGTCATATTGTTTGGACAGAATTGTTCTCAGAGTCTCTCTTAATTGGGAACGTTTTTGTGTGAGGGTATGATCGAGTGCTTGTTTATTTTGTGCTTCCAATGTATGTATTTCAGTTAGGATAGAGTTGATCTTTTTTATCTCTACAACCTAGTTGTATTAAAATGCCCCTCATGTATGCCTTATGGGCATTCCAGAGAGTGAAAGGATTCTCCACAGAATCAGCATTGTTTAGAAAGAAAGTACTTAGGTGTTGGGAGATTATTGTGGAGGTTCGGGGTTCTTGCATTAATCTGGTGTTGTTGCGCCAGATGGGTGGGGAGGAGGAGACAACCTGATCATTAATGGTAATAGTAATAGCGGCGTGGTCAGGCCACATAATGTCATGTATCATCGCAGAAGAAACTTTTTGCAGTAACCATTTGTCTGTTAGAAATAAGTCAATGAGTGAGTAGGAACAATGTCTGTAAGAAAAGAAGGTGTAGTCCCTTGCATTCGCGTTCAAGCATCTCCAAACATCAAATAGTTCTGCGTTATGAATTGTTTTGTTCAAATATGTGGACCTGTTTGTTTTTTTGTAGACGTATCTAGTCTAGGATCTACTATGAGATTGAAGTCACCACAGACAATGAGGTTGCCATATTGTTGAGTCATGATTTTCTTTAGTAGTCTGCTAAGGAAGCAGATCTGATGTGAATTTGGAGCATACAGAGATACCAATGTATATGGATGTGAGTTAATATCTCCTTTCAAGATGATATATCTACCATTTGGATCAAGAATGGTCTCTTTATGCTGGAAAGATAGAGTATTCCTCAATGCAATCAATACCCCTCCCTTTTTATGACCCGGCGTGCAGGCCTAGAACACATGAGGATAGTCTTTATGTGAACATTTTGGAGTTTTGGATTCCTGAAAGTGAGTCTCTTGGACACACAGGATATCTGCCCTGCGTTTCCTGGCTTCTGTCCACATGGATAGTACAGCCCTCTGGCATTGATAGATAGGCAGTTAATGATCATGTGGAGGGTTGTGAGAAGTCTGTAGTGCCATGTATTGCATATACTCACTGTGGCCATGGTAGAAGTCCAGGGAGGGAGTATGAATTCTGGCTTTGTCCTGGGTGAAGTGTGAGGTCGCTGCTGGTTTGCATGCTTCAAACAGATAACGTGCAAAACAAAAGTAGTAATAAAGAAAATACAAAGTTAATAGTGAAAATTCTAAAAAAATAACAATAAGAAAAGGATCATTGAACCGATCCATGTGCAGGCATAACTGCTATGAAAGGTCTAGGGGGAGAAAACAGGGATTATAATTTGGAACCCCTGTGTCCGGAGAGAACTGAATGATATGCATTGCTTTAAACTCACACGTTTCCACCAGCATTTTCCTTGGAGGAGCATTTGCGTGAGACCACTTGCCAGTCCTCTTGTATTTGACTAGGATTTGGAGTAGGAGCAGCTGGCAGAGCGTGGTCAGGTAGAATGCCCCATTGACGTAATGCTGCAATACCTTCTTCCAACATTGAGATCAGGACCGATGTACCATTATGGGTAACTGAGAGCTTGGCAGGATACTTCCATTTATGGAGGATATTGTGGTTCCTCAGAGCTTTAGTTATCGTCGCTAGGTTGCGACGTTGTTGGAGTGTATGCCTGGATAACGCTCATGCTATGCCTGGATAATGCCTGGCAATGCTCATGACCTGTTTATGCAGGCTCTAAGCGTGTTCACAACCACTGCTCAAAACACAATACACAGGATCATGATAGCTGTAATAACTGTGCAGTACTCCTGACTGGAGATAGTGCTGCACCCTGGAGATGTAAATGTGATCCAACAGGTATATCCTCTTGAGTGAAGAAGGTCAGATATTGGCTTCTTTGCTCTGCACATAAAATCTTCATTGAAATCTCCACAGAGTATTATTGGTTGGCAATCCATTCTTTCCAAAGATTCCAAGAGGCCCAGCAGGTTAGTAAGGAATTGGCCAATACTGTAATCCGGTGGCCTGTAAACAACAGCAATCAAAGCTTGTACAGGGGACTCCAGTTTGACAACCAAGAACTCCAAGTCAGTCACATTGTGATGATACTGCTTTTCAAAGGCCTTGAAATGGTTTCTGACATACAAGGCGACACCTCCGCCACTTTTACTTGCAATGTCAGGAAGGTTTGTGTATGAGAGATGTCTGTTGCGTTTGAACAGGTTGTAGCCCTCCAGCTGGAGACTTTCAGCAACAGAAGAGCCTGAGAGATGAGTTTCAGTGAAACATAAAACATCTCCAAGTGTCAACTCGTGGTGAGATTTGATATCTTCAATGTGAGCTGTTAATCCTTCCGTGTTGTGATGGATAATTGTTAATGTTTGCTCTTTGTCTGTTGTCTGTAGAAACTTTAAGAGGGGCATAACACTTTCCAGTGATGCATTCTTCATTGAGTCCAGGGAGGCTGTGATTTCAGGATCAGCAAAGATCTTCTTCTCATCAAAGTCGGTTATGTGCAGTCCTTGCAGTGTAGTCGTTCTACTCAGAGCAACATAGGCCATTCCTGGTTGAAAGACCTGTTTCAATGAGACCACTCCCGACTGTATGGACATCCCCTGACACTTATGAATCGTACATGCAAAAGCCAACTTCAAGGGGAACTGCCTGCAAACAACTCCTTTCTGTCTCAGGTTTTCCTCTACCCTTTCTATGTACACCAAGTTGTCAGCATCACAAGACGACTTGTTACGGTATCTCTGTCCTGCATTTGGATTGTCCAGCACAAGTCCAAGCTTGTTTATCGTAGTAGCACCATTCTCAGTTTGGATGATTATTCTTGCAATCTTTCCAAATGTCCCGTTAACATGCCCGTCTTCAACATCAATGTTTCTTGTGATCATGATACGGGCACCTTCAGCTGCTTGCAGTGTGTCAATCAGATTGTCTTTGTGTCCCTTGAAAGGTTGGTGTTGCCTCAGCATCACTCCTGTTTTAGGGTCTTTTCTGTAATCGTCGGCATCTATGTTGGTGACGTTTGAATGGAGAACAGAAACAGTTGCGGCATTATGTTTGTGAACCTCTTTGTTGGTGGCAAAGATGTGCAGCACGTCATTAGGGCAGTGGGTGGGATCTGTCAAAGCCTGAGCAAGAAGAGCTTTGTCATCATTGCTTAAGGTGCCAGTCTTCTGCTTGACTCTGATCCTATTCAAAAGCTCAGCAAATGAAATGTCATCCTTCTGTCACATGATCTCTGTCAGCGTGATCATCTGAAAGTAGTCTTTCCAGACGTCATTGGTATTTTCCTCAAACACGCAGAGTGGCTTACTTTTTCCCAGCAGGGGGACCTGGTAAAAGTCTCCTACTGCTAGTACTGACATACCACCAAAAGGTTTCTTACTGCCTTTGATTTGCTGTAATCTCCAGTTGATGTAGGCAAACAGGGGCTTTGAAATCATTGACACCTCTTCAATAACAATGATCTCTGCATTTGACAGCTGTGCCCTCACTTCATCTATGAGATTTCCAAGTCCTTGATAGGGTGGCTTCAAACTTCTTGGCAACTTCAGCAGAGAATGCAAAGTGTTGCCTGAAATGTTGAAAGCTGCTGTTCCTGTAAATGCAGTTAGTAAAACGCTGGGCATGGATATGTCTGCTTCCTCCCGTAGTCTGGTAAGTTTACAGAGTATCTTTGTCGCCTCAGCATAGATGCACTTTATCAGGTGTGATTTGCCTGTCCCTGCGCCACCAGTGACAAAGTAATAGAATGGGTCAGGATTTAGGCCACGCACACGGTTAGTGCACCAGTCACAAACTGAGTAGAATGTCTGAGCTTGTGTCCGGTTAAGGTTTCTGTACATTTTCCGAAGGAAATCGGGGCACATTTGTGGGGCCTTCACAGTAAGCGCAATTCCACCTGTTTGTTTGTGACGTGTATACTCCGGAACATCATCTTGTTCATTCTCATGAAGTGGCTCCCCTTCTTTGCGTTCCTCTATACATTCCAACCTATCCAACTCAGCTTCTGGGGCAAAGGTGTTCCAAGCATCTTCAACAGGGCCATTTTTTACAAAGTCATCCAAGACTTGTTCCACAATTTTGTTGTGTTGTTCGAACTTCTTTTGGTTGCTGATAACAATTGCAGACACTGCTCGGATTGCTTCTTCTCCTGGTAAGCTCACACAGGCGCCTTTGTAAAAATCCTGGTATGTTGGGAATCTTACAGTTTTCAGTGATGACTCTGAACGGTGGGGTTAGGTAGAGTTTAAGCAGTCTGCCGTAGTAGTTCTCGGGGTCCTTCTTCTCTGAGAAGCGTGCATACCTGATGATTGCAGGCTTCCCTCTCGTGCTTTTTTGAATCATTCCCATTTCATTCAATAGACTGACACGCTTGCTGTCTTCCTTTTGCTTGCCATCTTCCTTCTACTTGCCATAGACAACCCTGTAATGGGATGCAAAGTCTGCCAGACACATGGACTCAAACTCTGGGGTTTCGGGTCTGGCTCTGTATTTGTCAACAAAACTCGTCATCCACACATTAAGAGAATCGGCTGGTTTGTTCTGCAACGCACTGAGCGCGAGACTCATTTTCAGTGTGTTGTCACCAGTTGGCAGAAAAACAACCTCACGTGAGCAAGACTTCATTTTCAGGCTGCACGTACGGGCCACAGACTCCTGGGCGCTGACCTCTCTGTGTTTTGAATAAGCCTGAAGAACTTCTTTAATTTCTTCTCGTTCTGTCTCTGTTTCTGGGCTCATTTCTTTGACTATTGTTTTGAGATAGTCACTCAGCTCGCGTTCTGGCTTGGATATGTAGGACAACATGTACATGATGCAACCATACTCATAAAGAATGTACTGGATGTCCATGTTGGCATTCCAGGCTGTCAGCAAATGTGGATTTTAGTTGTTCACCCAGCAGTCCTTGACATCACGCTTCATTAGAATCACGCTTGAGGAGGTCAATGCCTCAATGTACGAGTTGTACTGATTCAAAGTCATATCACACTGTGCCAGTAGCTGCGACCTGTCTTCAAGCTGCACTTTTGGGTTATTTAGCAAATCCCAGACTGGTTTCAGTTTGTTTTTGGCTGCTTGTGGTTTCATTGCACAATCTCCTTGTTCTTCTTGCAGCGGGTAAGTTATCCTCATTTTTCTAATAGGTGACTTTGGAAATCCAAATCTGCATATTCTGTTACCTTTCTTTCACGATTTTGAATGAGATCTGCTGTGCAGTTGAAGTTCTGTTACAAATCTGTGAAGTAAGGCCTGTTTGGCTTCATCAGGCAGCTGGCATGAGATGTTATGATCTATAAAGGCACGCACCTTGTCATCACTGTCTTGTCCAAATATACAGTAGGTGCCGCCGATATTGTATCAATCTCGCCGCTTCTAGCGGCGAGATTGACACCCTATGAGCTCCGTCGCGAGAGCCAGCGCCGAGCTGTCTCATCATCGGGAAAGGAAAAAATGTTCCTTTCACGATGAGCGACACGCATTGCCGATAGGCGGGGATCCGACGGCAGAAGGACAACGGAGAGCCGGACGAAATGACGGAGAAGACCGGGCCTCCGCTAGCAAAAGAGCTAAAAAGAAGTTAGCGGAGGCCCGGCGGAAGAAAGAACCGGAAAGCGGGAGAAGAACCGGAGAGCGGGAGAAGAAGAAGGCGACGGAGAAGACCGGGCCTCCGCAAGCAAAAGAGCTAAATTGAAGTTAGCGGAGGCCCGGCAGAAGAAAGAACCGGAGAACGCGGCGACGACACCGGAGACCCCCGAAGTCGGAAGAAGACCTCCGGAGCGGTGCAATAAAATACTTTTAAAAACTGTGTTGTGTTTTTATTTCCATTTATTTTCCACCAGGTGAATGGGTAGGGGTACGATGTACCCCATACTCATTCACATAGGGTGGGGGGGCCGGGATCTGGGGGCCCCCTTATTAAAGGGGGCTCCCGGATTCCGATAATCCCCCCGCCCGCAGACCCCGACAACCAACGGCCAGGGTTGTAGGGAAGAGGCCCTGTCCTCATCAACATGGGGGCAGGGTGCTCTGGGGTGGGGGGGCCACAGGTCGCCCCCCTGCCCCAGAGCACCAAACCCCCCATGTTGAGGGCATGTGGCCTGGTACGGTTCAGAAGGGAGGGGGGCCGCTCTCGTCCCCCCCTCTTCCCCTGCGGCCTGCCAGGTTGCGTGCTCGGATAAGGGTCTGGTTTGGATCTTGAGGGAGACCCCCACGTTTTTTCGGCATAAGGCTCCCTTCAAATCCAGACCAGACCCAAGGGCCTGGTATGCTCCTGGAGGGGGAACCCACGCCGTTTTTTTCTTTAAAAATTGTTGTGGAGTTCCCGCTCAGGATTCATACCAAACGCAGTGCCTGGTATTGGCGGGAATCCGCGTCGGATCCCCGCTCAATACAGTGTCGCGTCTCCTCGCTATTGCAGCGAGCGCGACACGTGTCGCCACCCTGCTGCCGAGATCTCGGCACTCCTGTCGCCGAGAATCTCGGCGATGGGAGCGCGATATAAATACAATATCGGCGGCACCTACTGTAGGAGCTCCTGCTACCCAACAGAGACAATGTATATGAGGGCTCCCTCTCGCCTGAAATTCAACCCGGTAAAAGTAATCGATAACTTCACTGATTGGCTGTGCAGGACCCAACAGCAGCTCTCGCATCAGAGCATCAACCCGTTTGTCAAACATGCGCATGGTGGTCACTAGGTTGCCTCGAAGAATGCCACACTTTTCAGCCCAGTCTAGCTCTGCAAAATCCACCTTTTGACCTTGTTGTGCCTTTATTGCCGTTATTACCTCTGGCCATCTGAATTCTGCAGCAGAGAAGGTAAGAAAAAATGTTGGCTTACCCAATTGTCTGACCATGGCTAGCAAATTCTTCAGATTTTTATCCCAGTAAGCTGGACTCCCTCTCAGTGGTTGCATGAACCTTGTGGCATCTCGGTTTCGCACCAGCCGCTCAACCTCACGCTTGTCCTGTAGCAGCTTGTTGGATATTTTCCGTCCATCCCTGGTATTGGGTTTTCCTTTCCTTAACTGAATGGACATGCTGCTTTTGGCCATGTGTGTTTCTGTGACAAACTGTGCAAAGAAGAGGTAGCTTGTGTCTCTTGCAAAACGAGTATCAACACAAAAAAGCCTTGCATTGAAATACATGCTCGGGGACAGTTTGACTTGTCTTGCCTGGTCCAATGTATTCTGTCCAGTAGGGAACTGAACAGGGAAAGCCATTGCCTTAAGCCTAGGAACTTTAAAGAAGCTGACAGGTGTTTTTCCTTGTGCAGGTGCAATGCTGAATATTCCATCACCGTGTGTCAGTGCTTCCTCTCCAAGGTCAGATGGCTGCAAACAACTGTCTAGGCCAATTCCAGGTCTTAGTGCATCCTTCTCATCCTCTGCATTTGGAGGTTGTTGGTCAGGGCCTTCCTGTTGCTCAGAAGCAGCCGGTAAACATGCAGACTGTACCTCTGATGGATCACAATTTTCGATGCGTTCAAGTATCTCCATCATTTCAGTTTCATCACAACTGTCGAGTTCCATCCCATCATCATTATCAGCATCATAATCATCATCATCGATTGTCTCATCCAGTCTTATTGAAATGTCACTGTAATCGGGGTGTGTGTCAATGAGTTTTGACAGACCTGCTACTACATTTCTCATGTTGACATTGTGAAACAGCTGGTGGCCTTTGTAAGTCAGACGTCTTTTCAGCTTCACTCTGTGTAACTGGGATGTGCTCCGATCTTGGTAGAGTATTGACCGTGGTTTCCACCTCGGATGGCACACACACTACAGTGCCGTGTATAGCTGCCTGACGACCTTTTGGGAAGTGTGGTGATCTTGGAAAATGGCAGTATTTTGGCCAAAAGTTGTCTTTCCAGCACATTCAAATCGCAGAGCTCTGGGGGAATGGGCTCCAGCTCCATGTTGTTAGCCACAGCGATGGATGATTTGTGTCCTGCTTTTAAATGTGAATCACAGTTGTGACAAATCCATTCTTTGGTCCTTTCATCTGGTATGGTGCATTGTTCAGAGCCTTGACAGTGATTGTTGCACACATGGACATATTTCCCTGTCAAACAGGCAGCAACAATGTGTAGATTCTTCTTGTAATTGCTGTGAATGCAATGTTTTACTTGGTTAGGGAAAAGGGTGCGATGACACATCGTGCACACAAAAGTTGGCCCAGCTTTAATGCATTCATGGAAAGTGGATATAGCTGTCTGCATTAGGCTGTTGTCCACTGGTTGACTGCATTCCCGCATGACATGAGTCCATCATCTGTATTTCATTCTTATTTTGAAGGCACATTGCATCTTATGGGTTATGCGAAAATCTGCTTGAGTGTGACGCTTCATTTTCATGTAACTCATGCAATGTTGCAAGTGACGTTTTCTGAAAGCAGGATCATTATGATATTTTCTGGTGATGTATTGCTTCTGCTTCAAGTTGAAATCGGCATTTGTCGCATATTTTCTGGTGATGTATTGCTTCTGCTTCAAGTTAAAATCGGAATTTGTTGCATATTTTCTGGTGATGTATTGCTTCTGCTTCAAGTTGAAATCGGCATTTGTCGCATATTTTCTGGTGATGTATTGCTTCTGCTTCAAGTTGAAATCGGCATTTGTCGCATATTTTCTGGTGATGTATTGCTTCTGCTTCAAGTTGAAATCGGCATTTGTCACATATTTTCTGGTGATGTATTGCTTCTGCTTCAAGTTGAAATCTGCATTTGTCGCATATTTTCTGGTGATGTATTGTTTCTTCTTCAAGTTAAAATTGGCATCATTCGCATATTTGCTGGTTGTGTATTGCTTCTGCTTCAAGTTGAAAATGGCATCTGTCGCATATTTGCGAATGATATATTGCTTCTGCTTCAACTTAAAATCAGCATCTGCTCTGTATCGGCTGGTGATGTATGTCCTCTTCTTATTGGTGACAGACATCTTTGTAGCCTTGAAATCACGCCTTCTTTCATTTCTGTGTCTTGTCTTCTGTTTTTGACGCCGCTGTGCATTTAATTTGGAAAATGCCTTACTGTCCTTCCATATGCCCTGTGAGGATTTTGCATCAAATGGCCTTGGAGAATTCTTGCTGGCTGGAAATCCAGTGTGTGTTGCATCTTTGGTCATCTGTGTCACTTTGTTCTCCACATGCTTTCCATTATGTGGTTTGTCAGATTGCATCGGTGGGGACAGCAAACCATCTGACAGATGTCTTGAACGATGAAATGAGACTGGCATGATGTCATACTGCAGTCCATCAATAGGGCCTCTGGTGTCTGTAAGGAGAAATTCATACAACTTATAAATCCTTGCCCCCATATCACTCAAATTTGTAAAAGTGATCATAACAGCTTTTCCTTTTCCAGTGGCAGGAAGCCCATCCTTATTTCGACTATGAGAATCAAACAGTCCATATCTCCCAGACTTGTCTCTGAACAATGCAATGCAATATGGCACTACTATAAAAAGTGCATGTGTAACATCTGCATTGAGGCACTGAAGTCTTGTGGAGAGGTCAACAAACCAACCTTGGTTGTCACCGTCTACCGTGGCTCTCACACATCCCGATAACACTGGAGATTTAACAACGTTATACTCATATTTGTCAGTGTTGACTCTGAGGGGCACTTCTTCCATTGTCAAGTGTTGGTGCTGATAGACATTTCTTTGTTTTAGCTGTTTTATTGTTGTGCCATACAAGCTGTTGCCCTTCCTCAGTATTTGATCAAGATCATCCTTCCTCACATCATCAAGCTCACTGTGGTATGCCAAAAATGTCAGAGCCATGCATGTACACTGTTTGTTCCTTAACCTTCCATTGCCATGATGACCCTGATGAAATGATGCCTGCACAGATATATCACTTGGTACACATGGTTCTTGCATGCCATGGTTTTCAGAAGTGCCCATCACACTGTCACTGTGCTCTTGAACTTGACACTGAGTTGAATATGGGAATAACACCACAGGTTCACTATGTACCTCTTGGGCACATTTACTGTCACAAACCTCCATTTCCACCATGCCGCTGTGGGGCTCCGGATTCCAAAAGCGTGGGTCTGAAAGGTCCAGTTTTGTCCAGCGTATCTTTGCAGCTTTAGATCTCTTTCCTTTAGATGGCATGATGATATTTGTGGGAGGAATTATAATTCCACTCAGCTGTATGTGATGAGGTATAATTCCTCACAGAGCTGTGTGGGAGGAGCTATAGGTCCCTCAGCGTTGCCAAGGAAACCAATGTTTGTTTATGCAGGCTCTAACCACAGGTCACACAGTATTTTCAGCCTCTACGGAATACTTGCCATTCTTCAAACGGTCGTATTTTAAAAACTATAAATCCTATAGCAAAGAGCTTTATATTGTGAGAATCAAAAGACCCAGACCTACATTTTGATATATATATAGTATGTCTCTGAAATATTAAAATTGAAAGCACAGTCGCAGTTTAGAAATTGCCCTTCAAATTTGAAGTGGCTGGAGGGAAGTTTCAATGAATGTCAATGGGTGGCGTGAGTTGCAAACAAATCATATAGCTCAGCCGTGGACACGTGTAGTGGCAGCAGGGATAGCTGAACGTTTTGATATAAGATTTGTGTAGGTGGGCTTAAAAATGAGGGAGTGGTGGCAGGTTAGAAATCATGTCCTAATTTTTCAGATTTTGTCAGCTCACACTCTAGTTTCGCCATTCATTCCTATGGGACAAATTTCGCAGCAAAAACTACGATATTTTGTGAACGATTTGGCGAAACGTTCCACAAAGTAATAGCACACCAATCGGGAACGATCCGCACGTTTCGGTATATTACTTGTCTATGTAGTGTAAAAACTGTGGGAGGAGTTAGGGTGGTAAAATTTGGCTATAATAAGAATAATAACTAGAAAAGCTACAATTTCTGGGGAAATTGTGTGACGTGTTCTTGCCTCCACCAGTAGTCTACAACTGGAGTGGGCGGAGTAACTGGGTGGAGTGGCTTGAGCAACTGTTGTGTGGCTGGAGTAACTGTGAAAAGTGTTAAAAAGCAGGAAAAAAATGTAAGTCCCATCATTAGCTGATAGAGCGGAACATTTTTTTCCAAAATGTTTTTTTTTTTAAATTTTTTTTTTTAATGATTTTTTTTTTAACATTTTTTTTAAAAGGTTTTAAAAAAAAATGTTTTCACATTTTTTTTTTTTAATTGATTTTTTTTTCAAAAATTTAAAATTTTTGAAAAAAAAAATAATTTTGAAAAAAAAACATTAAAAAAAGTAAGCAAAGTTGAACATTAGAAATGCCTTAGAGAAATAAGAGGCGACATGCATTGTCTTTCCCCCCAGACACCCCAACTGGGAACATACTGTGTCCTGAGGGAAAGACAACACAGCCAACCTCCATGTTACAACAATTTGTGATACAGAAACTCCCCTCAGAGCTGTGTGGGAGGAGCTATAGGTCCCTCAGCGTTGCCAAGGAAACCAATGTTTGTTTATGCAGCCTCTAACCACAGGTCACAGTATTTTCAGCCTCTCCCGAAAACTTGCCATTCCTCAAACAATCGTATTTAAAAAATTATAAATTCTACAGAGAAGAGCTTTATATTGTGAGAATCACAAGACCCAGACCTACATTTTGATATATAGTATGTCTCTGAAATATTAAAATTAAAGGCACAGTCGCAGTTTAGAAATTGCCCTTCAAATTTGAAGTGGCTAGAGGGGAGTTTCAATGAATGTCAATGGGTGGCGTGAGTTGCAAACAAATCATCATATTGTGAAAACTGTAAGGACTATGGCTTAGCCGTGGACACGTGTAGTGGCAGCAGGGATAGCTGAACATTTTGATATAAAATTTGTGTAGCTGGGTTTAAAAATGAGGGAGTGGTGGCAGGTTAGAAATCATGTCCTCATTTTTCAGATTTTGTCAGCTTATTATTTTTATTTTTCAAAAATTACTTTTTATTTTTTCATGGGGGGGTCATAAACAGCGGAAAACAGTATCTGTCGTATTACAGTACATAGTAGAGGTACATAGTAATTAATTTACAGATAACAGAATCAAAAGAGTAAGCAAAGTTGAGCATTAGAAATACCTTAGAGAAATAAGAGGCGACGTGCATTGTCTTTCCTCCCAGACACCCCAACTGGGAACATACTGTGTCCTGAGTAGTGATGAGCCGAACACCCCCGGGTTCGGTTCGCACCAGAACCCGCGAACGGACCGAAAGTTCGCACAAACTTTAGAACCCTATTAAATACAATGAATGCGAACGTTCGAAATCTAAAGTGCTAATTATAACGACTATTATGCATGGTATTGTCCTAAGAAGGGTTTGGGAACTCGGGTTCTGCACCAGGGGACATGTATCAATGCAAAAAGAAGTTTTAAAAACGGCCGTTTTTCTGGAGCAGTCATTTTAATGATGCATAAAGTGAAAAAAAAAAAGTCAAATATTCCTTTAAATATCGTTCCTTGGGGGTTTCTAAAGTATGCCTGTGAAGTGCCACGTGTTTCTCGAGTTTAGAACTGTCCCTGCACAAAATGACATTTCTAAAGGAAAAAAAGCCATTTAAAACTGCTTGCGGCTTTAATGTAATGTCTGGTCCCGGTAATATGGATGAAAATCTTTAAGAAAAATGGCATAGCTACCCCATGACCCCCCCCCTCCCTACCCCAGCCCATTACCAGCCCCTTTGGGTCTTGTATGGATATTAAGGGGAACCCCGCACATAAAATAAAAAAGGCCCTATATACTCCGAACAGCCGTATACAGGCGGTGCATACAAGACAGGGACTGTAGGTTTGTTCTTATGTAGAATCTGTTCGTAATTTTGAACAGGTACATTGTTTAAGTGTAGCTCCAGGCAAAAAATCTATTTTTAAGCTTTTTGGAAAACATAGGGAAGGGTTATCACCCCTGTAACATTTGTTTTGCTGTCTGTGCAGTGTGCACCTGTTCAGAACAGTTCACCTCACTTTCCGTCCTAATGACAAATGTTTTTTGAAAATTTGGGGTTTTTATTGAAACAAGAATTGGTGATAAAGCATCAGTGGAGAGGAGACACTTTTTTCCCATATTAACTCTTACAGGAGAGAATTTGCCTTCCTAGGGGTAGATTTCCTCTCACTTCCTGTTGTATCCTTCCGTTTGCAAGGAGGAGTCGTTTGTAAGTTGGATGTTTGAAAGTAGGGGCCTGCCGTATATACTCAGCTGAAATTTGCCCCTTACATGTTGGTGTTGCCACAACACTGTGAGCCCTCACAGTTACTCTTGGTGGGCGCATGAATGGGCCCTGCTGTGAATTATTAGATCAAGAATTGTAATTGCATGCCCCTGTTGAACAGGGGCTGAAAAATTGGGCCTTTGGTGGTGGTGGTGGTGTTGACACAACACTGTAAGGCCTCACAGTTAGTCTTGGTGGGCGCAGGAATGGGCCCTGCTGTGAATAATTAGATCAAGAATTGGAATTACATGCCCCTGTTAAACAGGGGCAGAAAAATTGGGCCTTAGGCACTGGTGCCACAACACTGCAACCCCTCACAGATACTGTACTTGGAGCACAGCAATGAGCCCTGTTGCAAAGTATTGCATCAAAAATTGTAATTACACGCCCCTGTTAAACAGGGGCTGAAAAATTGGGCCTTAGCCACTGGTGCTGGTGCCACGACACTGCAACCACTCTCAGATACTTTAGTTGGAGTGCAGGAATAAGCCCTGCTGCAAAGCATTGCATAAAAAATTGTAATAACACGCCCCTGTTAAACAGGGGCTGAAAAATTGGGCCTTAGCCACTGGTGGCGGCCAGGGATGAGCCGAACACCCCCCTGTTCGGTTCGCACCAGAACCTGCGAACAGACAAAATGTTCGTGTGAACTTTAGAACCCTATTAAATACAATGGACTCGAACGTTCGAAATCTAAAGTGTTAATTATAAAGGCTAATATGCAAGTTATTGTCCTAAAAAGTGTTTGGGGACCTGGGTCCTGCCCCAGGGGACATGTATCAATGCAAAAAAAAGTTTTTAAAAACGCCCGTTTTTTCGGGAGCAGTGATTTTAATAATGCTTAAAATGAAAAAATAAAAGTGAAATATTCCTTTAAATTTCGTACCTGGGGGGTGTGTATGATATGCATGTAAATTTAAATTACACAGTGAAGGAAGTTCCCCGCTCAAGCCAATGACGTAGGCGGGTCTGACATACCGAGGGGGCGGACCTGATGGGGAACTGCTCTCACCTTGGTAATACATGTATACACCCGCCCCTTCTCATGTTCCGCATCTGGTCCGCTGAGCGGACCTGATGGGGAACTTTAGAAGGGGCGGGTCTATACATTTAAAACACTGAGAGGGAGTTCCCCATCAGGTCCGCTCAGGCACAACCAATGAAGGACAGCACTGGACATCGGGATCGCCGCGGGACACTGGATTTCACCGCTGGAATGTTTTTTTTTTTTTTTTTAAATAAAGGACTTTTTCAAGGTGTTTGTGTGTTTTTTTAAACATTTTTTTACGCTTTCTATTGTGAAATGGTAGGGGTACAATGTACCCCTTACCAATTCACATAGGGGGGGGCCGGGATCTGGGGGTCCCCTTTGTTAAAGGGGTCTTCCTGATTCCGATAAGCCCCCCGCCCGCAGACCCCCACAACCGGGGTTGTGGGGATGAGGCCCTTGTCCCCATCAACATGGGGACATCCTCCCCATGTTGAGGGCATGTGGCCTGGTACGGTTCAGGAGGGAGGGGGGGCCGCTCTCTCGTCCCCCCCCTTTTCCCCTGCGGCCGGCCAGGTTGCGTGCTCGGATAAGGGGTCTGGTATGGATTTTTAGGGGGATTCCACGCCATTTTTTTTTAAATTTGGGGTGGAGTTCCCCTTAAAATCCATGCCAGATCTGAAGGGCCTGGAATGGATATTTGGGGGAACCCCACGTCAATTTTTTTTAAATTTGCGGCGGGGTTCCCCTTAATATCCATTCCAGACCTGGTAATTGAATTCTGGGGAACCCCACGCTTTTTTTTTTTTTTTATCAATGACTTTTGTATGTATTGCCGGGAGCCGACAATTCATTAATAGCCGCGAGTCAGTTTTAAATGACTTTTTTTCTTTCAAAAATGACATTTTTTGCAGGGACAGTTCTAAGCATGGGAAACATGCGCCGCTTCACATGCATATCATACACACCCCCCAGGTACGAAATTTAAAGGAATATTTCACTTTTATTTTTTCATTTTAAGCATTATTAAAATTACTGCTCCCGAAAAAACGACTGTTTTTAAAACTTCTTTTGCATTGATACATGTCCCCTGGGGCAGGACCCGGGTCCCCAAACACTTTTTAGGACAATAACTTGCATATAAGCCTTTATAATTAGCACTATAGATTTCTCCCATAGATTTTTCGAATTTGCCGCGAACACCCCAATTTGTTCGCTGTTCGGCGAACGGGCGAACAGGCAATGTTCGAGTCGAACATGAGTTCGACTCGAACTCGAAGCTCATCCCTAGTGGCGGCACCCAGAAACAAAAATGTTCTTCCAAGCTATCATCATCAATCGGATCATTGAGGAGTAGGAGGATAGTCAGTCAACATAACAGGACAGTCTCTCAGCATCAGCATCAGTCTTGAATGGATGTGACATTTGAAAATAAATTAGTCTGTTATATCAGCTTCAGGTGTTTGATAGCTGGTGGTGATCCAAGACTGGTTCATCTTTATGAAGGTCAGTCGATCAACAGAGTCGGTGGACAGGCGCACCCTGTGATCCGTGACAAATCCTCCAGCAGCACTGAATGTGCGTTCTGAAAGAACGCTGGATGCAGGACAGGCCAGTAGCTCAATTGCATACTGTGCAAGCTCTGGCCAGTGATCCATCCTCAAGACCCAGTAAGCCAGAGGATTTTCGGTGGGGAAGGTGTCCAAGTCTGACCTTGCCCCTAGGTATTCCTGCACCATGTATATCAGACGCTGGCGATGGTTGCTGGAACCGATCATACCTTGGGGCTGCGGACTAAAGAATTGTCTGAACGCATTGGTCAGACGGCCACCTTCCCCACCGCTCCTTCTTTGACTGACCGAAGCCTCAGCAACTCGTTGTCCAGGACCAGGAGTTTGTAACCTCCCAGTCTCTGGGAACGCGTTGCACAGACCTTTCTGCAAGGCCTCCCGGAGTTGTCTCATCCTCTGCTCCCTCTGCAACGGTAAGATAAGGTCCGCAACCTTACCCTTGTACCGTGGATCAAGGAGAGTGGCCAGCCAGTAATGGTCCCTCTCCTTGATTCGAAGAATACGAGGATCCTTCCGCAGACTTTGCAGGATCAGGGAGGCCATGCAGCATAGGTTAGCTGAGGCATTCGGTCCGGAGTCCTCTGTGTCACTAAGGACGACATGATCCGCAGCCACCTCCTCCCAGCCACGTACAAGTCCACTGGTTTCTTGGGACTGTAAATCATCCCTAAAAGACTGCTGCTGATGATGCTGAGTGCCAGGCTCCACCTCCATGCTGACACAATCCTCCTCCTCCTCCTCTTCTTCCTGTGCGATGGGTGGGACAGAAGGAACACTGTCTGGGTAAAGGGGGCCTTGAGAGGCAAGGAAGTCCTCCTCTTCCTTCCTCTGTTCTGCCTCAAGTGCCCTGTCCATTATTCCACGCAGCGTATGTTCCAACAGGTGGACAAGAGGTACAGTGTCACTGATGCATGCACTGTCACTGCTCACCATCCTCGTGGCCTCCTCAAATGGTGCCAGGACAGTGCATGCATCCCTGATCATGCCCCACTGGCGTGGTGAAAAAAAAACCGAGCTCCCCTGACCCTGTCCTGGTGCCGTAGTCGCACAGGTACTCATTGATGGCCCTCTGCTGCGTGTGCAGCCGCTGCAGCATGGCCAACGTTGAGTTCCACCTGGTGGGCATGTCACATATAAGGCGGTTCTTGGGCAGGTTCAACTCCTTTTGCAGCTCAGCCAGGCGAGCACTGGCATTATAAGATCTGCAGAAATGCACACAGACTTTCCTGGCCTGCCTCAGGACATCCTGTAAGCCCGGGTACCTGCCCAAGAACCGCTGCACCACCAGGTTAAGGACGTGAGCCACACAGGGCACATGCGTCAGTTGTCCCTGTCAGAGAGCGGAGAGGAGGTTGGTGCCATTGTCGCAAACTACCATTCCTGGCTTAAGCTGGCGTGGCGTCAACCACCTCTCGGCCTGCCCCTGCAGAGCAGACAGAACCTCTGCCCCAGTGTGGCTCCTGTCCCTCAAACACACCAGCGCAAGCACGGCATGGCATCTTTTTGCCTGCGTACTTGCGTAGCCCCTTGAATGCCTACGGAGCACTGCTGGTTCCGAGGACAAAGCACAGGAAGAGGCCACGGAGGAAGAAGAAGAGGAGGGGGTGGAGGACAGAGGTGTGTCACAACCAGTAGTAGCATTTTGGAGGCGTGGCGGTGGAACAACCTCCAACACTACTGCACCTTGTCCTGCATCCTTCCCAGCTGCCAAAAGAGTGACCCAATGGGCCGTGAAAGAAAGGTAACGTCCCTGTCTATGCCTGCTGGACCATGAGTCAGCGGTAATATGCACCTTACCGCTGACCGCCCTGTCCAGCGAGGCCAAGACATTGCCTTCCACATGCCGGTAGAGAGCCGGAATCGCCTTCCGTGAGAAAAAGTGGCGTTTGGGAACCTGCCACTGAGGAACCGCACATTGCACAAACTCACAGAAAGGGGCCGAGTCTACCAACTGAAAAGGCAGCAGTTGAAGCGCTAGCAATTTAGCCAAGCTAGCATTCAACCGCTGGGCATGTGGATGGCTGGGAGTGAACTTCTTTAGACGGTCCAGCAGCTGGGGCAGGGAAATTTGCCTGCTAGAATCGGACGTCGGTGTACTGCTAGCAGAGTGCCCGCAAGTACTTGGCTGTGACACACCTAATTCTACACCTTCATTCCTCTCAGAGCAGGTTTCAGAGAGGACTGAAGGTATAGTGGGGTTGGAGATCCCAGCTGATGCGGTGCAAGAAGAGGTCAGCTTTGTTCTTTGGTGTGGGTCTTTAAGGTAGGCTTGCCAACGAGCTGCATGGCAGGTCAACATATGTCTGGTCAAGCATGTGGTGCCCAAGCGGGTGATGTTTTGGCCATGCGATATACGTTTGAGACATATGTTGCAAACAGCAGCTGTGCGATCTGATGCACTTGACTCAAAAAAGGCCCACACCAAAGAACTTTTTGAATAACGGGCAGAGGCAGCGCCCTGCACAGGCGGAGCTCTGCGGTGTGATTCCGTCGGTGTGCTGCCCTTACGCTGGCCCCCCGAGGGCATCCTACCTCGTTGGAGATGTGCCTCCTCCTCATCCTCCTCCTCCTCCTCCTCCTCTCTCCTATTAGGCACCCACGTGGAGTCAGTGACCTCATCATCCCCTCCCTCCTCATCACTGGAGCCAATCTGGCAGTATGCTGCAGCTGCTGGAGCATGACTGCCAGATTGGTGTCCTTCTTGAGCATCCCCTCTCTCTGCTCTCACGCTACTGCCTTCCTCTAGCTGGGTATCATCATCAGACCCTTCGAAACGCTGGGCATCCTCCTGGAGCATGTACCCAACATTGTGCTCAAACAGTTCGGGGGACTCCTCAGGAGGACATGGTTGGTCTAGGGAAGGATTAACTGATGATGACATTGATACCAGGGAAGAGGACGCTTTGGCAGCTGCTTTGCCAGTACCCTGAGCCTGGGTGAGAGAGGATGAGGAGGATGAGGAGGGCTTGGTCATCCACTCTACCAAGTCTTCGGCATGATGCGGCTCAACACGTCCAGCTGCCGAAAAGAAGGACAAGCGTGTCCCATGGCCACGTGCTGATGGCGATGCACCGCGTCCTCTACCAGCACTGTTGTCTCTAGACACAGAGCCTGCTTGCCCTCTTTTATTGGCTCCTGACTGTCTGCCTCTCCTTGTTTGCCTTCCAGACATTCTAATGGCCTGCAGGGAAATGGGAAAAGCAGCAATACAGGCTAAGTTAAGGTGTAATATGGTCAGGAGGCACACTCCGCCCGCTGTAAGTGCCGCAAAAACCTGTTGGTGTAACACACCAGGAAAAAGCAGCAATACAGGCTAAGTTAAGGTGTAATATGGTCAGGAGGCACACTCCACCCGCTGTAAGTGACGCAAAACCCTGTTGGTGTAACACACCAGGAAAAAGCAGCAATACGGGCTAACTTCAGGTGTATAATGTGCAGGAGGCTTAGCAACAATGACACTGACACTGTCCCCTGCCTATCCTTCTCTCTCCCTGCACACAAGGTTTATCAAAGTATATGACACTGACACTCTCCCTGCCTATCCTTCTCTCTCCCTGCACACAAGGTTTAGCAAAGAATATGACACTGACACTGTCCCCTGCCTATCCTTCTCTCTCCCTGCACACAAGGTTTATCAAAGTATATGACACTGACTCTCTCCCTGCCTATCCTTCTCTCTCCCTACACACAAGGTTTAGCAAAGAATATGACACTGACACTCTCCCTGCCTATCCTTCTCTGTCCCTACACACAAGGTTTAGCAAAGAATAGATTTGACAAGATTTGACACTGTCCCTGCCTATCCTTCACTTTCCCTGCTCCGGAACACACTACACAAGGCCGCCGCGCTGGCGGCCTTTTTTAGTGTGGGGCGTGTACTAAACCCCCTCAGCTATAATTGGCCACAGGCATCCTGCCTGTGGCCAATCATTGCTCTCCTCGCTGCCGGCGCTGTGATTGGCCAAGCATGCAGGGTCACAGTGCATGCTTGGCCAATCACAGCGCCGGGATTACACTGCGATGGTGCAGTGCATTGTGGGCCGTTCGCGTCACTCGAATTTGGCGCGAACGGCCCAAATCGTTCGTTGTTCGCCGAACGCGCGAACAGCCGATGTTCGAGTCGAACCTATGTTCGACTCGAACACCGAGCTCATCCCTAGTCCTGAGGGAAAGACAACACAGCCAACCTCCATGTTACAACAATTTGTGATTCAGAAACTCCCCTCAGAGCTGTGTGGGAGGAGCTACAATTCTCCTCAGAGCTGTGTGGGAGGAGCTATAGGTCCCTCAGCGTTGCCAAGGAAACCAATGTTTGTTTATGCAGGCTCTAACCACAGGTCACAGTATTTTCAGCCTCTCCTGAATTCTTGCCATTCTTCAAACGGTCGTATTTTAAAAACTATAAATCCTAGAGTGAAGAGCTTTATATTGTGAAAATCACCAGACCCAGACCGACATATTGATATATAGTATGTCTCTGAAATATTAAAATTGAAGGCACAGTCGCAGTTTAGAAATTGCCCTTTGAATTTGAAGTGTCTACAGGGGAGTTTCAATGAATGTCAATGGGTGGCGTGAGTTGCAAACAAATCGGCATATTGTGAAAACTGTAAGGACTATGGCTTAGCCGTGGACACGTGTAGTGACAGCAGAGATAGCTGAACGTTTTGATATAAAATTTGTGTAGGTGGGCTTAAAAATGAGGGAGTGGTGGCAGGTTAGAAATCATGTCCTGATTTTTCAGATTTTGTCAGCTCACACTCTAGTTTCGCCATTCATTCCTATGGGACAAATTTCGCCGCAAAAACGACGATATTTCATGAACGATTTGGCGAAACGTTCCACAAAGTAATAGCACACCATTTGGGAACAATCCGCACGTTTTGGTATATTACTTGTCTATGTAGTGTAAAAACTGTGGGAGGAGTTAGGGTGGTAAAATTTGGCTATAATAAGAATAATAATATATATGTTAGATAACAATAAGTGCTCTTGCTTTGCAAGAACACTTAATAATAATATATATGTGAGATAACAATAAGTGCTCTTGCTATGCAAGAACACTTAACTAGAAAAGCTACAATTTCTGGGGAAATTGTGTGACGTGTTCTTGCCTCCACCAGTAGTCTACAACTGGAGTGGGTGGAGTAACTGGGTGGAGTGGCTTGAGCAACTGTTGTGTGTTTGGAGTGGCTGGAGTAACTGTGAAAAGTGTTAAAAAGCTTAATATTTTAAAAAGTAGAAATAGTAGAAAAAAAATGTAAGTCCCATCATTAGCTGAAAGAGTGGAACTTTTTTAAAAATGTTTTTTTTTTCAAAATGAATTTTGTTTTCAAAAAATGTTTTTTTTTTTTTAAATTATGTTTTTTTCAAAAATATTTGTTTTTTTCAAAAATTATTATTTTATTTTTTCTATTTTTTTTTATTTATTATTTTTATTTTTCAAAAATTACTTTTTATTTTTTCATGGGGGGGGGGGTCATAGACAGCAGAAAACAGTATCCGTCGTATTACAGTACATAACAGAATCAAAAGAGTAAGCAAAGTTGAACATTAGAAATGCCTTAGAGAAATAAGAGGCGACGTGCATTGTCTTTCCTCCCAGACACCCCAACTGGGAACATACAACAATTTGTGATTCAGAAACTCCCCTCAGAGCTGTGTGGGAGGAGCTCCAATTCCCCTCAGAGCTGTGTGGGAGGAGCTATAGGTCCCTCAGTGTTGCCAAGGAAACCAATGTTTGTTTATGCAGGCTCTAACCACAGGTCACAGTATTTTCAGCCTCTACGATATTTCGTGAACGATTTGGCGAAACGTTCCACAAAGTAATAGCACACCAATCGGAAACAATCCGCACGTTTCGGTATATTACTTGTCTATGTAGTGTAAAAACTATGGGAGGAGTTAGGGTGGTAAAATTTGGCTATAAAAAGAATAATAATAATAATAATAATATATATGTGAGATAACAATAAGTGCTCTTGCTTTGCAAGAACACTTAATAATATATATGTGAGATAACAATAAGTGCTCTTGCTTTGCAAGAACACTTAATAATAATATATATGTGAGATAACAATAAGTGCTCTTGCTTTGCAAGAACACTTAATAATATATATGTGAGATAACAATAAGTGCTCTTGCTATGCAAGAACACTTAACTAGAAAAGCTACAATTTCTGGGGAAATTGTGTGACGTGTTCTTGCCTCCACCAGTAGTCTACAACTGGAGTGGGTGAAGTAACTGGGTCTAGTGGCTTGAGCAACTGTTGTGTGGTTGGAGTGGCTGGAGTAACTGTGAAAAGTGTTAAAAAGCTTAATATTTTAAAAAGAAGAAATAGTAGAAAATAATTGAAGACGTCCCATCATTAGTTGAAAGAGCGGAACAATTTTTTCAAAAATGTTTTTTTTTTCAAATAGTTTTTTTTTAATGATTTTTTTTTCAAAAATGTTTTTTTTTTTCAATTTTTTTTAAATGATTAAAAAAAATGTTTTCAATTTTTTTTTTTTTTTATTGATTTTTTTTTCAAAAATGATTTTTCTTTTTAATGTTTTCAAATTTTTTTTTTATTTAAAGATAAGACACAGATACAAACATAAAGACAACTTTGCATTACATATAGATTGTAGTAAACATATTAAGTATAATAACCGTAAAAAACTGTTGCATGTGAGTTATACCGCTCGCTGAAGTCTAATAGAGGGTAAACATAAACATCTGTGCCCATCGCATTTTGTTATTTTTTGATTGGAACAAAACAAAACAAAACAAAAAAAAGGTAAAAAAGCAAAAAAGATAGAGAAGACAAAAGAAAAAGAGCAGAGAGAGAGAGAAGAGGGGGAGAAAAAAAAAGGCAGGGGGAGGGGCAATTTACCCCCAGGGAGCCCAGATCGGTAATGCTCAACTGGTAACGGGGATCCTAAATGGTGGATCCTGCCATGTATTGGGGGAATTTGTCAGAGAAGCGAAAGAGGTTCCAGTGAATCCATCTGGACTTATGTTCCTCCGACTTATCTTACAGCGCAGAGGTCAGATCTTCCATTTGCTCAATGTCCTTCACTCTTGCGAGCCATTGGGCCACTGTTGGCGCACACTGTTGCTTCCAGAGAGGTGGGATGCTGGCCCGAGCAGCATTAAGAAGATGCTTGAGGAGGGATTTATGGTAGCGTTTCCGTGATAGGGGAGTAAGGTTAAGGAGAACCGCAGTATATCTTAAAAAATGATAAAGACCTAAAAAACATTATACCAGATAGACCAAAAATTATATACAAAAGAGCACCAACCTTGAAAGACCTAATAGTCAAATCAATAGTAGTCCCACCCCCCAAGACCACTTACACCTTCTTTGATGGAAAGGGTTTCTTTCCCTGTAGAAATTGTTTTGCCTGTAGACATGCAAAGAAATTCCAAGGAAAAAGAACCGACTTTATAGGAACAAATACTGGACAAAAATATACCATAAGGGATTTTATAGGATGTCACACGGTAGGAGCTGTATATGTGCTACAATGTAGCTGTAACCTACAGTATGTAGGAAGAACAAAGAGGGCATTAAAAACACGTATTAAAGAACATGTCCAGGACATAATAAACGGGTTCCCCAAGCACAGTGTTTCCAGACACTTTGCCCAAGTACATAAACAAGACCCCTCTTCATTGCAGTTTTGGGGTATTGAGAAATTCAAAGCATCCTGGAGGGGTAGCCACATTATTAGGGATCTCAGTCAAAAAGAATCCAGATGGATTCATACTCTTAAGACACTTACACCAGGTGGAATGAACGTTGAGTTCGATCTAAATTGTTTTCTGAGTAATTTTTGACACTTGTGGCTATTTAACAATAACAATCTTCCCTTAGTTAAAATATACTCTCTCACAATAATTCATCATTTTATCCTCCATACTATATCTAGGAGTAGCTGGATCCTCAATATATATGCTAAGTCAATAGATCTAGCTCATTGTCATTGATGTATATCATGGTGTAAATCTTCTCCTGTCGCTACGGGCACACAAGAGTAAAGAATTGACAAACACACTTTGAACATCTGGCTCTATGTCCAGTAATGTATTTTATATTCAGATAATCTCTTTTTTGATTACTATATGAGTTCTTCATATATAGTTTCCTTTATTTTATCTATTTTAATTATCCTTCATTCATTATATGATGCGACATCCATTTAATAAATAGTTTTTTTTTTTTCGCATTACAACATAATGTATGATAGAATGCCATACAATATATTGATTAGTAGCGGTCTAATGTGTATTTTAAATCATGAATCAAACCAGTAGTGGAATTGGAGCCTGATTTGAAGTGCCCGCAGTCACAAATGCAGACAAACACATTAAAAACCTCCAATACAATGACCGCCGAGTGGTGTAACAACACCCACCAACAAAATGGCAGCGATTTACTTTAAAGCGGACCATAACAAAGATGGCGCCACACGCACTTCCGGTTTCTGGACATAAATAGTCGACCACGCCAACCAATCAGGTTCCCCTGATGAAGTCACGTGAGAGGTGACGTAACGACGTAGGGATCACGTGAGTCGGATGCGGAACGTTAACGACAGGAGAGGAAGTAAGACGGCTGTCTAGCCGCGTCTTGTACATATTTTATGCCTGAATTTTTTAACACACTGTAAGAGTCCATTTTTTTAATTAAAGCCACCCCATTTTTTCAAAATAATATCACGCTATTGGAGGCTTCTTTTTTCTTTTTTCTTCTCTCCCTTGCCATCCCCTCTCCCCTGCTTTTTCCTCCCTGGGTATATCCTCCTATGTGAGTGATAAGAGAGTAGGAGTCTGGTAATAGGGTGAAGACTACACAGGCGGATCACTCCACCATCCTGGGTCAGACGGAGACAGAAAGGAGAGAGAGAGCATTTGGAAATACCAGCCACATAGCAACTCATATCGCATGCGAATTTTGATCAGTCATTAAGGTGAGAGTTCTGGGAGACCGGGGCAAAGAAAGGAGGGACATCTGCCATAGCATAGTGTAGTACCACTATAGTCAATATTTGGAAAGTACTACCTATGCTGCCACCATTTATTGAGGATTATACAAAGGACCCTAAAGGAATAATCCCATGTTATATTGAACCACCTAGAACATTGGCCCATTGTTTATTTCACATATTCCTTTACACTTTTTTGTCACATTTTTATTTACCACTATGATTATGTTTATCACTTATGGTTGATTTCACCATCAGTAGGTGTGGTTTAATTTATTTGTGATTGTGTTTTTGAGTTTATTTTCAGCGCAAATCACTTTATTATTATTAACTTGTTTATTGTGCATGGTGATCACTTATAGATTTGCAGCAGAAGACTACTATTACACTTACTAATCACATTACGTTTACTCACAATTAGCGCAAAAGATTTTTTACACTTTATATTTTGTCTATTCACTACAACACTTTTGCGGCTATAATGGACGTATTTACGTTCATGGAGAATAGGAATGTTAATTTAGAAGAAGTGTTTAATTCTCAAAACAAAACACATAACACAGATTTAGAAAGTCTAACCAGAAAGTTGGGCCACTTAATGGAGAAGAAGGTATCTTTATGGTGGGATGTTAACACATTCGACCAATACATTAAAGAGAACATAGCACCCAGAAGACTTAGATGGGAATTACCCCCCAATGATGGTATGGAAGATAAAGAATCTATGGAGGAATGGTTCAAATTTTTCAACAACAAAAGTGTAGAAGGAGTTAAATTCTTATTAAAAAGAAAACAAAAGAAAGCAAGATTGATTCAACAACAAATAGAAGATATAAAAATGAAACTAGATCCATATAAGGAATCTTCAGATTTCAACAAACTGGCAACTATATTAAATAAAGATTTAGTATCAAAGGACCTTGAAACACAACAACGAAAAATTAAAAAATATCAGAGAGACGTGGCAGACTACAAGGCAGACCGCGTTTTTAAATGGCAACAGAAAATAGAACAACCACAACCTACTTCTACCTATTCCACCCCAACAAGAGAAGTAACAATACAAGACCCCACAGTCACTGACATGCGAAGTGTACCGAGATGGGAAGAACACACAATACAAGGGGAAACAGGTAGACCCTATTATGAGGACCGCAATAATGGAAACAAAACATCCCATACTCCTAAAAAATGGAAAAAATTCCATAAGAAACCATTTAAAAAGCCGTACAACAACTGGCAACAGAATGATAGAGGCCCAAGGGATAATAGGGGACCTCCACAGACACAAGAATACTATGGAGGACAGAACAGAACCCCAATACCTACACAAAATAGGTATGAACCTATCAGAAATTATCCAGACTATTATAAGGATCCACGCTACCATTATGAACAATATAGATATGACACACAACGTCCTTTTTTAGACAGGGAGAGGAGAGACTGGTCTCCCCGGCGACACACACAGGACCTCCCCCGTTCACCTCGGAAAAGACCTCAAGAAGAACGAACACTAGCAAGTTCAGAAAGAAGAGAGGAAACAGAGGAGGAAAGAGACTCCAAAAGAGAGAGATAGGAAAAAATGTAGTTAACATAAGCGGTAAAGATCTGACTAGAGATGAACTAACAGTACTAGATAGGGGACTCAAACATGCTCCAACCAAAAATCTCAATAAATTTGACACATACATAGGGATATTGAAATATGTAAGAAAACTTAACATAAAGAAATATATCCTTAATAACCCTTTCCAGAAAACTACACATGTAGAAATGAAGAACAAACCGATACACAGTACCCTGAAAAATAATTCTGTTTATAATCCGAAGGTATCAGATGGCCATAACATTGAGGTTTTCAAAAAATTACTTCTACAGGATTTGGACAATCTGAAAATAAAAAAAACAATATGACCCAATCCATATAAAGAAGGGTCTAAAGCAATTAACAGAGAGAAATGATATAGTAATTCGACCGGCGGACAAAGGAGGGGCGGTAGTGATTCAAGATAAAGAACAATATCTAAAAGAAATCAGTAGACAACTACAAGAAGAAAATACCTACAATCGACTATTAGGGAATCCAACCAACAAATACAAAAAAGAACTTCAAGGATTATTGGACTTAGGCACGAAAAAAGAAATACTAACCAAGAAAGAGGCGACATACCTCATACCAGACATATGCTGTATCCCTATACTATATACGGTCCCAAAAATCCACAAATGCAAAACAGACCCACCCGGAAGACCTATAGTTAATGGCATAGAGTCATTAATGGCAAGGATGGGACAATACATTGACTATTTTATCCAACCAGCTGTACAGAATACACAAGCATATTTAAAAGACACCAAGCACATACTCCAACTTGCTAACACAGTTCCAGTATTAGAAGGCCGTACCATATTAGCCACAGCGGACGTTACGTCGCTTTACACGATTGTGAAACATCATGATGCCTGTCATGCCACGAAATGGCTTCTGAGAAAACATAGCAATTTGATTTGCAAACAGAGAAAATATCTGATCAAATGTCTAGATTTTTGTTTAAAGTACAATTACTTCTGGCATGATCAGGTATATTACAAGCAAGCAATCGGTATAGCTATGGGAGCTAAATTTGCCCCCAGTGTGGCCAATGCCTTTATGGCACAGTGGGAAGAACTAGCCATATATGAAGAGATGCCTGCAGAATTGTCACTATATAAAAGGTATATAGATGATATTATAATTATATGGAACGGAAGCAAAGAAAAATTAGAAAAATTCTTGGACAAATTGAATCAAAATGACAGAAACATACAATTGGTATGGAAAATAGACACTAAAACAGTGGATTTTTTGGATCTGAATTTAACATTAGAAGAAGATAAAATAGTTACAAAAACGTACTTCAAAACAGTCGATACCAACAGTTACCTATCAGTGGAAAGCTGCCACCATAAACCGTGGCTATACCACATCCCAAAGGGGCAACTAATTTGAATAAAAAGAAATTGCACTAAGAATGAGGACTTTGAAGAACAAGCAGCCCAGATAGGTAAGAGATTTGAAGAAAAAGGATACGACAATTCCTGGATACAGAATCAAATTCAAGAGGTACAGAAAATGGACAGAAACCAAATGTTACAAAACAAATCTAAAAAAAAACACCAATGGGATACACCAAGCCTCATATTGGACTACAACATACAATATAAGGAAGTAGCCAATTTAGTCCAAAAACATTGGCATATCTTAAAAAATTATAAAGACCTAAAAAACATTATACCAGATAGACCAAAAATTATATACAAAAAAGCACCAACCTTGAAAGACCTAATAGTCAAATCAATAGTAGTCCCACCCCCCAAGACCACTTACACCTTCTTTGATGGAAAGGGTTTCTTTCCCTGTAGAAATAGTTTTGCCTGTAGACATGCAAAGAAATTCCAAGGAAAAAGAACTGACTTTATAGAAATAAATACTGGACAAAAATATACCATAAGGGATTTTATAGGATGTCACACGGTAGGAGCTGTATATGTGCTACAATGTAGCTGTAACCTACAGTATGTAGGAAGAACAAAGAGGGCATTAAAAACACGTTATAAAGAACATGTCCAGAACATAATAAACGGGTTCCCCAAGCACAGTGTTTCCAGACACTTTGCCCAAGTACATAAACAAGACCCCTCTTCATTGCAGTTTTGGGGTATTGAGAAATTCAAAGCATCCTGGAGGGGTAGCCACATTATTAGGGATCTCAGTCAAAAATAATCCAGATGGATTCATACTCTTAAGACATTTACACCAGGGGGAATGAACGTTGAGTTCGATCTAAATTGTTTTCTGAGTAATTTTTGACACTTGTGGCTATTTAACAATAACAATCTTCCCTTAGTTAAAATATACTCTCTCACAATAATTCATCATTTTATCCTCCATACTATATCTAGGAGTAGCTGGATCCTCAATATATATGCTAAGTCAATAGATCTAGCTCATTGTCATTGATGTATATCATGGTGTAAATCTTCTCCTGTCGCTACGGGCACGCGAGAGTAAAGAATTGACAAACACACTTTGAACATCTGGCTCTATGTCCAGTAATGTATTTTATATTCAGATAATCTCTTTTTTGATTACTATATGAGTTCTTCATATATAGTTTCCTTTATTTTATATATTTTAATTATCCTTCATTCATTATATGATGCGACATCCATTTAATAAATTGTTTTTTTTTCGCATTACAACATAATGTATGACAGAATGCCATACAATGTATTGATTAGTAGCGGACTAATGTGTATTTTAAATCATGAATCAAACCAGTAGTGGAATTGGAGCCTGATTTGAAGTGCCCGCAGTCACAAATGCAGACAAATACATTGAAAACCTCCAATACAATGACCGCTGAGTGGTGTAACAATACCCACCAACAAAATGGCCGCGATTTACTTTAAAGCGGACCATAACAAAGATGGCGCCACACGCACTTCCGGTTTCCGGACATAAATAGCCGACCACGCCAACCAATCAGGTTCCCCTGATGAAGTCACGTGAGAAGTGACGTAACGACGTAGGGATCACGTGAGTCTGACGCGGATCGTTAGCGACAGGAGAGGAAGTAAGACGGCTGTCTAGCTGTGTCTTGTACATATTTTATGCCTGCATTTTTTAACACACTGTAAGAGTCCATTTTTTTAATTAAAGCCACCCCATTTTTTCAAAACAATATCACGCTATTGGAGGCTTCTTTTTTCTTTTTTCTTCTCTCCCTTGCCATCTCCTCTCCCCTGCTTTTTCCTCCCTGGGTATATCCTCCTATGTGAGTGATAAGTGAGTAGGAGTCTGGTAATAGGGTGAAGACTACACAGGCGGATCACTCCACCATCCCTGGTCAGACGGAGACAGAAAGGAGAGAGAGAGCATTTGGAAATACCAGCCACATAGCAACTCATATCGCATGCGAATTTTGATCAGTCATTAAGGTGAGAGTTCTGGGAGACCGGGGCAAAGAAAGGAGGGACATCTGCCATAGCATAGTGTAGTACCACTATAGTCAACATTTGGAAAGTACTACCTATGCTGCCACCATTTATTGAGGATTATACAAAGGACCCTAAAGGAATAATCCCATGTTATATTGAACCACCTAGAACATTGGCCCATTGTTTATTTCACATATTCATTTACACTTTTTTGTCACATTTTTATTTACCACTATGATTATGTTTATCACTTATGGTTGGTTTCACCATCAGTAGGTGTGGTTTAATTTATTTGTGATTGTGTTTTTGAGTTTATTTTCAGCGCAAATCACTTTATTATTATTATCCCGAAGGGATATGTCTAGGAGTTCCTGTATGAGCTTAAGTACCGGTTGCCAAAAAGTTTGGAGCACAGGGCAGTCCCAAAAAATATGCAATAGGGGACCTGTGTGTAGGCCGCATCGCCAACATCGGTCAGTTTGTAGCGGGAATATCTTAGCCAGCACGGAAGGAGTTCTGTATCAGCGTGTCACTATTTTATAGGCGGTCTCTTGATATTTGCTGCATAGAGAGGATTTTTGTGCAAAAAAGAGTATGCGGTCTTTTTGGGGTTCTGTGAAGGTGACTTGCAGGTCTCTCTCCCATTTAGCTAAGAATGGGGGTCTTCAATGGCGTGAAGGTCTAGCAAGGATTTGTAGGAGATAGATAAGGACCTCTGGATCGGTCCCTCCCCCAAGCAGAGTTCCTCAAAGGAGTGAAGCTTTCTGACGAAGCGGGCTGATTTGGGCAGAGAGCTGAGAAAGTGAGAAAGTTGGTTGATCCTCCAACGGTCTAATAAAAGTGGGGCCTGACCTGAGAGAAAGTTCTCTGTAGTGAGCCAACCGGTGGAGCATAAGAATGAGGAGGCCCTCATGAGTCCCCGTGGGGCTTGCGAAAGAAAGGATGGGTCGGTAAGGCCAGGTACAAAATCTGGATGACCAACAAGTGGCGTCAGTGAGGATGGAAAATTTTGCAGAGAGGCTAAACGGAAAAACCTTTTCAGTTCCCTAAGAGTTGGCCCAATCAGTGGGTGAGTATTCAGGTGGGTGGTAGGAGTATTCCCTGCCCAAGGAAGACCCGCCAGGGGGGCCCCGGCCGCCTCCTTCTCCAGCGACACCCAGAGCTTCAAATCACTGTGACGGCACTGGAAAAAAAAATGTGAAAAAAAAAAAACATAAAAAAAAAGTAATCAAAGTTGAAAATTAGAAATGCATTAGAGAAATAAGAGGCGACGTGCATTGTCTTTCCCCCCCCCAGACACCCCAACTGGGAACATACTGGGGCTGATTTACAAAATGTTTGCGCCATGAGTATCGGCGCATCTGCGTGCGCAATGGCTGTTTTGGTATTTACAAAACATTAGCGCCTGTAGCGCAGCCCTATTTGCCATTTACTATAGTGTTGTCTGCGGACGGGAGGAGGCGCTCAGTGCGCCACTATGGACCTGGCGCACGGCATGTTAAACTCTAAATATAAAGAAGCTGGAAGTGGCAATATAATGGGGGTGATGTGGGGTGATGTTAGGAAGTGTAGTGACACCTGCCCAAATAACTAATATGCCCAAAATATAGTGAGAAAGTAACTTTTTCTTTGTAAATTCTTTATTTAAGAGAAGAGGACATGCGGATATACAGAGAGCACACTGATACGTATCGAAAAACAGCAAACATTCCCCACCACCTCAGGAGTAGATCTTACAGTAAAGATACAGAGCCCGTTGTCAGAGGGGGGATCACAACTAATGTCAGGCTTACAGGAGCTCTCTGCCCCCCGCATGGCCGTATTTTTGCGGCAAAAGCCAATTTAGATAGAAATAGAAACGTCAAGCCCGTTAGAAACAGGCTTGCACAGGCCAACACTCTAGTGTTGGTAATACAGAAAAAGCAGGGAAAGTAAGAGAAAAGTAAGCAAGGAGTACAAGAGGGGGAGGGGAGGAAAGAAAAAAAAAGGGGGAGACGGGGTGCCTCCACCCTCCAGTCACAGCCACCCCACCTGGGGAGCAGTCAAATTCGATCCTCTCAGGTGGATCGAGCCATTAGGAGCCCGCATTCCTCAGAGAAGAAAAATTCGTACCATGTTTTGGAAAATTTCTCACTTAGGCCTCTTTCCGTTGCTATCAAGTCCTCCATGTCATGGATATCCTTCACTCTGTTCAGCCAACCTGCCACCGACGGGGGCTGAGTCTGCTTCCAATTCAGAGGGATGCATCCCTTTGCCGCATTGATCAGAAGCGGCAATATGGACTTTCTATAGCCCTTAGTTGGGATTTTGTGGTGGTGCAGAAGGAAGAGCTCTGGTGACAACGGCAACTCCCTGTCCGTAAACTTTTGGACGATGCGGTGTACCTCAGACCAAAATGATTGTAAGATGCGGCACGACCAAAAGACGTGGAGGAACGTACCAACCTCCTCCCCGCACCTCCAGCACATATCCGTGCTCTGAGGGAACATCTTGTGTATCTTTTCCGGAGTGTAGTACCAACGGGACAGAAGTTTATATCCCATCTCCTGGTGCCTTGCACTGATAGAAGTTGTTTGAGCGAAGAGAAGGATTTGGTCGACTTGTTTCCCCGTAGGTTGTAGGCCCAGCTCCCGCTCCCACTTGGTAACATACGGCGGCCTAAAGTCCGGAGGGGGAGAAACTAGGATTTGGTATATCAGGGATATTGCATGTCTCAACGGGGACAGGTCCAGGCATAGCAAATCAAAAGATGTCAGCTGCCGCCCATAGGTATTCGGAGAAGGCAAAGTGTGGATGTAGTGGGACAGCTGGACTTTTTGCCAAAATGAGAGCCCAGTCAGGGCAGGGTCCTCTAGGATTTGTCGTCGGGTACACCATTGGTCGTTTGTGAGAAAGTGTCGCACTTGAGACCTGTCAACCAGTTTCAATGCCAGGAAGCTAGGGTCGTTGAGAACCGGACTGAAAGCCGGGTTGCCTACAATTGGGGTGAGCGGGGACAGGAGCGGCGCGATCGAGTGATCGCGGAAGGCCTTCCAAGCTGTCCTTATTGTCACCCCTACCGTGGGGTGGTCAGAAATCTCCTTTGGCAAGGGAGGTTGGCACCAGGACAACGAGTCCAAGTGGGCCCCAGTCAAGGATCGTTCAATCTGCACCCACTGTTTCAGAAGGCCGTGACGGCACCAATCCAAAACATGCGTTAAATGACATGCCGCATGATAGAGAGTAACGTCCGGTAGGGCTACCCCACCCCTCTATTTTGGCAGCCGGAGAATTTTCTGCGCTAAGCGCGGGGGCTTCTGAGCCCACACAAAGCGAGTTAGCGTTCTGTTTACCGCTCTCAGGAAGGACGCCGGCACCTGTATGGGTAGTGCCTGAAAGTGGTATAACAGTCTAGGTAAGATATTCATCTTCACAATGCTGCAGCGGCCAAACCAGGAAAACAGGCCATGCTGCCACTCTTGCAGGTCTTTTTTTACGGCCACCAAGAGGGGAGGAAGGTTGAGGGGGAAAATCTCTTCCGCCTTACTGGGTAACAAGATACCCAGATATTTGATATGGGACATAGCCCATTTGAAAGGAAAATCAACCCGGAGCAAATCTGTTAAGGGAGGGGGTAAGGCGACCCCAAGTGCCTCCGATTTCTGGTAGTTAATGCAAAACATTGACACCTCCTCGTACAGCTTCAGTTCCTTGAGCAAGTTTGGAGTGGACACAAGGGGGTTAGTCAGAAAGAAGAGCAGATCGTCTGCGAAAGCCGCAATCTTCGGGGACAGGGTGGCGTCCAGGCGGGGTCCCGTAATGTCTGGGTTGTCTCTGATGATACGCAGGAAAGGTTCTAGCGTGAGGATGAATATCAGGGGCGACAAAGGGCACCCCTGTCTCGTCCCATTCGCTATCTGAAATGGTAAAGAAAGGTGGCCATTCACCTTGACCTGGGCCGAGGGGCAAGAATAGATTGCCCGCATCCAATTAATCATGCGTTTCTGCAGGCCAATACAGCGGAGAGTTTCAAACAGGAAAGGCCAGCTCACCCTGTCGAACGCCTTTTCGGCGTCCGTCGAGAGGAGCAGCATAGGGGTTTTACGCGTCTTTGCAGCGTGGATCATGTTGATCGCCTTAGTCATGTTGTCACGCGCCTCTCTAGTAGGAACAAAACTGACCTGGTCGGAATGGATTAGTTGTGGCATTAAAGCGGAAGTAAACCCATCCGTAAAACAGTTTCATATCCGGCACGTGCCGGAAATGAAACGCTTCCATTGGTTGTGCTCTCAACCAAACTGTCAAACCATCCAATGGCTGGTGTCATAACTGATCACATGTGCAGCATCATGGCAGTTGTAGATTAAAAAGAGGCAAAGATGTCAGCTTCCTTGGTTGAAAATGATAGGAGGGTTTACTTACACTTTAAGTCAATCATACGCATGGAAAGCGCTTTCGTGAATATCTTGAGATCCACATTGAGCAGCGAGATCGGTCTATAGTTTTGGCACCGTAGTGGGTATTTTCCCTCCTTCGGGATCACGGCAATGTGTTCTCTCAAAGCGTCCGCCGGGAGGGGCGTCCCCTCCCCTGTAACATTATACGCAGAGAGAAAATGCGGAAGCAGTATTTCTCCAAAAGTCCTGTAATAGAGAATGGAATATCCGTCCGGTCCCGGCGCCTTCCCCAAATGCATGCGCGACATCGCCAAAGTCACCTCCTCCACTGAAAGAGGCCTGTCCAGATCAGTCAGGTCCTCCTCCGAAATCCGGGGGAGACCAGACCTCCTCAAATAGTCCCCGATCTTCCTCCTCTCAGTCGACATTCCTTCCTCAGATGTTGGACTAGGGAGATTATACAAAGTAGTATAATACTCCCGGAACATTTCCGCGATACCCTCCATGGTGTGAACCCTGTTGTGAGAGTCATTAATCAATTCAGGAATGAATGTACGAGCCCTCTGAGCTCTCAGAGCCCTCGCCAGCATCCTACCACATTTGTTGCTGTGCTCATAAAAAGAACGGCGGCATTTCGAGATCACCACTTTGGCTCTAAACAGGGCCAAGGAGCGCAGCTGGTTTCGCAGGGCTGTCAACTCAATAAGGATCTGGGAAGCAAGGGATTGTTTATGAGCCGTTTCCAAGACCCTGATTTTATCTAAAATGTCCACAATTTGTTTTGCTCTCTCCTTCTTGATGCGTGATCCCATTCTGATTAAGAGGCCACGAATGTAACTTTTATGGGCTTCCCATACCATTGTCGGGGCCACCTCCGAGTCGACATTTGTGGCAAAGTACTGTCTCAGTTCTCTAGAGACCTCCTCCACCACCTCGGGCATCTGAATCAATGAGTCGTTAAGCTTTCACGACCATTGTTTCTCTGCGGGGCGAAGCAAATCGATGTCTATAAAGACTGGGGCATGGTCCGAGAAGGTAATAGAACCAATCAAGGCTGAGGAGACCCTGGACAGAATCGCCTGAGGCACCATGAACATATCAATTCTGGTATATGAGTCGTGGGGGTGCGAATAGAACGTGAAGTCTTTGTGGCTTGGATGAAGAATACGCCATACATCCACCAAGTGGAGAGCATGAAAGTTCTTCTTAAGGCGCTTTAGTGAGGCGTAAGAGACTTGGGAAACACCCCTAGATGAGTCCAGGATCGGGTCCATGACAAAGTTCATGTCTCCACCAAAAATCACCATCCCTTCGGCAAAGTCAACCAATTTGGTCATAATTGGCTCCAGGAAGGCAATCTGGTTGGCATTCGGGAGGTATAGATTAACCAGAGTCACCAGGGACTTCCCAAGCGTCCCCCTCACAAATAAAGCTCTCCCCTCTGCATCCCACCACTGGTCCTCCAGCTGCCATGGGGCATTACCCCGAATCAAGATACTCACCCCTTTTGACTTAGAATCAGAGGAGCAACCATGGTACACTGTCGGGAAAAAGCGGTCATGAAGTCTTGGTAGCTTATCAGCACGGAAATGCATCTCCTGCAGGAAGCACACATGGGCCTTCATATGTTTTAGATTAGTTAGCACCATGGAGCATTTCTCAGGGGTGTTCAGCCCCTTCACATTCATAGAAACGAGACGAACAGGCTCTGTTGTACCCGTGGGCATGACTGTGACCAGAAGAGAGGCAGACACCAAAAAAAAAAAAAGGGGGGGGAGCACAGAAGAGAGAGGAAGAGGAGAGAACAAAGAAACCTAGTATGCCTCAAGCGTAAGGGAGACCTAGTCTCAGTGCACCCCAGTAACCCTAGAGCAGGAGTCACTTGACGGGTGCGACCCTATGTGGGGAAAGTGTTTGAACACAACAGGGGTCGGAGGCTCCCTAACCCGACCCACCTCAGATGCTACAGAGAGCCGGATGGTTCTCAAGACAAAGTGGCCTGATGAGGATGGCCCAGCAGCCTGGCAACGCCGGCCCCGGCACCCAACATGGGGCGCCCAAGCCCCGGCGCAGCCCGCCCCCCAGGCCAAACCCCAACCAGGACAAAACAGTAGCACAGTAACCCATCACATGGCTCTAATATATGAAATGAAATGAAATGAAAAAAAGCAAAGCACAAAACACAAGTAGTTATAACCAGAAGGCCCAGAAAGAAAACATATAAATGGCGACATATAAGCCAAAAAGGGGGCCAAGGGGAAGATGCACACACTGGTATCGAAAGCTATGCTTTGGCGCCTGCACCCGCTCAGGACTGGGGGAGACTCGACCAGAAGAGCGGGGACCGCAAGATCAAACGGCCTAGGAGGGGGGTCCCCCCAAGGGGAAACCCCCAACCGCAGCCCCAGCATGGTTCCCATCGCGGACCCCAAAACCCACTCCCCTGGCCCCCCTAAAATCGATAAAAAAGCAGGCCGCCGTAGTAGACCCCCCCGCACCGGCATACGGGCCAGGGGAGCCACCAGAGTATCCAGGGGGGACAGGCGCCAGCTCCATCAGGTAGCGTAGAGAAAGTAACTTTTTCAAAACCAGCCCGCTGTGCCGGCAAGTACGATTTGAGCTGCGGGAGTTTTTTTTTAGCTCAGCGCGGCAATTTTCCTTGTTTTCTTGCGCCAAGACACTGCGCCGGCAAAATCTTAGTAAATGTCAAGTCACGTAACTCAATTTGCATAAGTTGAACAGGCGCAGCTCTGAACTTCCCACTGCGCCTGCAAAATGACATTTCTAAAGGAAAAAAAAGGCATTTAAATGCACCCGCGGCTATAATGAATTGTCGGCTCCCGGCAATATAGAGACAAGTCATTGAAAGTCTTTGATAAAAACAAAAAAAAAGCGTGGGGGTTCCCCCAAATTCCATTACCAGGCCCTTCAGGTCTGGAATGGATATTAAGGGGAACTCCGCCACAAATTTACAAAAAAAAATACATGGGGTTCCCCCAAGTATCCATACCAGGCCCTTCAGATCTGGTGTGGATTTTAAGGGGAACTCCACCCCAAATGTAAAAAAAAATGGCGTGGAGTTCCCCCAAAAATCCACACCAGACCCTTTATCCGAGCACGTAACCTGGCCGGCTGCAGGGGAAGAGGGGGGGACAAGAGAGCGGCCCCCCCTCCCTCCTGAACCGTACCAGGCCACATGCCCTCAACATGGGCCTCATCCCCACAACCCTTGCCCGGTGGTTGTGGGAGTCTGCTGGCGGGGGGCTTATCGGAATCTGGAAGACCCCTTTAACAAAGGGGACCCCCAGATCCTGCCCCCCCTATGTGAATTGGTAAGGGGTACATTGTACCCCTACCATTTCACAAAGAAAGTGTCAAAATGTAAAAAATTACAAGAGCCGGTTTTAGACAATTTCTTTATTAATGTCTTCTCTTCCATCTTCTTCCATCTTCTTCTTCTTCCATCTTCTTCTTCCATCTTCTTCTTTTCTCCATTCGGGTTTCTTCCTCCATCTTCCTCTTCCTCTTCATCTTCATCTTCCTTCTTCCTTCTTCCTTCGGTCTTCTCGTCCGCATCTTGCTCCGGCTTCTTCTTTCTTCTTCGGCCGCTCCGTTTGAATTGGAGGTTCCCGCTGTGCGACGCTTCAGTTCTCCTCCTGGTCCGCTGCCACCCGGTGGCTCCGCCCCCTCTGACACCACTGGGAAAGTCCCCGTGAAATCCATGTGCGTCAGAGGGGGGCGGGGTCACCGGTGGCAGCGGACCCAGAGGAGAACTGAAGAACTGAAGCGTCGCACAGCGGGAACCTCCAATTCAAACGGAGCGGCCGAAGAAAGAAGAAGGGAAGACGCCGGAGCAAGATGCGGACGAGAAGACCGAAGGAAGAAGGAAGATGAAGATGAAGATAAAGATGAAGATGAAGATGGAAGAACAAGATGGAGGAAGAAACCCGAATGGAGAAAAGAAGAAGATGGAAGAAGAAGATGGAAGAAGATGGAAGAAAGGAAAAGACATTAATAAAGGAATTGTCAAAAACCGGCTATTGTCATTTTTTACATTTTTGTCACTTTCTTTGTGAAATGGTAGGGGTACATTTGTACCCCATTACCATTTCACACAGGGGGGGGGGGGCAGGATCTGGGGGTCCCCTTTGTTAAAGGGGTCTTCCAGATTCCGATAAGCCCCCTGCCCGCAGACCCCAACAACCACCGGGCAAGGGTTGTGGGGATGAGGCCCTTGTCCCCATCAACATGGGGACATCCTCCCCATGTTGACGGCATGTGGCCTGGTACGGTTCAGGAGGGAGGGGGGCCGCTCTCTCGTCCCCCCTCTTTTCCTGCGGCCTGCCAGGTTGCGTGCTCAGATAAGGGTCTGGTGTGGATTTTTGGGGGTACTCCACGCCATTTATTTTTAATTTGGGGTGGAGTTCCCCTTAAAATCCATTCCAGATCTGAAGGGCCTGGTATGGATATTTGGGGGAACCGCACGCATTTTTTTTTTAATTTGCGGCAGAGTTCCCCTTAATATCCATTCCAGACCTGAAGGGCCTGGTAATTGAATTTGGGGGACCCCCACGCTTTTTTTTTTGTGTTATCAAAGACTTTCAATGACTTTTATCTGTATTGACGGGAACCAGCAATTCATTACAGCCGCGAGGACTATTAAATGACTATTATTTTACTTTAGAAATGTAATTTTGCTCTCGAACTGTTATAAACATGGAAAACATGCACTATTTTACAGGCATACTATAGACACCCCCCAGGTATGATATTTAGGGCAAGTTCACACCGGATGCAGTGCAGTGCGTTTTTTTGATGCATGAAAAACGCAAAGAAAGTTGATCACATTAATGCCAATGGCATAGGTCACACCACTGTAGTCCGTTCCAGTGCGTTTCATAAAGGAAAAAAAAATTGGTCATGCTGCATTTTTTAGGTACAGAACTGTACTGGACCGCAGTAAAACACATCAAAAACGCAACGGAACGTACCAAAAACACACTGGATTGCACGGACCGCACCTAAATGCACCAATGACGCACTGCAACACACTTGTCCTAAGTGAAAAGAGGGGGAAAAAAACACTGGACTGCATCAAAAACGCATCAAAAATGCACTGGAACACACTTGTCCTTCTCTTTGGTTAATAAAAAAGAGGGGTGAAAAAAAGCACTGGACTGCATCAAAAACGCATCAAAAATGCACTGGAACACACTAGTCCATCTCTTTGGTTAATAAAAAAGAGGGGTGAAAAAAAAGCACTGGACTGCATCAAAAACGCATCAAAAATGCACCAAATTGGTGACATTGATATATGTCCCTTAGGGTGGGACCTGGGCCCCCATTTTAAGGCCAATAACTAGAAGAAAAGTCAGCCAAGTGGGGACTAGCAAAATTAACAAGTCAGTTCCCATAGACTGCAATGGTATTTGTTGGTAAGGGGGTGGGGTGATTGTCCCATCCCTAATTTTGTAGCATGCTGGATGATGTGCTTAATTTTGGACAGGGGGGGGATTATTTTCTGATAGCTGTGTTTGTGTTGTTATGCGCATGCCCAGGGACTTAGTTTTTTTTTGTGCTTTTTGTGTGTGAACAGCACCTGGATATTTTGGGGCATGTTCAGAGATTGTTTTTATGGGTTAGTAATTGAAGGACATCCTTAACAGGTGTAGCCACTTTGAAGTTCAGTCTCTACATTGAGTAAACTTACATTTTGGGTGTTTCATGGACTGTGCATGTGTTTTCAATTGCCTCATTAGCTCAAAAACATAGGTTATATAAAGCTCACAGTTAGGATTCCCTCCCTTGCCCTGAGAAGAGGCAAGTGTGTGTGTGTGTGGCAAAATATACATTTTGGTGTCCTTATCGAGTTTGTAACACATGCATTTTATTTGTTATATCTTTGCAAAACAGGTGTTTGGTTTATTTTGTGGATTGTATTTTTTTGTGTGGGGGAAATGTTCCCCTGAAATAATTTTGATGTTGTTAATGTTTATTGTTTGTTCACTTTGATTTAATTGTCTGTGCTGCACTATTTAGCCAAATCTTTATCAAGATGTTGTGAGTCTGTAACTGTTTCAAATTGACCCTGTTTAATTTTTTATTTTTTATTATTCTTTGTTTTGTTGACCAATAAAATTTGATGCAAAGTTTTGAGGTTTGTTTTGTGTTTTCTTTGCAACAAATGTGACAGCTGATTGGCATGTCAAAACAACAGGTGTGATTTGTCTACCCTGGTGCCTTCATGCTAGCATATGCATGAATTGTGTGCTGCCATGGAGAGTCACCAGGAAATGAAAAATACAGAGCTGTAAGTATTCAATTTTTTCCTTTTTACTGCAGTGGTTCTCAGCCTCAGTCCTCAAGTACCCCCAACAGAACCTGTTTTGTGAATTTATCTCATGGAGAATTGCTGTCCAAAATACCAAACCATTGACTGTGATTTAAAAGCACATGTGCAAGATGAAGGAAAACCTGCAAACATGGTCTGTTGGAGGTACTTGAGAAGCACTGATTTAGAGCACTGCACTTAAAAATAGCTCAAGGCAATACAATTCTAATTGTGGGCATTTTGAGGGAAACAAAGTAAGTGTTAGAACCCCTGCTTGTGTGTTTTTTTTTCTTTTTAAAGGTTGGGCTTTGTGTCCCCTTGTAGTAAAATTGGCTTCACTTCCTGTCACACAGCTAAACAGGAAGTGAAGGTAAAACCCTACCAATGTCTTTTCTTGGGGACACACAGATCAATCTAACTAGTGTCCCCATTAAGCAAATTGCACTCTAGGTGTCACGAGGATGCTATACACAGACATCCAATACAGGTGGTCAGATCATTGGGCTGCACATTAAGGAATCAGGAACAGAGTAAGTGAAAAATATAAATATTTATTAAAGATAAAGACACACGTGTAAACAAAACCACAGCAAACCATAAGCAAGAAACGAATACAAAAGAACACAACAACCCCAAAAACAACCTAATCTAACTAGCTAACTAATATGTACAAAAGAGAACACACATACATGAACAAGGCAGGGATGAGAGACAAGGGGAGCAGAAGGCCAGGTACTGGGAGCAGTCAGCAAGGGGGAGCTGGTATCAGGGGACAGGTCTCAGGGGACAGGGTACAAGGATCAGAGTCCAGGACTAGGTAGGGAACGGATCAGGTTCAGGTTCAGACAACGGATCAGGTTCAGGTTCAGGTTCAGGTTCAGGTTCAGGTTCAGGTTCAGGTTCAGGTTCAGGTTCAGGTTCAGGTTCAGGTTCAGGTTCAGGTTCAGGTTCAGGTTCAGGTTCAGGTTCAGGTTCAGGTTCAGGTTCAGGTTCAGGTTCAGGTTCAGGTTCAGGTTCAGGTTCAGGTTCAGGTTCAGGCTTGCAGAAAGGAATTCTGGAGCAATGAGCTTGGTTAAGGGCGGGCTTATATAGTCCAGCAGACCCAGATCAGGTGTGCTTGATGGCTGGTGGAAAGTCTTGGTGGGGAGACACCCGCTGGTGGCCACCAGAACTACACCCACTGGTGCCGGATGCAACAGTGCCACCAGCAGGTGAGCCCAGTAATGACACCATTCCTGACACTAGGACTTTGTTTTGTACACCCCAAATCATTGGGTAGTTTGGGGTTTAGTAAAGACAAATCCACTCTGCAGTAAAAGTGTAGCTGCTGAAAATCTGAGGAATCACTGGTGATTGTAACATCCAATCATGTAAAAGCAAAGATGGTGTTTTTTTTGTTTGCTTGCATTTCCCTTTCGGATATCCAGCAAGTGCACTTGTAGTGCAAAGTAGATTTGCCTTTATTAAATAAACCCCAAAGTCCAAAAAACCTAATAATTTGGGGTGTAACCCGCAAAATGCTGGAGTGCAATGTACATAATGGGGAAAGTATTTAGGTTGACCTGTGTGTCCCCAAGGAAAGACATTGGTAGGGATTTCCCCTCACTTCCTGTGTGGCTATGTGACAGGAAGTGAATTATTTGGAAGGATAAAGTGGCCAAATTTGGGAGTTGTCTTCACCCTATCAGGGGTGCAGACATCCCCAAAAACTGTCTAGACTTGTAATCCTTCTGCACTCTATCCCCAAGCAAAAATAAGAAAGGATTTCATTTAGTTTAACTTTGCAAAGACACATTCCTAAGTTGAATTGTGATGCATGTCAATGGCCCATTTAGACCCTCTTTAACCCCCTTCCTGCCCAAGCCATTTTTCAGCTTTCAGCACTGTCACACTTTGAATGACAATTGCGCGGTCGTGCGACGTGGCTCCCAAACAAAATTTGCGTCCTTTTTTCCCCACAAATAGAGCTTTCTTTTGGTGGTATTTGATCACCTCTGCGGTTTTTATTTTTTGCGCTATAAACAAAAGAAGAGCGTCCAGTTTGGAAAAAAACACTATTTTTTACTTTTTGCTATAATAAATACCCATTTTTTTTTCAATTAAAATTTCCCTCAGTTTAGGCCGATACGTATTCTTCTACATATTTTTGGTAAAAAAAAATTCGCAATAAGCGCGTATTGATTGGTTTGCGCAAAAGTTATAGTGTCTACAAAATAGGGGATAGATTTATAGCTTTTTTTTTTATTTTTATTTTTTTTATTAGTAATGGCGGCGATCTGCGATTTTTATTGTGACTGCGATATTGCGGCGGACACATCGGACACTTTTGACACATTTTTGGGACCATTCACATTTATACAGCGATCCCTGCTATAAAAATGCAATGATTACTGTATAAATCTGACTGGCAGGGAAGGGGTTAACCACTAGGGGGCGGGAAGGGGTTAAATATGTTCCCTCAATATGTTCTAACTATGGGGGGAGGTGACTGACTGGGGGAGGTGACCGATGGTTGTCCCTATGTACAAGAGACACACCATCGGTCCCCTCTCCCTCACAGGACGTGGATCTGTGTGTTTACACACACAGATCCACTTTCCTGCTCGGTTCCCGGGCAATCGCGGGTGCCCGGCGGCAATCGCGGCCGCTGGGCACGCGCATCGGGTCCTCGGGAACGCGGCGGGTGTGCGCGCGCGCCCCCCTAGCTTGTTTTAAAGGCAGGACGTCATATGACGTCCTGTCAGAACGAGAGTGTCCTCTGCCCGCCATCAATTGACGGTGGGCGGGGGACAAGTGGTTAATCACTTGAGATCAGCGCTATAACTGATCGCCAGCCACAGCACGGTCCTCAATTCCCGGGAGTCCGTCAATAAACGTCGTCCCCTTCGCGCGCGCTGTGGTCACCGAGTCACTGAGACTCGGGTGATGACAGATCCAAGTAAGGGGCCGATCCCTGCCCTTTACCATGTGATCAGCTGTCAGCCAATGACAGCTGATCACGTGATGTAAACAAAAGCTGGGTAATGGTTTTTGTTTTCTCCTTGTGCTGACAGCGTGAGCATAAAAAAAGGCAATCACCGGCTTATGTGCAAGGGACATCGGGCAGGAAGAGGAAGAGGCAATTCTGTGTCATCTGTGAAAATCAGAAGCCCCTGCCAGTGCCACCTATCAATGCCCACCACTGCTGCCAATCAGTGCCACCTAGCAGTGCTGCCTATCAGTGCCCATCACTGCCAACTATCATTGCCACCTAGCAGTGCCACTTCTCAATGCCCACCAGTGCCAACTAGCAATGCCACCTCTCAGTGCCCACCCTTGCCAACTTATCGGTGCCCATCAGTGCAGTCTCATCAGTGTACATCAATGAAGGAGTAAAATTACCTTTTGTCTAAATTTTCGAAATATTAACCACTTTCCTACCGCCCACCGTCAAATGATGTCCTTGGCTTTGTGCGGTGACATCTGAATGATGCCTGCAGTTGCAGGCATCATTCAGATATCATTCTTTTCAGCCGGCGATTCTGTGCACGATAAAAATGATCATAGCGGCAGTTCCACCGCTTGATCGTTCTTATAGGCGGCGGGAGGGGACACCCCCCCTCCTGCCACCATCCGGTGCTTCTCCGGGCTCTCCCGTGCCATCTTGGGCTCGGAGAACGATTTGGCCGGCGCCGGATGGGAAGCATAGCGATGAATGGGGACCAGATGGTCACCAGTCATCTCTATGACCGTCGGAGGCCAGGGCGCGACGTTATGACATCACGCCGGGTTCCCGTATGTAATCCAAGCCGTGATCTCGGCTGTCAGCATGAGATTGGTGAATTTTTTTGACCGATCTCCTGCTTTCCAGCCTGGAGGAGAGATGGGGGGTCTTATTGATCCTGCATCTCTCCATAAAGAGGACCTGTCACAATAGATTACTATTACAAGGGATGTTTACATTCCTTGTAATAGGAAAAAAAGTGATCCAAAAAACAAAAAAGGTAAAAAAAGAGTAAGAAATACAAAAAAGGAAAAAACAAAAAGAAAAATAATCCAAAAAAAAGAAAAAACACCCATGTCCCCGGTAGCTCGCGCTCATAAGCGAACACACATGTAAGTCCCGCCCACATATGTAAACGCCGTTCAAACCACACATGTGAGGTATTGCTGCGTGCGTCAAGCCTCGTACACACGACCCATTTTCTCGTCCAAAACCGGCAAGAAAAGTGCCGCGAGAGCTTTTTCCTCGAGAAAACCGTTCGTGTGTATGGTTTTACGACGAGAAAATTGCAGTGAATCTCGACGAGAAAATAGAGAACCTGCTCTCTATTTTCTCGTCAGGATTCCAGATTTCCTTGTCGTGTTTCTCGTCGGCCTGTTTTGTGATGAGAAAATGGTTCGTGTGTATGCTTTTACGACTCTTCAAAAAGCGCGCATGCTCAGAAGCAAGTATGAGACGGGAGCGCATCTTCTGGTAAAACAAGCCTTCGTAATGGAGATAGCACATTCGTCACACTCAAAATTATTGCATCGTTTAAATGTTGTGCATTGAAATCTTCTTTAGAGTGTTACATTAATCCAAACGAATGAACTTCTTTTGCTGCTGATATTCTCACAGAGTTATGACTATCTTTTTTTATCCTTTTTCATGCTGCTCTTAAGAAGATTTAGGTGTATTATATCGTGCAAGATCTTCTGAATATTTTACATTTTTACATTTTTCAAACTGATGTTAATTGTAATTTGGCAATGTTTTGATAGTGATCTCCCATTGAATATTTTAATATATGTTTGTTAAATTTTACACCCTATTTTTTTTAAATAAGATTGTTATTCTTTTTTTGGGTTTGGTATCTGTCCCTTTTTTGTGGCTGACAAATGTCTCCGCTTACTCCAAAGCTAAATTGTAATTTTTTTAAAAATACACATAGTCAAGTATGAACTTAAACAAAAATAACATTTATTCATGTTTCAAATAAAATAAAGAGAAGGCAGCGCTGGAGAACCTGCTGCCATTTGTGCATCCCAGGGACCCCAGACCACACATCAACTCTGTGTGGACTCTAAAATTGGGAGCTTGAGAGAAGGCCAACATTTCTGAGCGCAATCTGATGCTGGCCTCCCAGAGGTCAGGAACAGCAGCAGGTGAGATATATGTCCCAAGTGTGTGGTACTACAACAGGCTGCCTTCTGTCTGACCACAATGAAGCAAGGCCATCACTTCCTCGTCTTCCTGGCAACCTTCCCTGCAACCTTTCCTGAAGCCTTCCCTTCAGTCTTCCTTCTTCGTTTGGCTGGAGGCTTGGCCACTGGAGGGGTACTCCTGTCAGGAGGAGGAGGAGGTGGAGGAGAAGGGGGTGGGGCAGAAGAAGAAGGTGGAGGAGAAGGGGGTGGGGCAGAAGAAGAAGGTGGAGGAGAAGGGGGTGGGGCAGAAGAACAAGGTGGAGGTTGAGGAGAAGGGGGTGGGGCAGAAGAAGAAGGTGGAGGTTGAGGAGAAGGGGGTGGGCCAGAAGAAGAAGGTGGAGGTTGAGGAGAAGGGGGTGGGCCAGAAGAAGAAGGTGGAGGAGGAGGTTGAGGAGAAGGGGGTGGGGCAGAAGAAGAAGGTGGAGGAGGAGGAGGAGGTTGAGGTTGGGACAGTTGTCCACCTCACAAATAGCGGTGTTGGGGGTAATTTTCAGCAAGGTGATGAGCAGGGGCTCGCATAGGAGGCGTTGCTCCATGCTCATCACCTTGAACTTTGCCTCCACTAGGCCGGCAATGGCCTCTTCAGGGGATGTGGGCTCCTTGAGGGTGGCATGGGCCTCTCGAATAAGGGCCATTGCTGCCTCACTGGTGGTCCTGTCCCTCCTGCTTCTTTTTGGAAGTCGGATGGGAGGCACCTGTGATCTGGTGCTTCTCCTTTGCCCTGCCACCTCCTGGCTGCCACTGGGCCCTGCCACCTCCTGGCTGCCACTGGGCCCTGCCACCTCCTGCCTGCCACTGGGACCTGCCTCCTCCTGCCTGACAGTTTCCAGACCCTCCTCCTGGCTGATTTCATCCTGTGTATGAAAAAGGGACATAGTTTAATATGTTGGTTTAATCTTTGCATCCAAAATTCAGCTCATGATTGAAGCAATTCGAATGTAAATCCAGAAATCATTTTGACCAATTTACAACTACATCAGATTGACTATTTAGCACCCAATTTAGGCCAGACTAATGTCTCGAGATCTTGATTTCACTTGTGGAACCCAAAATAGTTTGTTTGTCATCTTGACATATTTGTCAAACATTAATTTTATCCCAATACATTTTCTATAAATACTATACCTGGCTCCAGATGGCCAAATCAGGTTCATCCAGGATGGCTGCCTCCTCTTGCTCCAGAGAAGGCTCAGGTTGGCTTCAGGGAAGTCTGGGGGGAAGAGTGGAGAGTGATGGCCTTGTCTCAATGTGGTCATCCAGAAAGGACATCCTGCTGTAGTACCACAAATTCGGGACATACACATCATCTGCTGCTGCTCCTGACCTCTGAGAAGCCAGGACCTTAGAGCGTTCATTCCTGTATGTGCCTCTCAAGCTCCCAATTTTAGTGTCCACCTGTTTTGCTGTGGCTGTGGGCACCTTGGTAAGCACAAATGGGAGCAGGGTCTCCAGCGCTGCTTTTCTCACCCCTTTTTTTTTGTGTATGGGGTTTTTGGTCTCCCACAGAGCGGGCAGCTCCCTTACCCGGTCTATAAATTCCGCCAGGAATTCTTTGTCGCTAATAAAGACATTCATATTGTATCTGCAAGTAAAATAAATAATATATAACTAATGTGAGGCACACAGTCTAACCTCCTTAAAATCTTAGTCACCATATATATCCTACAACATTCTCCAGACAGTATAGGCCAACAATTAGTCAAAGTCACAAAATCACATACCTTCGTTCGCACGTCCGTCACTTGAACTCCTCTCTCCGCACAACGAACGTAGTATAGTCACATGTGTGTTTGCTATATATACACCACGCATGCGTCAAACTATGCACACGTCGCTCCGCACACGTCGCCCGCCCATGACGTTCTAACTAACATCTTTTCCCCACCCCTTCTCTTTCGGCGCGCAGACAGATATGGCGGATTTACATCAGGTGTCTGATAATTCCTCCAAAAACGAGGAGGAGACAAGCCCGGAGACTAAGGAAACGTCACGATCAAGGAGGAGATTCAAGGCATCTAATATGTCTTTTGCGGAGATGCCGGAGATGGTGGACATATTGCTCAAGTCTGATTATGACGCAAAGCATGGGCCGTATAGCAAACCTAATAGAAGGAAGGCCAAAATCCTGAGGAAAGTCGTGAAGAGTCTGAAGACGAATTTCGGGGTGAAACGCTCAAATGAGCAGCTCAGAAAGAGGTGGTCAGACCTCAAACTGAGGGAGCCAGAGCAGTTAAGGAGCATTAAGAGAATGCTAGCAAAAAGTAAGTAAAATGTACACTTTTCTTCTATTAAGGTTTTTCTCAAATTACATGTTGCTCCTTTTTGTTTATTTTCATATTGGACTCCCTTCCAAAATTTCCTAATTTCGAACTTGGTTTGGCACAGTAATCGTTCGTTACGTTACAGACACTTCGTTCGGCCACTATCCGCTGTTTTGGCTTATTTTACAGCCCCAAAAGAAAATAGACATCTGCCTGTTTTTTACAAATTGTTGTTCCTAAATTTTCGGCTAGATGATGTGTTTGTAAAGAGAATGAAATGCAAACTTTAATCAGTGTAAAGGAGAGGACACTCAGCAGCTGGTACCACATCTGTACTTTGGAGCACTATAGTGTGGGCCAACAGAACCGCCTTTTTTGGGTGTCCCACACAGGTGCATCAGTGAATTTTTGTGGTGCCTCCATGTCTAAAAGTTTACATCCAAAAGGTGAATACTAAACCTATTTTTTGTTCCAAATAATGCATTCATCTTTAGAATCCGCACAAACACACACTTGTACCCCACTTCCAAACAATTTAGCCTGTTTTAATTTTTCTGAGAGAATTTCAGTGTGATAAATAGACCTTTTGTTTGATTCTCATAGGGGAGAGAAGAACCCCACAGCTTCACAACAACCCCAAACTCCCAAAGACCCACAACCGAAGGATGTTGAGGAAGTTGAGGTGGAGGAAGGAGAAGTGCAGGAAGGAGAGGTGGATGACGTTGTGGAACTGGTCACCACAACAGGTCAGTATCTTTCACCACAGCTTCAGGTAAGAGATGTAGGCCTGCAGAGTTATAATACCTTTTTATTTTGTTTTTAGGGGATGTAAATGTTGTGGTGAAGGATAGTACACGTTTCTCTGCTGACAGTGCCCTCCGAATAATACAGCAAGTGATGGAATGTAGCACGGAACTGGACAGAATAAAACAAATAATTCATGTGATGGATCAAACATTTAAAGACATTCTATATGTATTGGGGAGAATCGAATAAGTCAACCAAACCCCCATTTTTGTTTCAGGAATGACTGTTCTTCAACCTTTTAAACTCTTTTTGACAATCAAACCAGCCAAAAATTGAATATGCACACAGTGTGTCAACATGTGCTATCTGCCATCAGGGGATATCCATGTACGTCTTTTGGGGGTGCAACCCCTTCCTCATATCTAAAGTAGGTGAACTGAGGAAGGGGTTGCACCCCCAAAACACGTCCATTGATCACCCCTGGTGCCAGATAGCACATGTTGACAATAGGGATCAGGAGTCTAAAATCCCTATTGGAAATTACTTTAAAATGTGTGCATATTCAATTTTTGGCTGGGCAAGGGGTGGCAAGACCCCATATTATGACGGGCACATAGAGACATAGTTTGTGTAAGTGAATGTCTCAGATTGCTCAGAGATATCCAAAGTTGTACTTTTTGGAATGCAACTGTTGTTTTTGTATTTTCCTAAGAAAAGAATTGGCGGTTTGTGGCCAGGACAAAAAAAAAAAAAAGTAAACATGTGTGTGAATGTGCACAGAGTAAAATGTTTGAACAGAAACAACGTGTAGCTTCTTTTTTCAATACGCTCTAACCTTATTTGTGTTTTTTTAAGGTTACATAGTGAAATGGTTGTTATTTACTAAAGGAAAATACACTTGGCCCTACAAATGCACTAAGACAAACTAGGAGACAGGAAACAAACAAAAGTTAAAATTTGAAATCAGAATTTTATTTAGCTCATTCTCCATGAATCTTTAGGCATAGCCTGGCATAGAAATTGCCCCCCTATCCGTGAAATATTGCATATATTTCTCCCGAACCTCATGGGCATTTTGGGGGGGCAAGCCAGGACGGGCAGATTCAAGGCCCGGCAAGGGATTGGCAGATGAAAGTCCAGCCTCAGGCAATACTGTGGCCATATAAGAAGTGGATTTTCTGCTGAGAAAGTTGTGTAGCACACAGCAGCATAAAACTACATGCGGAACCGGCTGGCCATTATGCCGAAGGCATTTTCAACGACTCTTCGGCCCCTGGCCAGCCGGTAATTGAACACCCTCTTCTCTGGAGTCAGGGTCCTCTGAGGAAATGGCCTCATAAGATGCGGTCCGAGCCCGAAGGCTTCATCAGCCAAAAAAACAAAGGGGAGTCCTTCAACATTCCCTGCATCCGGTGGCAATGCAAGGTCGTCACTCTGGAGACGGAGGGCAAACTCCGTCTGGATGAAGGATCCCCCATCGGACATCCGGCCATTCTTCCCTACATCAACATAGAGGAATTCATACCGTGCTGACACCACCACCATCAGCACAATGCTATGAAACCCCTTGTAATTGAAGTAGTAGGACCCAGAACGGGGTGGCGGCACGATGCGGACGTGCTTCCCGTCTATGGCACCACCGCAGTTGGGGAAGTCCCACCGCGTGGCAAACTCCGATGCCACAGTCTGCCATTCCTGTGGCCAGGGGCGGATCCAGAGTCTTTTCTCGGGGGGGGGCACTGCCAAAAAATATGTTTTAAATTCACCAGAGAAATTACCGTTTAACATTGGAGTCTATGGAAGGGGTGCCCGGCTTTAAAAAATCAGTGCTCCCCGGCCGTAGGTTTTCCAGACACCAAACTTTGCACACTTGTAGAAGAGACATTGGGCTACATGTGTGCCAAGATTGGGGTCCAGAAGACCTACGACCGGCCGGTACCGGGTCCGCAAATTCACCAGAGAAATTACAGTTTAACATTGGAGTCTATGAAAGGGGTGCCCGGCTTTAAAAAATCAGTGCTCCCCGGCCGTAGGTTTTCCAGACACCAAACTTTGCACACTTGTAGAAGAGACATTGGGCTACATGTGTGCCAAGATTGGGGTCCAGAAGACCTACGACCGGCCGGTACCGGGTCCGCAAATTCACCAGAGAAATTACAGTTTAACATTGGAGTCTATGGAAGGCGTGCCCGGCTTTAAAAAATCAGTGCTCCCCGGCCGTAGGTTTTCCAGACACCAAACTTTGCACACTTGTAGAAGAGACATTGGGCTACATGTGTGCCAAGATTGGGGTCCAGAAGACCTACGACCGGCCGGTACCGGGTCCGCAAATTCACCAGAGAAATTACAGTTTAACATTGGAGTCTATGGAAGGGGTGCCCGGCTTTAAAAAATCAGTGCTCCCCGGCCGTAGGTCCCCCAGACACCAAACTTTGCACACTTGTAGAAGAGACATTGGGCTACATGTGTGCCAAGATTGGGGCAGCAGCAGCTGCAGAACAAGTACTGTATATACTCGAGTATAAGCCGACCCGTGTATAAGCCGAGGCACCTAATTTTACCCCAAAAAACTGGGAAAACTTATTGACTTGATGTGACAGGAGGGTCACTTTGGACACAGGGTGAGCCAGGAAAAAATGGACATTAAGAAATATCTCTTGGGCTACCTAAAATCGGTCTGTAATATTTATCCACCATATCCCCAAGGATATCTGTGAAGGACTATTTACTGTTTCTGAACTCAACAGGTTAATTGAGAGATGCTGATGTGTCACCTATCTGCTTGTGTAATGCTAATGAGCCTCACCTAGGCTACAGGTCCTTTCATTGTGATGATGTGGATTGGAGCTTAGTAGACCGTCTGGCTGCCTATTATTATGGGATGTTTAAGTGTCTTCTGTGAGGGGGGGGGGGAAATCACCCCTCCTGCTAAGACTGGTTATCAAAGGAGAAGTTTGAACACACCTGACCTGTATCACCATTGTCATTGGATAGTTTAACCCGCCCTGTTCCCCCAAGGATGGGAGGGAAGGGTTTTGAAGAGAAATGTGTTACCATGTGTTTTGAAAATAAAGGTATTCCCTGTTTTGGAACTTGAAATACAGAGCGTTATCTCGTATCTCTGGAAGGATTAATCCTATGGGAAGTGGTCGCCTGGCTGTGGAGGGTCGATAGTGGTTGTGTGTTCAGAGAGGGAATATTCTAAATGGCGTATACCCCTTTCATATTGGGGGGTGCCGTTACATTGGTTGGCAGCAGCGGGATTTTCCCTCCAGTTCCTGGGACACTCCAAACCACCACAGTGAATGACCAGCTATGCAGCCGGCAGGAAAGCCACGCTGAAAGACTTACTTGAGAGCCGTGGAGGGTCCGGTGGGACAAAGAACAAGGCCATCTTGATCAGGGAGCTAACCGAGATGGATCAGAGGGTTGGTGATGCAGGACCCCGGTCAGTTGAAGACCTGTTTCAGCAACGTGTTCAACAGCGGTTGGCATTATATGGTGCTAACTCATCAGAGACCGCCATACAGGAAGCCATTAAAGGCATCCAGCTGCAGGATGCGCGATGAGAAAAAGAACGACAGCGACAAGAAAAAGAACAACAGCGACAAAAGAGAGAACTAGAGCGACAAGAGAGAGAACTAGAGCGGCAACATGAGTGGAGAATGGCGGAAATACGACAATCGGAGATCGCCTACAGACAGCTGCTAGAATCTGCTCAGCAGCAGGGTGGGGCTCCCTTTGCCTGGGACTATCAGGAAATACCAGTTGACAACTATGAAATCCTGGCTGAAGAATCAGCAGTGGAAAATCTGAAGATTGCCATCCCTAAAGCCGAAGTGAATGATACGGAGTTCCAGGGAGCTAGCCTGGCTGAAGAATCGGCAGTGGAAAATCTGAAGATTACCACCCTTAAAGCCGAAGTGGATGATATGGAGTTCCAGGGAGCTAGCCTGGCTGAAGAATCGGCAGTGGAAAAGCTGAAGATTGCCCTCCCTAAAGCCAAAATGGATGATATGGAGTTCCAGGGAGCTAGGGCAGTTGGCTCATCTCCCCAGCCACAGATTACAGAAGGTATGGATTTAAGGGACTATTCAGAGGATGTTAGGGATTATGCATCGCCTGCCCAAGTACTGGCAGCAGGACAGAGTACTGCAGACCCCTGCTCTACACCCGTGGCAGTTTTGGAGGCCCGAGGTGAGAAGGTGATGGTTCCTCTTTCCCAGGGGATTTCAGAGATGCAGGGGGGAGAAGCAGCCCTTTTCCCTCCCCAACAGTTAGCCAGAGCAGATGGTGTGGAGTCCCCAGCAGAAGTGCTGGCAACAGGGCAGAGTGATAGCAACCTCTGCCCAGCACCGGAAACAACTGTGGAGTTTCAGGGAGCCGGGGCAGTTGGCCCCCCTCTCCAGCAACAAGCTGAGGTGGTAAAGCTTTTACCCCCAGCTGAACCACTGGTAGCAGGGCAGAATGCTACTGGCCGCTGCACACAACTGCCACTTGAGTGGATATCGGTGGATGGGACTGCGGTCTCCACTCACAGCGACCCAGCACAAGAGCTGGCAACAGAGCAGAGTGCCGCGGGCCTCTGCTCTCAACTAACAGAAGAGGGAGTTCCTGTGGTACTGGATGGGACTTCGGTCCTCACTGACACAACCCCAGAACATGGTGTGACACTGGGACAGGAGGATGTCAGCCTTGCTTTGCAAGCACTGGGGTATTTTCACCTACCACAAGGGGATGGGACTTCAGTCTCCACTTGTATACCCCAGGGATGCTGGGCAGTCCGCCCAGATCCCCAACAGCATGACGGATTGAGCCCAGTCACCCTGTCTTCTCCCAAGCGGCGGGTATGTTCTCTGAGAGAGGCAGAGGTTGGCTGGGTAAGTAATGCTCTGTTTGGAGCAATTTATTTGGGGTACTGTGTGGCTACCGGCATTAGAAGAATGGACCTATGGACTAACTTCGGAGTCAACCCGTCTGGGGTCACCTCCTTTGTTAGTCTTCTGCCGAAAGGGGAGATGTGTGACAGGAGGGTCACTTTGGACACAGGGTGAGCCAGAAAATAATGGACATTAAGAAATATCTCTTGGGCTACCTAAAATGGGTCTGTAATATTTATCCACCATATCCCCAAGGATATCTGTGAAGGACTATTTACTGTTTCTGAACTCAACAGGTTAGTTGAGAAATGCTGATGTGTCACCTATCTGCTTGTGTAATGCTAATGAGCCTCACCTAGGCTACAGGTCCTTTCATTGTGATGATGTGGATTGGAGCTTAGTAGACCGTCTGGCTGCCTATTATTATGGGATGTTTAAGTGTCTTCTGTGAGGAGGGGGGGGGAAATCACCCCTCCTGCTAAGACTGGTTATCAAATGAGAAGTTTGAACACACCTGACCTGTATCACCATTGTCATTGGATAGTTTAACCCGCCCTGTTCCCCCAAGGATGGGAGGGAAAGGGTTTTGAAGAGAAATGTGTTACCATGTGTTTTGAAAATAAAGTTATTCCCTGTTTTGGAACTTGAAATACAGAGCGTTGTCTCGTATCTCTGGAAGGATTAATCCTATGGAAAGTGGTCGCCTGGCTGTGGAGGGTCGATAGTGGTTGTGTGTTCAGAGAGGGAATATTCTAAACGGCGTATACCCCTTTCATATTGGGGGGTGCCGTTACACTTCAGTATAAGCTTAGGGTTTCCATCTGCATGCCTCACTGTGCCTCACTTTGCCTCACTGTGCCCATGCCTCACTGTGCCCACGCTTCACTGTGCCCATGAGTAGACTGATGTTTAACATAGGAGTCTATGGAAGGAGTGCCCGGCTTTGAAAAATCGGATCTTACCGGCCGTCGGTCCCCCGGAAACCAAACTTTGCACACTTATAGAGAAGACATGGGGCTACATGTGTGCCAAGTTTGGGGTCCAGGGGACCAACAACCATCCGGTACCCGGTCCGCAAATTCACCGGAGAAATTACCGTTTAACATTGGAGTCTATGGAAGGGGTGCCCGTCTTTAAAAAATCTGTGCTCCCCGGCTGTAGGTCCCCCAGACACCAAGCTTTGCACACTTGTAGAGGAGACATGGGGCTACATGTGTGCCAAGATTTGGGTCCAGGAGACCTACGACCGGCCGGTACCGTGTCCGCAAAGTCACCGGAGAAATTACAGTTTAACATTGGAGTCTATGGAAGGGGTGCCCGGCTTTAAAAAATCAGTGCTCCCCGGCCATAGGTCCCCCAGACACCAAACTTTGCACACTTGTAGAGGGGACATGGGGCTACATTTGTGCCAAGTTTGGAGTCCAGGGGACTTACGGCGGGCCGGTACCGGGTCCCCAAAGTCCGGGAGATCAGGCGCAAAAAAAAAAAAACAGAGCAAGCAAGTGAGTGTGACAGATGGTCTCGGGGGGGGGGCAATTGCCCTGTTGCCCCCCCCCTGGATCCGCCACTGCCTGTGGCATGGAAGGAAGCTGGGGAGTCAAACAAGATGAAAAAAAAATTCGAATTTTTAAATATTACATTACAAGGAGATTATAATAAAAAACATTAGAGGCCAACATCAATCAAATTCTCCGTTTATTAATCTGTTTTTAAGAAGTATAATGGAAGGCTCATGTTTCATATTCATCACCCCCTCTGATGGTCCATGAAAAAAATATTTTGGGGGGGGTAGATGTGTTTGGCCACAGGATAGCATTGCAGTGGTGGTGCGTCCAGAGTGGGCGCGTGAGCACTGCCACCTCTCTCCTGTGCCCGTCACTCCGAACAATACATCGGTTCATGCCTTGCATTAACCTATGTATTGTCAATGCCGCCCACTATTCTGGTGGATGGCCCCCTGTTAAGCGACCAACATATGAATAACTGCAGCATTTATGGGGTGAAAATTGCATATCAGAAACAGGGAGGCAAATAGGCTTGCACATTACAGCCTGAGGGATGTAATTGGCTTCATAAAAGTTAAATAGGTGACGCACGGGGGGGGGACATTCCTTGGGTAAACACTGACAGGCTGCTCTGCCAATCATGTTCACCAAGTCTGTTTAATGGTAACATGATTGGCTGATGCAACATCAAGGGCAGGAGAAGACATCAAGGACAGAAGAAGGATGGCGCTGACCACAAGAAGGTAAGTGCAGGGCTGGGGGGAACAAAATGGCTGCATTGGAGGGAACAAAATGGCTGCATTGGAGGGAACAAAATGGCTGCATTGGAGGGAACAAAATGGCTGCATTGGAGGGAACAAAATGGCTGCAATGGAGGGGGCAACTGGGGGCGTTTAATAGGCAAAGTCGCAAAAAAGGAGGAAGTTTATTTCCTAAATTGGGGTTGGACCCCCAAACATTTGGAGCAACAGACGCCCCTGCTGGAAAGCTTAGTGAAGGGAAATATGCATGGAGGAGAAAAAAGGGGTATTTAAAAACTTCCAGCATGCATGGGGACAAAGGGGACATTCTCAGCATATTACAATCATGGTAATTAGGGAAGGATGAAAGAAATACAATACATTAGCATACATGGAATACATAAAATGTGATGTTAATGGAGAAAACTTACCCTAATATAGTCCTCCTGCAGGATTTGTATAATAGCAGAACAGGTGTCTGGGATTATGAGGCCCAGAGCCTGGGGGAGATGCCTGTCATGAACTTCAAGTCCTGAAGACTTCTCCCTGTCGCCAGATAACGTAACGTGGCGATGAGCCTCTGCTCAGCACTGATGGCTTCCCGCATAACGGTGTCCTTCCTGGTAATATAGGGGGACACCAAAGCCAACAGTTCCTGAAAAACGGGGTCAGACATCCTCAGAAAATTCCTGTAGTCCTCAGGATTATTCTCGACGATCTCCCGCAGCAGAGGCATATGGCAGAATTGGTCCCGCTGGAGCAACCAATTCTTGGTCCATGAACTCCTCCTCACACCGTTCATGGACTGGTCTTGGTCCAAAACAAGCAGACCAACACCAAGCGCAGGCACAGCACAAACTCGACGACGAGAACGTCCAGGCGACATGGCTAGGAAACGGTCGTCTTATCAGAACGTACAGAACAGAACGCACTTTAGAACAGCAAGGCCTATGAATAACGAACTGAAAATCAGAAACAAACGGGCAAGAACGCACTGTAAAACAGATACGACCTGCCTAGACGCCCTGAAAGTCAAGATACGAACCCACAAGCACAAACTGAACCGCAGAAAACGAACTGAAAAGCACGAAGACTGAAAAGCGCGAATCGTCTCTTCCCAAACTTTTACTTCACACGCGGTAACACGAGATCAGCAAAAGCAGCCAAAGGGGTGGCGCCAAGGAAATCGATCTTCCCCTTTATACTGCCGTCGTACGTGCTGGACGTGACCACGGAGAACAACAACGAGATTTGGAATTGTCAGTGTGTACGCATGGAAAGCTTGACAAGAAACTCGTCAAGGTTAACAAGAATCTTGTCGAAAAAAACGACAAGATTGTTACGACGAGAAACTCGGTCGTGTGTACGAGGCTTCAGAACGAGTGCAACAATTCTAGCACTAGACCTCCTCTGTAATGCCAAAATGGTAACGTGTAAACATTTTTAAAGCATCGCCTAGGGAGATTTTTAAGTACTGAAGTTTGGTGTTATTCCATGAGTGTGCGCAATTTTAAAGCGTGACATGTTAGGTATCTATTTACTCAGCATAACAACATCTTTCACATTATCCCAAAAAATTGGGCTAACTTTACTGTTTTGTAATTTTTTTACATTCATGAAACCATTAATTTAAAAAAAAAGGCGTTTGAAAATTTATTGCGCAAATATCGAGCGAGATAAAAATTTGCAATGACCGCCATCTTATTCCCTAGGGTGTCTGCTAAAAAAACATATATAATGTTTGGGGTTTTGAAGTAATTTTATAGCCATAAATGTATGATTTTTACATGAAGGAGGGAAGTGCCAGAATAGGCCCAGTGCTGAAGTGGTTAAAATATCAATTTTTTTATTTTTTAACGCAGAGGTGATCAAATAGCACCAAAAGAAAGCTCTATTTGTGTGCCAAAAAATAATACATTTTCATTGGGTTACAGTGTTGTATGAGCGCGCAATTGTCATTCAAAGTGCATCAGCGCTGAAATGTGAAAATTGGTGAAAATTGGTCTGGGCAAGAAGGGGGTTTAAGTGGCCAGTGCGCAAGTGGTTAATATAAGGCTACATGCACACGGACGTTTTTCCAGCCGCTTGTTTGAGCGTTTTTTGAAGCTTAAAAACGTCTCTCCCTGTTAGCCATGGCCACCATGGCATTTTTGAGCTGTAAATGTCATAGGTGTTTTTAGGGCCCATGTACACAGGACGCTGGTGCAAAGTTTTCAGAACTAAGTTTGAAAGCAGCGTTTAGAAAGGCGCGCTTTGTGGCGTTTGCATGCCGCGTTTTACCAGATTTGCGTCTATATGCGTTTAGTTAGGAAACATGATAAGGAGACGCCCTAAGCTCCAAAAACAGTATTATTAACGATTTCAGCTATTTTTTGAGACCAGAGTGAGTATCAGCAGCTGAGAGAGCAGCAGTGTAGTTGTATTTAGCGTGTCACTTGCCACGTCACTTGCCCCAAGTTGTGGATTGTCCACTTGCCATGTCACCTGCCCCAAGTTGTGGATTGTCCAAAATGCAATGGAAGCAATTGCATTATTTTTTTGATATACCGGTATATATATATTTTAATGGTTTTTCCTCATTTGCCCTAATTTTTGAGTTTATCAATGTAAAAAAATAGGTCACCTTTAAAAACGCTTCTAAACTAAAATGCGTCTAAACGCCGGTACCGCATCTGAAACGTGGAAATCTTTGGCGTCTATAGCCATTTTTAGGCTTTGTGAAAAACGAGTTTAAACGCAACTGCAGATTTTTTTTACAAGGCCAAAAACAGTGTTTTGGATGTAATAGAATTCAATGGACCCGCATCCAAAACGCAAGTACCGCGAATTTGCGGCAATTTTTTTTAACCTGCTTATAGCTGGTTGTTAAAGGAAATGTAAAAAAAATAAACATTGCCGGCACTAAAAAAAAACAAAAAACAGCGTGGGGTCCCCCCCCAAGTCCATACCAGGCCCTTGGGCCTAGTATGGATTCAAAGGGGACCCCCCCCCCACCAAAATGAAAAAAAAAATGGCATGGGGGTCCCCCCAAAATCCATACCAGGCCCTTCAGGTCTGGTATGGATTTTAAGGAGAACCCCCACCAAACTTAAAAAAAAAATAGCGTGGGAGTCCCCCTATAAATCCATACCAGGCCCTTCAGGTCTGGTATGGATTTTAAGGGGAACCCCGCCAAATTAAAAAAAAAATAGCTTGGGGTCCCCTAAAAATCCACACCAGACCCTTTATCCGAGCACGCAACCTGGCAGGCCGCAGGGGAAGAGGTGGGGACGAGAGAGCGGCCGCCCCTCCCTCCTGAACCGTACCATGTTGATGGGGACAAGGGCCTCTTCCCGACAACCCTGGCCGTTGGTTGTCGGGGTCTGCGGGTGGGGGGCTTATCGGAATCTGGGAGCCCCCTTTAATAAGGGAGCCCCCAGATACCGGCCCCCCACACTATGTGAATGAGTATGGGGTACATCGTACCCCTACCCATTCACCTGGTGGCAAAAAAGTTAATAAAAAACACAACACAGGTTTTTAAAGTAATTTATTAGGCAGCTCCGGGGGTCTTCCTGCCGGGTGCCCCGCTATCTTCTTCCAGCTCTTTTGCTAGCCGGGTCCCAGGCTTCCTCGTCGTCTTCGGGGGTCTTCCTGCCGGGCGCCCCGCTATCTTCTTCCAGCTCTTTTGCTAGCGGGGTCCCGGGCTTCCTCGTCGCCTTCTTCCGACTTCGGGGGTCTCTTGTTCTCCGGTGTCGTCTCCGCGCTCTCCGGTTCTTCTCCTGCTCTCCGGTGCCGAAGCCCGGGACCCCGCTAGCAAAAGAGCTGGAAGAAGATAGCGGGGCACCCGGCAGGAAGACCCCCGGAGCTGCCTAATAAATTACTTTAAAAAACCTGTGTTGTGTTTTTTATTAACTTTTTTGCAACCAGGTGAATGGGCAGGGGTATGATGTACCCCATACTCATTCACATAGGGTGGGGGGCCGGTATCTGGGGGCCCCCTTATTAAAGGGGGCTCCCGGATTCCGAAAAGCCCGCCGCCCACAGACCCCGACAACCAAGGGCCAGGGTTGTCGGGAAGAGGCCCTTGTCCCCATCAACATGGGGGAAGGGTGCTTTGGGGTGGGGGGGCCGCAGGTCGCCCCCCTGCCCCAAAGCACCCACCCTCCCCATGTTGAGGGCATGCGGCCTGGTATGGTTCAGGAGGGAGGGGGGGCGCTCTCGTCCCCCCCTCTTCCCCTGTGGCCTGTCAGGTTGCGTGCTCGGATAAGGGTCTGGTATGGATTTTGGGGGGCTCCCACGCCGTTTTTTTGGGTTAGGGGGTTTCCATTTAAATCCATACCAGACCTAAGGGCCTGGTATGGATCTTGGAGGAACCCCCACGCCGTTTTTTCAGCTTAGGGGTTCCCCTTTAAATCCATACCAGACCTAAGGGCCTGGTATGGATCTTGGGGGAACCCCCACGCCGTTTTTTCGGCTTAGGGGGTACCCCTTAAAATCCATACCAGACCTAAGGGCTTGGTATGCTCCTGGAGGGGAACCCATGCTGGTTTTTTCATTAAAATTCGGCCTGGAGTTCCCCTTCATGATTCATACCAAACACGGGACAGCGAGGCTGCCGAGAACCAGCGCAATGCCATCGCGCTGGAGACATTCTCGGCCAGCTAGTCGCCTCTAGGACACGACTTGAGCGGCTGCTTCACGCGCTCAGGTCGTGTCCAAGTTGCCTCGCAAAGTCGCGCTGTCCCTGTGTCAGCCGCACACGAGTCGCCCCGCGAGTCGGATACGCTTCATCCGACTTCCCGGGCGACCTCTTTTCAAATCAATGGGCTCCCATAGGGAACCATTCATTTTCAACAGAGCGCCGCTGACATTTGTATTTACTATAACAGTGCACCGCTGTGCGCCGCTGGTTCCTGCGCCAGGTGATGGAGTTATCTGGCGCACCAATTAAGGTTAGAACCAGCGCAGCGCACTGTTATTAGTAAATCAGCCCCACTGTGTCCTGAGGGAAAGACAACACAGCCAACCTCCATGTTACAACAATTTGTGATTCAGAAACTCCCCTCAGAGCTGTGTGGGAGGAGCTATAGGTCCCTCAGCGTTGCCAAGGAAACCAATGTTTGTTCATGCAGGCTCTAACCACAGGTCACACAGTATTTTCAGACTCTCCTGAATTCTTGCCGTTTTTCAGACGTACGTATTTTAAAAACTATGGCTTAGCCGTGGACATGTGTAGTGGCAGCAGGGATAGCTGAGCGTTTTGATATAAAATTTGTGTAGGTGGGCTTAAAAATGAGGGAGTGGTGGCAGGTTAGAAATCATGTCCTGATTTTTCAGATTTTGTCAGCTCACACTCTAGTTTCGCCATTCATTCTACGGGACAAATTTTGCTGCAAAAACAACGATATTTCGTGAACGATTCGGCGAAACGTTCCACAAAGTAATAGCACACCATTCAGGAACAATCCGCACGTTTCGGTATATTACTTGTCTATGTAGTGTAAAAACTGTGGGAGGAGTTAGGGTGGTAAAATTTGGCTATAATAAGAATAAGAATAACTAGAAAAGCTACAATTTCTGGGGAAATTGTGTGACGTGTTCTTGCCTCCACCAGTAGTCTACAACTTGAGTGGGTGGAGTAACTGGGTGGAGTGGTTTGAGCAACTGTTGTGTGGTTGAAGTGGCTGGAGTAACTGTGAAAAGTGTTAAAAAGCTTAATATTTTAAAAAGTAGAAATAGTAGAAAAAAAATTGAAGAAGTCCCATCATTAGTTGAAAGAGCGGAACAATTTTTTCAAAAAAGTTTTTTTTTTCAAATAGTTTTTTTTAATGATTTTTTTTTAAAAATGTTTTTTTTCCAATTTTTTTTAAATGATTTAAAAAAAAATGTTTTCAAAATTTTTTTTTATTGATTTTTTTTTCAAAAATGATTTTTCTTTATAATGTTTTTTTTTTTTTTTTTTTAATTTTGGGAAAAAAATTTTTTTTGATTTTTTTTAAAAAAAAACATAAAAAATAAGTAAGCAAAGTTGAACATTAGAAATGCCTTAGAGAAATAAGAGGCGGTGTGCATTGTCTTTCCCACCAGACACCCCAACTGGGAACATACTGTGTCCTGAGGGAAAGACAACACAGCCAACCTCCATGTTACAACAATTTGTGATACAGAAACTCCCCTCAGAGCTGTGTGGGAGGAGCTATAATTCCCTCAGCTTTGCCAAGGAAACCAATGTTTGTTTATGCAGGCTCTAACCATCATTAGTTGAAAGAGCGGAACAATTTTTTCAAAAATGTTTTTTTTTTTTCAAAATGATTTTTGTTTTCAAAAAATATATTTTTTTAAATGATGTTTTTTCAAAAATATTTTTTTTTTCAAAAATTATTATATATTTTTTAAATATATATTTTTTTAAATGTATTATTTTTATTTTTCAAAAAAAAAAAATACTTTTTATTTTTTCATGGGGGGGGGGTCATAAACAGCGGAAAAAAGTATTAAAAACTATAAATCCTACAGCGAAGAGCTTTATATTGTGAGAATCACAAGACCCAGACCTACATTTTGATATATAGTATGTCTCTGAAATATTAAAATTGAAGGCACAGTCGCAGTTTAGAAATTGCCCTTTGAATTTGAAGTGTCTACAGGGGAGTTTCAATGAAAGTCAATGGGTGGCGTGAGTTGCAAACAAATCATCATATTGTGAAAACTGTAAGGACTATGGCTTAGCCGTGGACACGTGTAGTGGCAGCAGGGATAGCTGAACGTTTTGATATAAAATTTGTGTAGGTGGGTTTAAAAATGAGGGAGTGGTGGCAGGTTAGAAATCATGTCCTGATTTTTCAGATTTTGTCAGCTCACACTCTAGTTTCGCCATTCATTCCTATGGGACAAATTTCGCCGCAAAAACAACGATATTTCGTGACCGATTCGGCGAAACGTTCCACAAAGTAATAGCACACCATTCGAGAACAATCCGCACGTTTCGGTATATTACTTGTCTATGTAGTGTAAAAAATGTGGGAGGAGTTAGGGTGGTAAAATTTGGCTATAATAAGAATAATAATATATATGTGAGATAACAATAAGTGCTCTTGCTTTGCAAGAACACTTAATAATATATATGTGAGATAACAATAAGTGCTCTTGCTTTGCAAGAACACTTAATAACTAGAAAAGCTACAATTTCTGGGGAAATTGTGTGACGTGTTCTTGCCTCCACCAGTAGTCTACAACTGGAGTGGGCGGAGTAACTGGGTGGAGTGGCTTGAGCAACTGTTGTGTGGTTGGAGTGGCTGGAGTAACTGTGAAAAGTGTTAAAAAGCTTAATATTTTAAAAAGTAGAAATAGTAGAAAAAAATTTAAGAAGTCCCATCATTAGTTGAAAGAGCGGGACAATTTTTTCAAAAATGTTTTTTTTTTTTTTTTTAAATGATTTTTGTCGGACTGGGCAGAGTAACTTTATGGAGTGGGCAGAGTAACTGTGTGGAGTGTTTGGAGTGAGTAAAGATAGTAAACATTACACTAACCAATTGATTGATCAAAAATTTAAAAAGTGCACATGACAAGCTTGATAGAGTGAGAAATGCATTTCAACTTTTATTTATTTATTTATTTATTTATTTAATTGAAAGATGTTTATTAAAAGTTTTTCAATAGTATACAAGGAATAAGTAAATCAAAGAAACATAAAAATAAGAAATAACAATGAGCAACAAAAAGAAGCACATAACCAGAGTAAATGTACTTATGCATATAAAATTGTTAGAAACTTAACAGTGTATATATATATATATATATATATATATATATATTTAGATATTTAGGCAGTATTATAGTTGCTGGTCCAAATTTCCCACATGTTATCAATTATACCGCATTTGAGTGAATTGATTGCTAAAAGTCGTTCAAACGTGTAGTTTTGGTGAACTTTTCTGGTTACATCAGTAAGATTAACTACAGGAATGTTTTTCCAATTTTGAAGTATCAAGGACCTAGCAGCTAACAGGATGTGAGATACCACCGGTCTCATGGTGTATGGAAAGTTTTCTAGACCAATGTGTAGTATAGCCAGTGATGGGTTAGGGGGTGTGAGTATTCCTGTAGTGGATGAAATTAGTTTGAATACTTCATTCCAGAAGCAATTTTCACTGGGACACTCCCAGAACATGTGAAGGAGGTGGCCCTTGCGTCCCCATTCTCTCCAGCACAAAGGTGAAGAATTGGGGAACATCTTTGCGATTCTGTAGGGTGTATATTGCCAACGATTAATTATCTTGATCATTAATTCCCAATGACTAATATAGTGTGATGTATGTTGTATAGTTTAAAAAGCAAACTCCCATTGTTCATCTGTGGTATTCGTGCCCAGATCAGTGTCCCACTTGTGTGTACAGCTGATTTTTTAAACGCCTTTATATTTTTAAGTACCGTTTATTATAATATAGTGATATTCCCTTGTTGTGCAGTGAGCCGCTCATGAGGTGTCGCCATACTACTGTCGGAAGGTGGGTTATAGGGTGCGGGTGTGATTTCATAAAGTGAGCCACACGTATACAAGTGAAAAGCATGTGCTTTGGCATATTAAATTCCCTTTTTAAACAGTCTGCTGATTTAGGACAGTTATTTTGGAGTAAGTCATGCACCATGTTTATCCCTTGGGAAGGGGAATGTTTTCAAGAATAGCATTGGTACATTAGCTTCAATTATGCTTAGAGGGAATTTGAAGTCTATCACCTTGCAGTCGCTAAGTTGGCGGGTTAGGAGGAATCTCCAAGCTTGTAATGAGATGGTGATAGTGGGGGGTGAATTCTTGGTGTCCCAGGGTATCCAATTATCTCCCATAAGAACTGTCTGAAGATCTGGTATAGGAGCTAGTGATTTTTCAATTTCTACCAAAAGTGGTATGTCAGTGGAAAAAAAAACTGAATTTGAGTTGGTCAAGCCTGGTTGCCCTCATATAATCATGGACATCGATTAGTCCCGCCCCTCCTACACTTTTATGAGGGATTTGATTATTTCGTTAGCATCTAGCTTTCTTTGTGCCCCATAAAAGTGTCTATTTAAGATTGGAAAGGGCCTTGAGGCATTGTGCTGGGATGACTATCGGGAGTACCCTGAAAACATATATAATCTGTGGTAAAATAAGCATTTTGAATGCTGCCAACCTGCCCATCCAAGATAGTTCATTTTTGGCTATATTTCTGGTTTGGATTTCTAATTTACTAATAAGGGGTTTTAGATTCGAATCTGCTAGTGAGCTAGTGGTACTAGTCAGGGTGATTACCCAAGTATGTTATACCCTTATCAGTCCAGGAATACGGAAGAGATTGACATAACTTGAGACATTCTGTGGCTGATACCCCCAGATTTAGGATGAGGGATTTGGTGAAATTTACTTTATAATAAGAAACATCGCCAAAGGATTTCAGAATTTCATGTGCTGTAGGTAGTGATATAGGGGGGTTTGTTAACAACAATACTACATCGTCCGCAAACAGATATATAACGTGGGGAGTGGAACCAAATTGAAAACCTGATATGCTATCATGTGTTCTGACGGCCTCCGCCAGGGGTTCAATCATAAGATTGTTGGAGATAGGGGACAACCTTGGCTGGTACCGTTGGTTATCTGAAAGGGAGTGGAGAGCATACTGGACATGTATACCAGTGCTGAGGGGAAAGAGTATAAGGCTAGTACTGCATTCAGTATATGACCACTAAATCCAAACTTAGATAATGTCATTGACATGTATTCCCAATGTACTCTGTCAAACGCCTTCTCTGCATCTATAGAAAGCAGCAGAGAAGGCGTTTTGTTTTTTTCAACATGGTGGATTATGTTAATGATTCTCCTTGTAGCATCTGAGGTTTATCTCCCCCTCACAAAGCCCATCTGGTCACGCTGAATAAGGGATGGAATGAAATCCGCTATTCGTTTGGCTAATAGTTTGGCGTAAAATTTGACATCGGTATTCAACAGAGAATTAGGGCAAAAATTGGGTGGTGTAGTAGGATCCTTGCCTGGCTTGGGGAGGGTAACTATGTATGCTTGTAACATTTCTGGTGGAAATATCGCCATATCTGCAGCCTTAGTGAAGACTGTTTTCATATGTGGCATAAGATAAGAGCTAAACGTTTTAAAATATTCATTTAAAAACCCGTCAGGCCCAGGTGATTTGCCATTTGGTAGTGAAGCTATGACAGCTTCTATCTCAGATGTGGCAAACGGGGATTTTAATGAGAGAATTTGGGTCTCTGAGAGAGAAGGTAAATGTAATTTCTGTAGGAAGTTCTGAATGTTTTCAGTTGTAGGTTGATGTGTGGAGGGATCGTCTTTGATGTTATACAGATTACTGTAATACATAGCGAATTGGTTTGCGATGTCCTGTGGGTTAATGATTTTGTGTTTGAGAGTGGGATGTATCAAGTGGGCAATTCTTGTCTTAGTGTGTGCAGCTTTTATCCATTTGGCTAAATATTTGCCTGCTCTGTTGGCATTGGCGTACAAATTCAGTTTCAGATGTCTTAAGTGGTAGTCATATTGTTTGGACAGAATTGTTCTCAGAGTCTCTCTTAATTGGGAACGTTTTTGTGTGAGGGTATGATCGAGTGCTTGTTTATTTTGTGCTTCCAATGTATGTATTTCAGTTAGGATAGAGTTGATCTTAGCTGTATGGCATTTTTTATCTCTACAACCTAGTTGTATTAAAATGCCCCTCATGTATGCCTTATGGGCATTCCAGAGAGTGAAAGGACTCTCCACAGAATCAGCATTGTTTAGAAAGAAAGTACTTAGGTGTTCAGAGATTATTGTGGAGGTTCGGGGTTCTTGCATTAATCTGGTGTTGTTGCGCCAGATGGGTGGGGAGGAGGAGACAACCTGATCATTAATGGCAATAGTAATAGCGACGTGGTCAGGCCACATAATGTCATGTATCATCGCAGAAGAAACTTTTTGCAGTAACCATTTGTCTGTTAGAAATAAGTCAATGAGTGAGTAGGAACAATGTCTGTGGGAAAAGAAGGTGTAGTCCCTTGCATTTGCGTTCAAGCATCTCCAAACATCAAATAGTTCTGCGTTATGAATTGTTTTGTTCAAATATGTGGACCTGTTTGTTTTTTTGTAGACGTATCTAGTCTAGGATCTACTATGAGATTGAAGTCACCACAGACAATTAGGTTGCCATATTGTTGAGACTTGATTTTCTTTAGTAGTCTGCTAAGGAAGCAGATCTGATGTGAATTTGGAGCATACAGAGATACCAATGTATATGGATGTGAGTTAATATCTCCTTTCAAGATGATATATCTACCATTTGGATCAAGAATGGTCTCTTTATGCTGGAAAGATAGAGTATTCCTCAATGCAATCAATACCCCTCCCTTTTTATGACCCGGCGTGCAGGCCAAGAACACATGAGGGTAGTCTTTATGTGAACATTTTGGAGTTTTGGATTCCTGAAAGTGAGTCTCTTGGACACACAGGATATCTTCCCTGCGTTTCCTGGCTTCTGTCCACATGGATAGTCTTTTCGCGGGGTGGTACACCCCTCTGGCATTGATAGATAGGCAGTTAATGATCATGTGGAGGGTTGTGAGAAGTCTGTAGTGCCATGTATTGCATATACTCACTGTGGCCATGGTAGAAGTCCAGGGAGGGAGTATGAATTCTGGCTTTGTCCTGGGTGAAGTGTGAGGTCGCTGCTGGTTTGCGTGCTTCAAACAGATAACGTGCAAAACAAAAGTAGTAATAAAGAAAATACAAAGTTAATAGTGAAAATTCAAAAAAAATAACAATAAGAAAAGGATCAATGAACCGATCCATGTGCAGGCGTAACTGCTATGAAAGGTCTAGGGGGAGAAAACAGGGATTATAATTTGGAACTCCTGTGTCCGGAGAGAACTGAATAATATGCATTGCTTTAAACTCACACGTTTCCACCAGCATTTTCCTTGGAGGAGCATTTGCGTGAGACCACTTGCCAATCCTCTTGTATTTGACTAGGATTTGGAGTAGGAGCAGCTGGCAGAGCGTGGTCAGGTAGAATGCCCCATTGACGTAATGCTGCAATACCTTCTTCCAACGTTGAGATCAGGACCGATGTACCATTATGGGTAACTGAGAGCTTGGCAGGATACTTCCATTTATGGAGGATATTGTGGTTCCTCAGAGCTTTAGTTATCGTCGCTAGGTTGCGACGTTGTTGGAGTGTATGCCTGGATAACGCTCATGCTATGCATGGATAATGCCTGGCAACGCTCATTACCTGTTTATGCAGGCTCTAAGCGTGTTCACAACCACTGCTCAAAACACAATACACAGGATCATGATAGCTGTAATAACTGTGCAGTACTCCTGACTGGAGACAGTGCTGCACCCTGGAGATGTAAATGTGATCCAACAGTGTGTTTTTTTCTGTGGTGGCTGCCCAGACCAGTTTGGTATATCCTCTTGAGTGAAGAAGGTCAGATATTGGCTTCTTTGCTCTGCACATAAAATCTTCATTGAAATCTCCACAGAGTATTATTGGTTGGCAATCCATTCTTTCCAAAGATTCCAAGAGGCCCAGCAGGTTAGTAAGGAATTGGCCAATACTGTAATCCGGTGGCCTGTAAACAACAGCAATCAAAGCTTGTACAGGGGACTCCAGTTTGACAACCAAGAACTCCAAGTCAGTCACATTGTGATGATACTGCTTTTCAAAGGCCTTGAAATGGTTTCTGACATACAAGGCGACACCTCCGCCACTTTTACTTGCAATGTCAGGAAGGTTTGTGTATGAGAGGTGTCTGTTGCGTTTGAACAGGTTGTAGCCCTCCAGCTGGAGACTTTCAGCAACAGAAGAGCCTGAGAGATGAATTTCAGTGAAACATAAAACATCTCCAAGTGTCAACTCGTGGTGAGATTTGATATCTTCAATGTGAGCTGTTAATCCTTCCGTGTTGTGATGGATAATTGTTAATGTTTGCTCTTTGTCTGTTGTCTGTAGAAACTTTAAGAGGGGCATAACACTTTCCAGTGATGCATTCTTCATTGAGTCCAGGGAGGCTGTGATTTCAGGATCAGCAAAGATCTTCTTCTCATCAAAGTCGGTTATGTGCAGTCCTTGCAGTGTAGTCGTTCTACTCAGAGCAACATAGGCCATTCCCGGTTGAAAGACCCGTTTCAATGAGACCACTCTCGACTGTATGGACATCCCCTGACACTTATGAATCGTACATGCAAAAGCCAACTTCAGGGAGAACTGCCTGCAAACAACTCCTTTCTGTCTCAGGTTTTCCTCTACCCTTTCTATGTACACCAAGTTGTCAGCATCACAAGACGACTTGTTAAGGTATCTCTGTCCTGCATTTGGATTGTCCAGCACAAGTCCAAGCTTGTTTATCGTAGTAGCACCATTCTCAGTTTGGATGATTATTCTTGCAATCTTTCCAAATGTCCCGTTAACAAGCCCGTCTTCAACATCAATGTTTCTTGTGATCATGATACGGGCACCTTCAGCTGCTTGCAGTGTGTCAATCAGATTGTCTTTGTGTCCCTTGAAAGGTTGGTGTTGCCTCAGCATCACTCCTGTTTTAGGGTCTTTTCTGTAATCGTCGGCATCTATGTTGGTGACGTTTGAATGGAGAACAGAAACAGTTGCGGCATTATGTTTGTGAACCTCTTTGTTGGTGGCAAAGATGTGCAGCACGTCATTAGGGCAGTGGGTGGGATCTGTCAAAGCCTGAGCAAGAAGAACTTTGTCATCATTGCTTAATGTGCCAGTCTTCTGCTTGACTCTGATTCTATTCAAAAGCTCAGCAAATGAAATGTCATCCTTCTGTCGCATGATCTCTGTCAGCCTGATCATCTGAAAGTAGTCTTTCTAGACGTCATTGGTATTTTCCTCAAACACGCAGAGTGGCTTACTTTTTCCCAGCGGGGGGACCTGGTAAAAGTCTCCTACTGCTAGTACTGACATACCACCAAAAGGTTTCTTACTGCCTTTGATTTGCTGTAATCTCCAGTTGATGTAGGCAAACAGGGGCTTTGAAATCATTGACACCCTGTCAATAACAATGATCTCTGCATTTGACAGCTGTACCCTCACTTCATCTATGAGATTTCCAAGTCCTTGATAGGGTGGCTTCAAACTTCTTAGCAACTTCAGCAGAGAATGCAAAGTGTTGCCTGAAATGTTGAAAGCTGCTGTTCCTGTAAATGCAGTTAGTAAAACGCTGGGCATGGATATGTCTGCTTCCTCCCGTAGTCTGGTAAGTTTACAGAGTATCTTTGTCGCCTCAGCATAGATGCACTTTATCAGGTGTGATTTGCCTGTCCCTGCGCCACCAGTGACAAAGTAATAGAATGGGTCAGGATTTAGGCCATGCACACAGTTAGTGCACCAGTCACAAACTGAGTAGAATGTCTGAGCTTGTGTCCGGTTAAGGTTTCTGTACATTTTCCGAAGGAAATCAGGGCACATTTGTGGGGCCTTCACAGTAAGTGCAATTCCACCTGTTTGTTTGTGTTGTGTATACTCCGGAACATCATCTTGTTCATTCTCATGAAGTGGCTCCCCTTCTTTGCGTTCCTCTATACATTCCAACCTATCCAACTCAGCTTCTGGGGCAAAGGTGTTCCAAGCATCTTCAACAGGGCCATTTTTTACAAAGTCATCCAAGACTTGTTCCACAATTTTGTTGTGTTGTTCGAACTTCTTTTGGTTGCTGATAACAATTGCAGACACTGCTCGGATTGCTTCTTCTCTTGGTAAGCTCACACAGGTGCCTTTGTAAAAATCCTGGTGTGTTGGGAACCTTACAGTTTTCAGTGATGACTCTGAACGGTGAGGGAGGTAGAGTTTAAGCAGTCTGCCGTAGTAGTTCTCGGGGTCCTTCTTCTCTGAGAAGCGTGCGTACCTGATGATTGCAGGCTTCCCTCTCGTGCATTTTTGAATCATTCCCATTTCATTCAATAGACTGACATGCTTGCTGTCTTCCTTTTGCTTGCCATATTCCTTCTGCTTGCCATAGACAACCCTGTAATTGGATGCAAAGTCTGCCAGACACATGGACTCAAACTCTGGTGTTTCGGGTCTGGCTCTGTATTTGTCGACAAAACTCGTCATCCACACATTAAGAGAATCGGCTGGTTTGTTCTGCAACGCACTGAGCGGGAGACTTATTTTCAGTGTGTTGTCACCAGTTGGCAGAAAAACAACCTCACGTGATTAATACTTCATTTTCAGGCTGCACGTACGGGCCACAGACTCCTGGGCGCTGACCTCTCTGTGTTTTGAATAAGCCTGAAGAACTTCTTTAATTTCTTCTCGTTCTGTCTCTGTTTCTGGGCTTATTTCTTTGACTATTGTTTTGAGATAGTCACTCAGCTCGCGTTCTGGCTTGGATATGTAGGACAACATGTACATGATGCAACCATACTCATCAAGAATGTACTGGATATCCATGTTGGCCAGGGATGAGCCGAACACCCCCCTGTTCGGTTCGCACCAGAACCTGCGAACAGACAGAATGTTCGTGTGAACTTTAGAACCCTATTAAATACAATGGACTCGAACATTCGAAATATAAAGTGCTAATTATAAAGGCTAATATGCAATTTATTGTCCTAAAAAGTGTTTGGGGACCCGGGTCCTGCCCCAGGGGACATGTATCAATGCAAAAAAAGGTTTAAAAAATAGACGTTTTTACGGGAGCAGTGATTTTAATAATGCTTAAAATTAAAAAATAAAAGTGAAATATTCCTTTAAATTTCGTACCTGGGGGGTGTGTATGATATGCATGTAAAGTCGCGCATGTTTCCCGTGCTTAGAACTGTCTCTGCACAAAGTGTCATTTTTGAAGGAAAAAAAGTCATTTAAAACTCACTTGCGGCTATAATGAATTGTCGGCTTTTATCAATACATAGAAAAGTCATTGATAAAAAATAAAAAAAAAGCGTTCCCCCAAATTCAATTACCAGGCCATTCAGGTCTGGAATGGATATTAAGGGGAACCCCTCCGCAATTTTTTTTAAAAAATGGCGTGGGGTTCCCCCTAAATATCCATACCAGGCCCTTGAGATCTGGCATGGATTTTAAGGGGAACTCCACCCCAAATTAAAAAAAAATGGCGTGGAGTTCCCCCCAAAAATCCATACCAGACCCTTATCCGAGCACGCAACCTGGCCAGCCGCAGGGGAAGAGGGGGGGCGAGAGAGTGGCCCCCCTCCCTCCTGAACCGTACCAGGCCACATGCCCTCAACATGGGGAGGATGTCCCCATGTTGACGGAGACAAGGGCCTCATCCCCACAACCCTTGCCCAGTGGTTGTGGGGGTCTGCGGGCGGGGGGCTTATCGGAATCTGGAAGAGCCCTTTAACAAAGGGGACCCCCAGATCCCGGCCCCCCCTATGTGAATTGGTAAGGGGTACATTGTACCCCTACCATTTCACGAAGAAAGTGTCAAAAAATGTAAATAAAAACACACACACCTTGGAAAAGTCCTTTATTAAAAAAAAAAAAGAATAAAAAAAACCAAAACATTCCAGCGATGAAATCCAGTGTCCCGCGGCGATCCCGATGTCCAGCGCTGTCCGCCATTGGTTGTGCCTGTGCGAACCTGATGGGGAACTTCCTCCGCTGTGTTTTAAATGTATAGACCCGCCCCTTCTAAAGTTCCCCATCAAGTCCGCTCAGCGGACCAGATGAAGAACGCGAGAAGGGGCGGGTCTATTCATGTATTACACAGCGAACGAAGTTCCCCATCAGGTCCGCCCCCTCGGTATCAGACCCCGCCTACGTCATTGGCCTGAGTGGGAAACTTCCTTCACTGTGTAAATTTAAATTACAGGCCAATGACGTAGGCGGGGTCGGACATACCGAGGGGGCGGACCTGATGGGGAACTTCGTTCGCTGTGTAATACATGAATAGACCCGCCCCCTTCTCGCTGAGCGGACCTGATGGGGAACTTTAGAAGGGGCAGGTCTATACATTTAAAACACAGCGGAGGAAGTTCCCCATCAGGTCCGCACAGGCACAACCAATGACGGACAGCGCTGGACATCGGGATCGCCGCGGGACACTGGATTTCATCGCTGGAATGTTTTTTTTTTTAAATTCTTTTTTTTTTTTTTAATAAAGGACTTTTCCAAGGTGTGTGTGTTTTTATTTACATTTTTTGACACTTTCTTCGTGAAATGGTAGGGGTACAATGTACCCCTTACCAATTCACATAGGGGGGCCGGGATCTGGGGGTCCCCTTTGTTAAAGGGGTCTTCCAGATTCAGATAAGCCCCCCGCCCGCAGACCCCCGCAACCACCGGGCAAGGGTTGTGGGGATGAGGCCCTTGTCCCCATCAACATGGGGACATCCTCCCCATGTTGAGGGCATGTGGCCTGGTACGGTTCAGGAGGGAAGGGGGGCCACTCTCTCGTCCCCCCCTCTTCCCCTGCGGCCGGCCAGGTTGCGTGCTCGGATAAGGGTCGGGAATGGATTTTTGGGGCGACTCCACGCCATTTTTTTTTAAATTTGGGGTGGAGTTCCCCTTAAAATCCATGCCAGATCTCAAGGGCCTGGTATGGATATTTAGGGGGAACCCCACGCCATTTTTTTTTAATTTGCGGCGGGGTTCCCCTTAATATCCATTCCAGACCTGAAGAGCCTGGTAATTGAATTTGGGGGAACCCCCACGCTTTTTTTTCTTTTTTTATCAATGACTTTTCTATGTATTGATAAAAGCCGACAATTCATTATAGCCGCGAGTGAGTTTTAAATGACTTTTTTTCCTTCAAAAATGACACTTTGTGCAGGGACAGTTCTAAGCACGGGAAACATGCGCCACTTCACATAAATATCATACACACCCCCCAGGTACGAAATTTAAAGGAATATTTCACTTTTATTGTTTCACTTTAAGCATTATTAAAATCAATGCTCCTAAAAAAACGGCCGTTTTTAAAACTTTTTTTTGCATTGATACATGTCCCCTAGGGAAGGACCCAGGTCCCCAAACACTTTTTAGGACAATAACTTGCATATAAGCCTTTATAATTAGCACTTTAGATTTCTCCCACAGACTTTTCGAATTTGCCGTGAACACCCCAATTTGTTCGCTGTTCGGCGAACGGGCGAACAGGCAATGTTCGAGTCGAACATGTGTTCGACTCGAACTCGAAGCTCATCCCTAATGTTGGCATTCCAGGCCGTCAGCAAATGTGGATTGTAGTTGTTCACCCAGCAGTCCTTGACATCACGCTTCACTAGAATCACGCTTGAGGAGGTCAATGCCTCAATGTACGAGCTGTACTAATTCAAAGTCATATCACACTGTGCCAGTAGCTGCGACATGTCTTCAAGCTGCACTTTTGGGTTATTAAGCAAATCCCAGACTGGTTTCAGTTTGTTTTTGGCTGCTTGTGGTTTCATTGTACAATCTCCTTGTTCTTCTGGCATCGGGTAAGTTATCCTCGTTTTTCTAATAGGTGGCTTTGGAAATCCAAATCTGCATATTCTGTTACCTTTCTTGCACGATTTTGAATGAGATCTGCTGTGCATTTGAAGTTCTGTTACAAATATGTGAAGTAAGGCCTGTTTGGCTTCATCAGGCAGCTGGCATGAGATGTTATGATCTATAAAGGCTCGATCCTTGTCATCCCTGTCTTGTCCAAATATAGGAGCTCCTGCTACCCAACAGAGACAATGTATATGAGGGCTCCCTCTCGCCTGAAATTCAACCCGGTAAAAGTAATCGATAACTTCACCGATTGGCTGTGCAGGACCCAACAGCAGCTCTCGCATCAGAGCATCAACCCGTTTGTCAAACATGCGCATGGTGGTCACTGGGTTGCCTCGAAGAATGTCACACTTTTCAGCCCAGTCTAGCTCTGCAAAATCCACCTTTTGACCTTGTTGTGCCTTTATTGCCGTTATTACCTCTGGCCATCTGAATTCTGCAGCAGAGAAGGTAAGAAAAAATGTTGGCTTACCCAATTGTCTGACCATGGCTGGCAAATTCTTCAGATTTTTATCCCAGTAAGCTGGACTCCCTCTCAGTGGTTGCATGAACCTTGTGGCATCTCGGTTTCGCACCAACCGCTCAACCTCACGCTTGTCCTGTAGAAGCTTGTTGGATATTTTCCATCCATCCCTGGTATTGGGTTTTCCTTTCCTTAACTGAATGGACATGCTGGTTTTGGCCATGTGTGTTTCTGTGACAAACTGCACAAAGAAGAGGTAGCTTGTGTCTCTTGCAAAACGAGTATCAACACAAAAAAGCCTTGCATTGAAATACATGCTCGGGGACAGTTTGACGTGTCTTGCCTGGTCCAATGTATTCTGTCCAGTAGGGAACTGAACAGGGAAAGCCATTGCCTCAAGCCTAGGAACTTTAAAGAAGCTGACAGGTGTGTCTCCTTGTGCAGATGCAATGCTGAATATTCCATCACCGTGTGTCAGTGCTTCCTCTCCAAGGTCAGATGGCTGCAAACAACTGTCTAGGCCAATTCCAGGTCTTAGTGCATCCTTCTCATCCTCTGCATTTGGAGGTTGTTGGTCATGGCCTTCCTTTTGCTCAGAAGCAGCCGGTAAACATGCAGACTGTACCTCTGATGGATCACAATTTTCGATGCGTTCAAGTATCTCCATCATTTCAGTTTCATCACAAATGTCGAGTTCCATCCCATCATCATTATCAGCATCATAATCATCATCATCGATTGTCTCATCCAGTCTGATTGAAATGTCACTGTAATCGGGGTGTGTGTCAATGAGTTTTGACAGACCTGCTACTACATTTCTCATGTTGACATTGTGAAACAGCTGTCGGCCTTTGTAAGTCAGACGTCTTTTCAGCTTTACTCTGTGTAACTGGGATGTGCTGCGCTATCTTGGTAGAGTATTGACCGTGGTTTCCACCTCGGATGGCACACACACTACAGCGCCATGTACAGCGCCTGTCGACCTTTGGGAAGTGTGATGATCTTGGCAAATGGCAGTATTTTGGCCAAAAGTTGTCTTTCCAGCACATTCAAATCGCAGAGCTCTGGGGGAATGGGCACCAGCTCCATGTTGTTAGCCACAGAGATAGATGATTTGTGTCCTGCTTTTAAATGTGAATCACAGTTGTGACAAATCCATTCTTTGGTCCTTTCATCTGGTACGGTGCATTGTTCAGGGCCTTGACAGTGATTGTTGCACACATGGACATATTTCCCTGTCAAACAGGCAGCAACAATGTGTAGATTCTTCTTGTATTTGCTGTGAATGCAATGTTTCACTTGGTTAGGGAAAAGGGTGCGATGACACATCGTGCACACAAAAGTTGGCCCAGCTTTAATGCATTCATGGAAAGTGGATATAGCTGTCTGCATTAGGCTGTTGTCCACTGGTTGACTGCATTCCCGCATGACATGAGTCCATCGTCTGTATTTCATTCTTATTTTGAAGGCACATTGCATCTTATGGGTTATGCGAAAATCTGCTTGAGTGTGACGCTTCATTTTCATGTAACTCATGTAATGTTGCAAGTGACGTTTTCTGAAAGCAGGATCATTATGATATTTTCTGGTGATGTATTGCTTCTGCTTCAAGTTGAAATCGGCATTTGTCGCATATTTTCTGGTGATGTATTGCTTCTGCTTCAAGTTAAAATCGGCATTTGTCGCATATTTTCTGGTGATGTATTGCTTCTGCTTCAAGTTGAAATCAGTATTTGTCGCATATTTTCTGGTGATGTATTGCTTCTGCTTCAAGTTAAAATCGGCATTTGTCGCATATTTTCTGGTGATGTATTGCTTCTGCTTCAAGTTGAAATCGGCATTTGTCGCATATTTTCTGGTGATATATTACTTCTGCTTCAAGTTGAAATCGGCATTTGTCGCATATTTTCTGGTGATGTATTGCTTCTGCTTCAAGTTAAAATCGGCATTTGTCGCATATTTTCTGGTGATGTATTGCTTCTGCTTCAAGTTGAAATCAGCATTTGTCTCATATTTTCTGGTGATGTATTGCTTCTGCTTCAAGTTAAAATTGGCATTTGTCGCATATTTTCTGGTGATGTATTGCTTCTGCTTCAAGTTGAAATCGGCATTTGTCGCATATTTTCTGGTGATGTATTGCTTCTGCTTCAAGTTGAAATAGGCATTTGTCGCATATTTTCTGGTGATGTATTGCTTCTGCTTCAAGTTGAAATCGGCATTTGTCGCATATTTTCTGGTGATGTATTGCTTCTGCTTCAAGTTAAAATCGGCATTTGTCACATATTTTCTGGTGATGTATTGTTTTTCCTTCAAGTTAAAATTGGCATCAGTCGCATATTTGCTGGTTGTGTATTGCTTCTGCTTCAAGTTGAAATTGGCATCTGTCGCATATTTGCGAATGATATATTGCTTCTGCTTCAACTTAAAATCAGCATCTGCTCTGTATCGGCTGGTGATGTATGTCCTCTTCTTATTGGTGACAGACATCTTTGTAGCCTTGAAATCACGCCTTCTTTCATTTCTGTGTCTTGTCTTCTGTTTTTGACGCCGCTGTGCATTTAATTTGGAAAATGCCTTACTGTCCTTCCATATGCCCTGTGAGGATTTTGCATCAAATGGCCGTGGAGAATTCTTGCTGGCTGGGATCCAGTGTGTGTTGCATCTTTGGTCATCTGTGTCACTTTGTTCTCCACATGCTTTCCATTATGTGGTTTGTCAGATTGCACCGGTGGGGACAGCAAACCATCTGACAGACGTCTTGAATGATGAAATGAGACTGGCATGAAGTCATACTGCAGTCCATCAATAGGGCCTCTGGTGTCTGTAAGGAGCAATTCATAGAACTTATAAATCCTTGCCCCCATATCACTCAAATGTGTAAAAGTGATCATAACAGCTTTTCCTTTTCCAGTGGCAGGAAGCCCATCCTTATTTCGACTATGAGAATCAAACAGTCCATATCTCCCAGACTTGTCTCTGAACAATGCAATGCAATATGGCACTACTATAAAAAGTGCATGTGTAACATCTGCATTGAGGCACTGAAGTCTTGTGGAGAGGTCAACAAACCAACCTTGGTTGTCACCGTCTACCGTGGCTCTCACAAATCCCGATAACACTGGAGATTTAACAACGTTATACTCATATTTGTCAGTGTTGACTCTGAGGGGCACTTCTTCCATTGTCAAGTGTTGGTGCTGATAGACATTTCTTTGTTTTAGCTGTTTTATTGTTGTGCCATACAAGCTGTTGCCCTTCCTCAGTATTTGATCAAGATCATCCTTCCTCACATCATCAAGCTCACTGTGGTATGCCAAAAATGTCAGAGCCATGCATGTACACTGTTTGTTCCTTAACCTTCCATAGCCATGATGACCCTGATGAAATGCCTGCACAGATATCTCACTTGGTACACATGGTTCTTGCATGCCATGGTTTTCAGAAGTGCCCATCACACTGTCACTGTGCTCTTGAACTTGACACTGAGTTGAATATGGGAATGACACCACAGGTTCACTATGTACCTCTTGGGCACATTTACTGTCAAAAACCTCCATTTCCACTATGCTGCTGTGGGGCTCCGGATCCCAAAAGCGTGGGTCTGAAAGATCCAGTTTTGTCCAGCGTATCTTTGCAGCTTTAGATCTCTTTCCTTTAGATGGCATGATGATATAAATCCTACAGTGAAGAGCTTTATATTGTGAGAATCACAAGACCCAGACCTACATTTTGATATATAGTATGTCTCTGAAATATTAAAATTAAAGGCACAGTCGCAGTTTAGAAATTGCCCTTCAAATTTGAAGTGGCTAGAGGGGAGTTTCAATGAATGTCAATGGGTGGCGTGAGTTGCAAACAAATCATCATATTGTGAAAACTGTAAGGACTATGGCTTAGCCGTGGACACATGTAGTGGCAGCAGGGATAGCTGAGCGTTTTGATATAAAATTTGTGTAGGTGGGCTTAAAGTTGAGGGAGTGGTGGCAGGTTAGAAATCATCTCCTGATTTTTCAGATTTTGTCAGCCCACACTCTAGTTTCGCCATTCATTCCTATGGGACAAATTTTGCCGCAAAAACGACGATATTTCGTGAGCGATTCGGCAAAATGTTCCACAAAGTAATAGCACACCAATCGGAGTAACTCTGAAAAGTTTTTAAAAAGTAGAAATAGTAGAAAAAAATTGAAGAAGTCCCATCATTAGCTGAAAGAGCGGAACATTTTAAAAAAATATATATATTTTTTTTTTAAATTTCAAAAATTATAATTTTTTAATTTTTAAATGATTTTTTTCAATTTTTTTTTTCAAATTGTTCTTTTTCAAAAAACATTTTTTTCCTTTACAAAACATTTTTTTTCAGATATTTTTTTTTTCAAAAATGTTTTTTTTTTCAAAATTATTTTTGTTTTAAAAATTTTAATTTTTTTAAATGATGTTTTTTTTTTAATCTTTATTTTTTTTCAAAAATTATTATATATTTTTTTTCATTTTTTTTTTTTTTATGTATTATTTTTATTTTTCAAAAATTTCTTTTTATTTTTTCATGGGGGGGAGGGGTCATAAAGAGCGGAAAACAGTATCCGTCGTATTACAGTACATAGTAGAGGTACATAGTATTTCATTTACAGATAACAGAATCAAAAAAGTAAGCAAAGTTGAACATTAGAAATGCCTTAGAGAAATAAGAGGCGACGTGCATTGTCTTTTCCTCCAGACACCCCAACTGGGAACATACTGTGTCCTGAGGGAAATACAACGCAGCCAACCTCCATGTTACAACAATTTGTGATACAGAAACTCCCCTCTGAGCTGTGTGGGAGGAGCTATAGGTCCCTCAGCGTTGCCAAGGAAACCAATGTTTGTTTATGCAGGCTCTAACCACAGGTCAGTATTTTCAGCCTCTCCTGAATTCTTGCCATTCTTCAAACGGTCGTATTTTAAAAATCCTACAGCGAAGAGCTTTATATTGTGAGAATCACAAGACCCAGACCTACATTTTGATATATAGTATGTCTCTGAAATATTAAAATTGAAGGCACAGTCGCAGTTTAGAAATTGCCCTTTGAATTTGAAGTGTCTAGAGGGGAGTTTCAATGAAAGTCAATGGGTGGCGTGAGTTGCAAACAAATCATCATATTGTGAAAACTTTGAGGACTATGGCTTACCTGTGGACACGTGTAGTGGCAGCAGGGATAGCTGAACGTTTTGATATAAAATTTGTGTAGGTGGGCTTAAAAATGAGGGAGTGGTGGCAGGTTAGAAATCATGTCCTGATTTTTCAGATTTTGTCAGCTCACACTCTAGTTTCGCCATTCATTCCTATGGGACAAATTTCGCCGCAAAAATGAAGATATTTTGTAAACGATTTGGCGAAACGTTCCACAAAGTAATAGCACACCAATCGGGAACAATCCGCACGTTTTGGTATATTACTTGTCCATGTAGTGTAAAAACTGTGGGAGGAGTTAGGGTGGTAAAATTTGGCTATAATAAGAATAATAATAACTAGAAAAGCTACAATTTCTGGGGAAATTGTGTGACGTGTTCTTGCCTCCACCAGTAGTCTACAACTGGAGTGGGCGGAGTAACTGGGTGGAGTGGTTTGAGCAACTGTTGTGTGGTTGGAGTGGCTGGAGTAACTGTGAAAAGTGTTAAAAAGCTTAATATTTTAAAAAGTAGAAATAGTAGAAAAAAAATTGAAGAAGTCCCATCATTAGTTGAAAGAGCGGAACAATTTTTTCAAAAATGTTTTTTTTTCAAATTGTTTTTTTTAATGATTTTTTTTTCAAAAATGTTTTTTTTTTAAAAAAAAATTAAATGATTTAAAAAAAAGTTTTCAATTTTTTTTTTATTGATTTTTTTTTTCAAAAATGATTTTTCTTTATAATGTTTTTTTTTTTAAATAAAATTTTTGGAAAAAAAACATTAAAAAAAAGTAAGCAAAGTTGAACATTAGAAATGCCTTCGAGAAATAAGAGGCGACGTGCATTGTCTTTCCCCCAGACAATGTTTTCAAAAATGTTTTTTATTTTCAAAATGATTTTTGTTTTCAAAAAATATATATTTTTTTTTAAATGATGTTTTTTTTTTAAATATTTTTTTTTTCAAAAATTATTATATATTTTTTAAATTTTTTTTTTTTTAAATGTATTCTTTTTATTTTTCAAAAATTAAAAAAAAATACTTTTTTATTTTTTGATGGGGGGGGTTCATAAACAGCGGAAAAAAGCATCCGTCATATTACAGTACATAGTAATTAATTTACAGATAACAGAATCAAAAGAGTAAACAAAGTTGAACATTAGAAATGCCTTCGAGAAATAAGAGGCGACGTGCATTGTCTTTCCCCCAGACACCCCAACTGGGAACATACTGTGTCCTGAGGGAAAGACAACACAGCCAACCTCCATGTTACAACAATTTGTGATTCAGAAACTCCCCTCAGAGCTGTGTGGGAGGAGCTATAGGTCCCTCAGCGTTGCCAAGGAAACCAATGTTTGTTTATGCAGGCTCTAACCACAGGTCACACAGTATTTTCAGCCTCTCCTGAATTCTTGCCATTATTCAAACGTACGTATTTTAAAAACGATCAATCCTACAGCAAAGAGCTTTATATTGTGAGAATCACAAGACCCAGACCTACGTTTTGATATATAGTATGTCTCTGAAATATTAAAATTAAAGGCACAGTCGCAGTTTAGAAATTGCCCTTCAAATTTGAAGTGGCTAGAGGATAGTTTCAATGAATGTCAATGGGTGGCATGAGTTGCAAACAAATCATCATATTGTGAAAACTGTAAGGACTATGGCTTAGCCGTGGATACGTGTAGTGGCAGCAGGGATAGCTGAACGTTTTGATATAAAATTTGTGTAGGTGGGCTTAAAAATGAGGGAGTGGTGGCAGGTTAGAAATCATGTCTGATTTTTTAGATTTTGTCAGCTCACACTCTAGTTTCGCCATTCATTCCTATGGGACAAATTTCGCCGTAAAAACGACGATATTTCGTGAACGATTCGGCGAAACGTTCCACAAAGTAATAGCACACCATTCGGGAACAATCCGCACGTTTCGGTATATTACTTGTCTATGTAGTGTAAAAACTGTAGGAGGAGTTAGGGTGGTAAAATTTGGCTATAATAAGAATAATAATATATATGTGAGATAACAATAAGTGCTCTTGCTATGCAAGAACACTTAACTAGAAAAGCTACAATTTCTGGGGAAATTGTGTGACGTGTTCTTCCTTCCACCAGTAGTCTACAACTGGAGTGGGCGGAATAACTGGGTGGAGTGACTTGAGCAACTGTTGTGTGGTTGGAGTGGCTGGAGTAACTGTGAAAAGTGTTAAAAAGCTTAATATTTTAAAAAGTAGAAATAGTAGAAAAAAATGAAGAAGTCCCATCATTAGCTGAAAGTGCGGAACTTTTTCAAAAAAAAATATTAAAAAAAAAAATGTTCAAAAATTATTATTTTTTTAATTTTAATTTTTTTTTTTTTTTCAAAAATGTTTTTTTTCCTTTCAACAAATTCTTTTTTTCAGATTTTTTTTCTAAAATTTTTCTTTATCAAAAAATAAATATTTTTTTAAATGATGTTTTTTAGAAAAATATTTTTTTTTTGAAAAATTATATATTTTTTTCAATTCTTTTTTTTTTTTGATTTATTATTTTTATTTTTCAAAAATTACTTTTTATTTTTTCATGGGGGGGGGGGTCATAAACAGCGAAAAACAGTATCCGTCGTATTACAGTACATAGTAGAGGTACATAGTAATTCATTTACAGATAACAGAATCAAAAAAGTAAGCAAAGTTGAACATTAGAAATGCCTTCGAGAAATAAGAGGCGACGTGCATTGTCTTTTCCTCCAGACACCCCAACTGGGAACATACTGTGTCCTGAGGGAAATACAACACAGCCAACCTCCATGTTACAACAATTTGTGATACAGAAACTCCCCTCTGAGCTGTGTGGGAGGAGCTATAGGTCCCTCAGCGTTGCCAAGGAAACCAATGTTTGTTTATGCAGGCTCTAACCACAGGTCAGTATTTTCAGCCTCTCCTGAATTCTTGCCATTCTTCAAACGGGCGTATTTTAAAAACCCTACAGCGAAGAGCTTTATATTGTGAGAATCACAAGACCCAGACCTACATTTTGATATATAGTATGTCTCTGAAATATTAAAATTGAAGGCACAGTCGCAGTTTAGAAATTGCCCTTTGAATTTGAAGTGTCTAGAGGGGAGTTTCAATGAAAGTCAATGGGTGGCGTGAGTTGCAAACAAATCATCATATTGTGAAAACTTTGAGGACTATGGCTTAGCCGTGGACACGTGTAGTGGCAGCAGGGATAGCTGAACGTTTTGATATAAAATTTGTGTAGGTGGGCTTAAAAATGAGGGAGTGGTGGCAGGTTAGAAATCATGTCCTGATTTTTTAGGTTTTGTCAGCTCACACTCTAGTTTCGCCATTCATTCCTATGGGACAAATTTCGCCGTAAAAACGACGATATTTCGTGAACGATTCGGCGAAACGTTCCACAAAGTAATAGCACACCATTCGGGAACAATCCGCACATTTTGGTATATTACTTGTCTATGTAGTGTAAAAACTGTGGGAGGAGTTAGGGTGGTAAAATTTGGCTATAATAAGAATAATAATATATATGTGAGATAACAATAAGTGCTCTTGCTTTGCAAGAACACTTAACTAGAAAAGCTACAATTTCTGGGGAAATTGTGTGACGTGTTCTTCCTTTCACCAGTAGTCTACAACTGGAGTGGGCGGAATAACTGGGTGGAGTGACTTGAGCAACTGTTGTGTGGTTGGAGTGGCTGGAGTAACTGTGAAAAGTGTTAAAAAGCTTAATATTTTAAAAAGTAGAAATAGTAGAAAAAAATGAAGAAGTCCCATCATTAGCTGAAAGTGCGGAACTTTTTCAAAAAAAAATATAAAAAAAAAAAAATGTTCAAAAATTATTATTTTTTTAATTTTTATTTTTATTTTTTATTTTTTTTTTCAAAAATGTTTTTTTTTCCTTTCAACAAATTCTTTTTTTCAGATTTTTTTTTCTAAAATTTTTCTTTATCAAAAAATAAATATTTTTTTAAATGATTTTTTTTGAAAAATATTTTTTTTTTGAAAAATTATATATTTTTTTTCAATTCTTTTTTTTTTTTGATTCATTATTTTTATTTTTCAAAAATTACTTTTTATTTTTTCATGGGGGGGGGGTCATAAACAGCGAAAAACAGTATCCGTCGTATTACAGTACATAGTAGAGGTACATAGTAATTCATTTACAGATAACAGAATCAAAAAAGTAAGCAAAGTTGAACATTAGAAATGCCTTAGAGAAATAAGAGGCGACGTGCATTGTCTTTCCCCCCAGACACCCCAACTGGGAACATACTGTGTCCTGAGGGAAAGACAACACAGCCAACCTCCATGTTACAACAATTTGTGATACAGAAATTCCCCTCAGAGCTGTGTGGGAGGAGCTATAGGTCCCTCAGCGTTGCCAAGGAAACCAATGTTTGTTTATGCAGCCTCTAACCACAGGTCACAGTATTTTCAGCCTCTCCTGAATTTTTGCCATTCTTCAAACGGTCGTATTTTAAAACCCCATAAATCCTACAGCGAAGAGCTTTATATTGTGAGAATCACAAGACCCAGACCTACATTTTGATATATAGTATGTCTCTGAAATATTAAAATTGAAGGCACAGTCGCAGTTTAGAAATTGCCCTTTGAATTTGAAGTATCTACAGGGGAGTTTCAATGAAAGTCAATGGGTGGCGTGAGTTGCAAACAAATCATCATATTGTGAAAACTGTAAGGACTATGGCTTAGCCGTTGACACGTGTAGTGGCAGCAGGGATAGCTGAACGTTTTGATATAAAATTTGTGTAGGTGGGTTTAAAAATGAGGGAGTAGTGGCAGGTTAGACATCATGTCCTGATTTTTCAGATTTTGTCAGCTCACACTCTAGTTTCGCCATTCATTCCTATGGGACAAATTTTGCCGCAAAAACAACAATATTTCGTGAATGATTCGGCGAAACGTTCCACAAAGTAATAGCACACCATTCGAGAACAATCCGCACGTTTTGGTATATTACTTGTCTATGTAGTGTAAAAACTGTGGGAGGAGTTAGGGTGGTAAAATTTGGCTATAATAATAATAATAATATATATGTGAGATAACAATAAGTGCTCTTGCTTTGCAAGAACACTTAACTAGAAAAGCTACAATTTCTGGGGAAATTGTGTGACGTGTTCTTGCCTCCACCAGTAGTCTACAACTGGAGTGGGCGGAGTAACTGGGTGGAGTGGCTTGAGCAACTGTTGTGTGTTTGGAGTGGCTGGAGTAACTGTGAAAAGTGTTTACCACTTAAGCCCCGAACCATTTGGTAGCTAAAGGACCAGAGGTGTTTTCAGAATTTTGCACTGCGCTGCTTTAACTGGAAATTGTGCGGACATGCAATGTTGTACCCAAACGAAATTTGCGTCCTTTTCTTCCCACAAGTAGAGCTTTATTTTAATGGTATTTGATTGCCTCTGCGATTTTAATTTTTTGCGATATAAACGGAAAAAGACCGAAAATTTTGAAAAAAAATTATATTTTCTACTTTTTGTTATAAGAAAAATCTAATAAACTCCATTTTAGTCATGCATTTAGGCCAAAATGTATTCAGCCACATGTCTTTAGTAAAAAAAATGTCAATACGCGTATATTTATTGATTTGCGCAAAAGTTACAGCGTTTACAAACTAGGGTACATTTTCTGGAATTTACACAGCTTTAAATTTATGACTGCCTATCTCATTCCTTGAGGTGCTAAAATTGCAGGGCAGTACAAAACCCCCCCAAATGACCCCATTTTGGAAAGTAGACACCCCAAGGAAATTGCTGAGAGGCATGTTGAGCCCATTGAATATTTTTTTTTGGCCCAAATGATTGAATAATGACAAAAAGAAAAAAAAATGTACAAAAAGTTGTCACTAAATGATATATTGCTCACACATTCCATGGTTATATGTGGAATTGCACCCCAAAATACATTCTGCTGCTTCTCCTGAGTACGGGGATACCACATGTGTGGGACTTTTTAGGAGCCTAGCCACGTACGGGACCCCGGAAACCAAGCACCGCCTTCAGGATTTCTAAGGGCGCAAATTTTTGATTTCACTCCTCACTACCTATCACAGTTTCGAAGGCCATAAAATGCCAAAATAGCACAAAACCCCCCAAAATGACCCCATTTTGGAAAGTAGACACCCCAAGCTATTTACTGAGAGGCATGTTCAGTCCATGGAATATTTTATATTTTGCCACAAGTTGCGGGAATATGACAAACTTTTTTTTTTTTGCACAAAGTTGTCACTAAATGATATATTGTTCACACATGCCATAGGCATATGTGAAATTACACCCCAACATACATTCTGCTGCTTCTCCTGAGTACGGGGATACCACATGTGTGGGACTTTTTGGGAGCCTAGCCGCGTACGGGACCCCAAAAACCAAGCACCGCCTTCAAGGTTTCTAAGGGCATAAATTTTTGATTTCACTCCTCACTACCTTTCCCAGTTTTGAAGGCCATATAATGCCAAGATGGCACAAAACCCCCCCAAATGACCCCAGTTTGGAAAGTAGACACCCCAAGCTATTTGCTGAGCGGCATGTTGAGCCCATTGAATATGATATATTGCTCAAACATACCATGGTTATATGTGGAATTGCACCCCAAAATACATTTTTCTGCTTCTCCTGAGTACGGGGATACCACATGTGTGGGACTTTTTGAGAGCCTAGCCGCGTACGGGGCCCTGAAAACCAAGCACCACCTTCAGGATTTCTAAGGGCACAAATTTTTGATTTCACTCCTCACTACCTATCACAGTTTTGAAGGCCATAAAATGCCAAGATAGCCCAAAACCCTCACAAATGACCCCAGTTTGGAAAGTAGACACCCCAAGCTATTTGCTGAGCGTCATGTTGAGCCCATTGAATATTTTTTTTTTGTCCCAAATGATTGAATAATGACAAAAAGAAACAAAATGTACAAAAAGTTGTCACTAAATGATATATTGCTCACACATTCCATAGTTATATGTGGAATTGCACCCCAAAATACATTCTGCTGCTTCTCCTGAGTACGGGGATACCACATGTGTGGGACTTTTTAGGAGCCTAGCCACGTACGGGACCCCGGAAACCAAGCACCGCCTTCAGGATTTCTAAGGGCGCAAATTTTTGATTTCACTCCTCACTACCTATCACAGTTTCGAAGGCCATAAAATGCCAAAATAGCACAAAACCCCCCCAAATGACCCCATTTTGGAAAGTAAACATCCCAAGCTATTTACTGAGAGGCATGTTGGGTTCATGGAATATTTTATATTTTGCCACAAGTTGCGGGAATATGACAAACTTTTTTTTTTGCACAAAGTTGTCACTAAATGATATATTGCTCACACATGCCATGGGCATATGTGAAATTACACCCCAAAATACATTCTGCTGCTTCTCCTGAGTACGGGGATACCACATGTGTGGGACTTTTTGGGAGCCTAGCCGTGTACGGGACCCCAAAAACCAAGCACCGCCTTCATGGTTTCTAAGGGCATACATTTTTGATTTCACTCCTCACTACCTATCACAGTTTTGAAGGCCATAAAATGCCAAGATGGCACAAAACTCCCCAAAATGACCCCATTTTGGAAAGTAGACACCCCAAGGAAATTGCTGAGAGGCATGTTGAGCCCATTGAATGTTTTTTTTTGTCCCAAGTGATTGAATAATGACAAAAAGAAAAAAAAATTACAAAAAGTTGGCACTAAATGATATATTGCTCAAACATGCCATGGTTATATGTGGAATTGCACCCCAAAATACATTTTTCTGCTTCTCCTGAGTACGGGGATACCACATGTGTGGGACTTTTTGAGAGCCTAGCCGCGTACGGGGCCCTGAAAACCAAGCACCACCTTCAGGATTTCTAAGGGCACAAATATTTGATTTCACTCCTCACTACCTATCACGGTTTTGAAGGCCATAAAATGCCAAGATAGCCCAAAACCCCCACAAATGACCCCAGTTTTGGAAAGTATACACCCCAAGCTATTTGCTGAGAGGCATGGTGAGTATTTTACAGCTCTCATTTGTTTTTGAAAATGAAGAAAGACATTTTTGTTTCAATTTTCAAAACTTTGTGACAAAAAGCAAGATCTGCAAAATACTCAACATACCTCTCAGCAAATAGCTTGGAGTGTCTACTTTCCAAAATGGGGTCATTTGGGGGGGTTTTGTGCCATCTGGGCATTCCATGGCCTCTGAAACTGTGATAGGCAGTGAAGAGTGAAATCAAAAATTTACACCCATAGAAATCCTGAAGGCGGTGCTTGGTTTTCGGGGTCCTGTACGCGGCTAGGCTCCCAAAATGTCTCACACATGTGGTATCCCCGTACTCAGGAGAAGAAACAGAATGTATTTTGGGGTGCAATTCCACATATAACCATGGCATGTTTGAGCAATATATAATTTAGTAACAACTTTTTGTACATTTTTTTTCCTTTTTGCCATTATTCAATCACTTGGGACAAAAAAAAATATTCAATGGGCTCAACATGCCTCTCAGCAAATAGTTTGAGGTGTCTACTTTCCAAAATGGGGTCATTTGGGGGGGTTTTGAACTGTCCTGGCATTTTATGCACAACAATAGGAAGCTTATGTCACACATCATCCACTCTTCTAACCACTTGAAGACAAAGCCCTTTCTGACACTTTTTGTTTACATGAAAACATTTTTTTTTGCAAGAAAATTATGTTGAACCCCCAAACATTATATATATTTTTAAAGCAAAGGCCCTACAGATTAAAATAGTGGGTGTTGCATTTTTTTTCACACAGTATTTGCGCAGCGATTTTTCAAACGCATTTTTTGGGGGAAAAACACACTTTTTTTATTTTTAATGCACTAAAAAACACTATATTGCCAAAATGTTTGATGAAATAAAAAAGATGATCTTAGGCCAAGTACATGGATACCAAACACGACATGCTTTAAAATTGCGCACAAACGCGCAGCGGCGACAAACTACATTCATTTTTAAAAGCATTTAAAAGCCTTTACAGGTTACCACGTTAGATTTACAGAGGAGGTCTACTGCTAAAATTACTGCGCTCGATCTGACCTTCGCGGTGATACCTCACATGCATGATGCAATTGCTGTTTACATATGACGCTAGACCGACGCTTGCGTTCGCCTTTGCGCAAGAGCAGGGGGGGACAGCGGTGCTTTTTTTTTTTTATTATTTATTTTGCTTTTTTTTTATTTTTAAACTGTTCCTTCCATATTTTTTTTTTTTACCATTTTTATTGTTATCTCAGGGAATGTAAATATCCCCTATGATAGCAATAAGTAGTACTCTTTTTTTGAAAAAAATTGGGGGGTTAGACCCTAGATCTTTCCTTTGCCCTCAAAGCATCTGACCACACCAAGATCGGTGTGATAAAATGCTTTCCCAATTTCCCAATGGCGCTGTTTATATCCAGGGGGGAGACATTCCCTCCCACTGCTTGTAAAAGCAGTCTAGAGGCTAATTATCTGCTAGAATTGCTTTTACATGAAAGCCGGCCACTGGCTGAAAAGAATGATACCAAGATGATACCTAAACCTGCAGGCATCATTCTGGTATAAACATTCAAAGTCCAGCAACATACCAGTACGTTGCTGGTCCTTGTTGGACATGTATTGTAATCTTTTTTTTCATGCAGCCTGTTGGCTGAACGAAAAAAAGAGATTGATCGGTGGGTATGCCCACCATTAGAATACCTCCCTTCATCCATCCACTTCTAATGATGGGCATACATGCACCATTTATATATGCCGAAGCATGGGGGCATCCTCCTGCAAAAAAGTTATGCCGCGTACACACGGTCGGACTTTTTCACGGGTAAGCCTTCGTCTGAATTTCGACCGTATGTACGCGGCATAAAAGATTATGCTGCGTACATACGGTCGGACTTTTCCACGGGCAAGCCTCCGTCGGAATTTCGACCGTATATACGCAGCATTAGGAGCAAAACCGCTCCTCCGCCCCTGCTGCCCCCATGCTTCGGCATATATGCTCTTTTTTTTAACTGTGGTGGTGAAATCACCTCCTACAGCGTTGAAGTCACGGCTTTATGTATCGTGGGAGCAAACGCTGTTGCTGTCAAGATAAATAGATCCGTGCTGCAACTGAATGGCGTACCTGCTAAGCAAATGATGGTTAACATTAAAACAAAGTAACATTACAGTGCAACAGTAAGACCTTACGATACCATACCTGCAAAGCAAATACCAAAACAAAACCTAGTAAAAAATAAAAAAATTTTTTAACGCAACCTGTGCCTTAAATATATATATGCCGAAGCATGGGGGCATCCTCCCGCAAAAAAGTTATGCCGCATACACACGGTCGGACTTTTCCACGGGCAAGCCTCCGTCGGAATTTCGACCGTATGTACGTGGCATTAGGAGCAAAATCGCTCCTCTGCCCCTGCTGCCCCCATGCTTCGGCATATATGCTCTTTTTTTTTAACTGTGGTGGTGAAATCACCTCCTACATTACTGGAGTCACGGCTTTATGTGTCGTGGGAGCAAACGCTGTTGCTGTCAAGATAAATAATTCTGCGCTGCAGCTGAATGGCGCACCTGAAAACAAAAAATTACATACCTGAAAAGCAAGCATGATAAAACATTGCAGAATAGAATACAGTAAAAAAGAGCAGAACAATAGAGAGAAAATAGAGAGAGAGAGAGAACAATAAAACGACAACTATTTTTGTTTTTTTTTATTTTATATTTTTTTGTGTTTTGTTTTTTACGTTTTTTTTTATTTTTTACACTTTTTTTCGTAACTTTAACAACTGTAATGGTTCGGGTCTCTCAAAATGTAATGGCATCTTGGGAGACCCTGTTTAAGTGTGTCCTAGTCTGTGAAATGCTATACGCTACGCTAAAACTTCACTTTTGAGTGGTAGCGTTCAAAACATTCACCAAGGCAGAGACCAGGTTTGTCAGGACAGAGTGGACAAAAAACATGGGTGTCACGCCTAAATCCGCGCTTGCTACAGACGCGACATCTTTTTTGGGGGGTTCGTTGGGTAGGGGTACTCGGGAGGGCATACGGATAATGCCTCTCATGCAGCCGGCTTACTGCATTTGGTTGGAGATGGTGAGGTCTGTGACTATCTCATTCTGGAATTTTAGAAGAGATAAAGTCCCGCCTGAAGCTCTGTATAGCACATGAGCGTTCAGCAAAGCCAATTGGAATAAGGATAGAGACACTTTTTTGTACCAGCGTCTCGCCTTACGGTCAATTAGATACGGCGCAAACAACTGGTCGTTGAGGTCCACCCCTCCCATATTTTGGTTATATTCGTGGACACAGAGGGGTTTCTCCACAACACCAGTCGCCGTACGAATTTGGACTGTCGTGTCTGCATGAAGGGAGGTAAGAAGGAAAACATTCTTATTGTCCCTCCACTTCATAGCGAGCAAGTTATTACACTTCAAGCAGGCTCTCTCCCCCAGCCTAAGACGGGCATCCATAAGCCGCTGGGTAAAGCCCCGGCGATTAGGTTGCACGGTGCCACATGCTCCAATCTGATGATCAAACAAGTGACTAAACAGTGGCACGCTCGTGTAATAATTGTCCACATACAAGTGGTACCCCTTTCCGAATAAGTGTGACACCAAGTTCCACACTATCTTGCCAGCGCTCCCTATGTAATCCGGGCAGTTGACCGGCTCAACCTGACTGTCTTTTCCCTCATAAACCGTAAAGCTCCATACATAGCCTGTTGCCCTGTCACAGAACTTATAGAGCTTGACCCTGTATCTGGCACGCTTGCTGGGAAGGTACTGCTTGAAAGACAAGCGGCCAGAAAATTTAATCAGGGACTCATCAACGCAGACAACTTGATCGGGAATAAACAAGGCTGCAAAACGTTCGTTGAAGTGGTTTATGAGGGGCCGAATTTTATAGAGCTGGTCGTATTCAGGGTCTCCACGTGGACGACAAAGTTCATTGTCGTTGAAGTGCATGAACCAAAAAATCTGCTCGTATCGTGTCCTGGGCATGGAGGCAGAGAACACGGGAATGTGGTCAATTGGGTGCGTGGACCAATAAGCACGCAATTAGGGGAATTTATGTGTGCCCATGTTGAGGGAAAGGCCCAGAAAGGTCTTAAATTCGGAAACCGTAATTGGTTTCCAATCTTTGGCAATGGAAGGCAACTGGGGACTAGCGGCGATGAATTGACCAGCATATAAATTACTCTGGTCCACAATAGATCTATAGAGATCTTCCGTGAAAAACAGCGAATAAAAATCAATTGGCATAAAATCAGCTGTTTCCACCTGAATACCGGGTTGGGCAGTGAATGAGGGAAGTACGGGTTCTGCAGAAGTGGTGGGGACCCAATCAGGATAGGCAAATTCTGCAGGAAGGGCACTATGGGCACGATGGGCCTGCCTTTGTCTTCTTGGTGGCAGCGGGACACTACTTGTGCTTGCCACCTCGCCAGCTTGAACTGCACTTATGGGACTCGCCACGTCACCACGTGATACTGCAGTGCTGGATGTACACCCAGGCTGTACTAGGCCGCTGGTGCTTGCCAATTCACCAGAAGGAATAGCGGCGCTAGTACTACTCTGCTCCATGATACGAGAGCCCTGCGTTTCTTGCTCCTCAACAACCTCAGAATATCGGGATCAGGTACGCCTGACCTTAGCAGGGACCTCACCTTCGTCGTCAGCGCTATCTGATGTGGAGCCGCTGACTTCACTGTCTTCTATGGGAAGATATTCTGAGCCTGAATCTGACAGATGCGTGAGCTCCTCTTCACTATCTGTCATGCTCAGAATCTCGTAGGCCTCTTTACTAGTGTACCTTCGTCTTGCCATTTTGGGATCTAAATTTAGGGGTACACTAGTAAAATTCATAGGTAAAAAAAGCACCTGACTGTCAGCAAATGTATCAAACGCTACCAAAAAAACTGTTAGCGATCGCAGGGATCAGGACTGTGTTTGGTAAGTGACAGTGATCTATCGATACTGCACTTGGGTGGGCTGGGCTGGGCTGGGCGGAGGGGCTAAACGCAGGTGCTAGCAGGTATCTGGGCTGATCCCGCTAACACTGTGTTTTTGGGAACCCTAAACTGCTGGGGACGCTAGTATAGATCTGATCAGATCAGATATTGATCTGTTCAGATACTATACCACTAAGGGAGGTGTATGTGTCACACGTGGGTGTTGGCATTACTGGCACTAACCTGACACTGCCTGGGGTGTGACGCAGGGTTAACTAGGGGCAATTAGGGGGTTAAAACCTTTATTAGATAATATATGGGGGTACCTGACGCTATAAAAACCTGCGGCGAACCTAAAAAAAATAACTGGCTATCTATCGGCACCAGCATAACTAATACAGCGTTTAGAAAAACGATCGCTTAGTGACACTGGCAAAAGGGGGTGAAAGGGTTACCCTGGGGGGGCGATCAAGGGGTTAAACCTTTATTAGGTAATATATGGGGTACCCGACGCTATAAAAACCTGCGGCGAACCTAAAAAAAATAACTGTCTACCTATCGGCATCACCGACAATAAGACAGCGATCAGAAAAACGATCGCTTAGCGACAGTGGTGATAGGGGGTTAGAGGGTTACCTGGGGGGCGATCAAGGGGGTTAAACCTTTATTAGGTAATATATGGGGGTACCTGACGCTTTAAAAACCTGCGGCGAACCTAAAAAAAATAACTGGCTACCTATCGGCATCACCGACAATAAGACAGCGATCAGAAAAACGATCGCTTAGCGACAGTGGTGATAGGGGGTGAAAGGGTTACCTGGGGGGCGATCAAGGGCGTTAAACCTTTATTAGGTAATATATGGGGGTACCTGACGCTATAAAAACCTGCGGCGAACCTAAAAAAAATAACTGGCTACCGATCGGCATCACCGACAATAAGACAGCGATCAGAAAAATGATTGCTTAGCGACAGTGGTGATAGGGGGTGAAAGGGTTACCTGGGGGGTGATCAAGGGGGTTAAACCTTTATTAGGTAATATATGGGGGTACCTGACGCTATAAAAACCTGCGGCGAACCTAAAAAAAAAAAACTGGCTACCGATCGGCATCACTGACAATAAAACAGGGATCAGAAAAACGATTGCTTAGCGACAGTGGTGCTAGGGGGTGAAAGGGTTATCTGGACCTAAAACTAAACTGTAGTGACACTTTTACAGTCACAAATGTCACTGATTGCAGTGATCAGTAAATAAATGGTCACTGCAATCAGTGACACTGTGACTGGGGGCTGGGGGGTGATCTGGGGGTGTCTGGGGGGGCGATTTATGTTCCTATGTGTCCTGGTGTCAGTGTGCTGTTTGTGCACTAACCTGTGTGTCTTCTCTTGTACAGCACTCGGTATATGTGAGCGCCGCATGAGAGATGACATCACTTCCTCTGCCTGTGTAAACATTACACAGCAGAGGAAGCTTTCTCATTCACGGGAGCGATCGCGAGGGGGTGGCCGGAATCGAACGGCCGTCCCCTCATCCCGGATCGCTCCCGAACAATTAACGACCACTCACTGTATAGAAGGGGGGTCCGATGGGACCCCCCAACTATACAAAGGCAGTCACGTATATGTACGTGACTTTGCCTGTCTGTGCCATTCTGCCGACGTATTATTACAGTGGGCGGTCGTTAAGTGGTTAAAATTGAAGGCACAGTCGCGGTTTAGAAATTGCCCTTTGAATTTGAAGTGTGTAGAGGGGAGTTTCAATGAAAGTCAATGGGTGGCGTGAGTTGCAAACAAATCATCATATTGTGAAAACTGTGATGACTATGGCTTAGCCATGGACACGTGTAGTGGCAGCAGGGATAGCTGAACGTTTTGATATAAAATTTGTGTAGGTGGGCTTAAAAATGAGGGAGTGGTGGCAGGTTAGAAATCATGTCCTGATTTTTCAGATTTTGTCAGCTCACACTCTAGTTTCGCCATTCATTCTTATGGGACAAATTTCACCGCAAAAACAACGATATTTCGTGAACGATTTGGCGAAACGTTCCACGAAGTAATAGCACACCAATCGGGAACAATCCGCACGTTTCGGTATATTACTTGTCTATGTAGTGTAAAAACTGTGGGAGGAGTTAGGGTGGTAAAATTTGGCTATAATAAGAATAATAATAACTAGAAAAGCTAAAATTTCTGGGGAAATTGTGTGACGTGTTCTTGCCTCCACCAGTAGTCTACAACTGGAGTGGGCAGAGTAACTGGGTGGAGTGACTTGAGCAACTGTTGTGTGGTTGGAGTGGCTGGAGAAACTGTGAAAAGTGTTAAAAAGCTTAATATTTTAAAAAGTAGAAATAGTAGAAAAAAAATTGAAGAAGTCCCGTCATTAGTTGAAAGAGCGGAACAATTTTTTCAAAAATGTTTTTTTTTTTTTTAATTATTTTTGTTTTCAAAAAATATATTTTTTTTTTTAAATGATGTTTTTTTCAAAAATATATATTTTTTATTTATTTTTCAAAAATTACTTTTTATTTTTTCATGAGGGAAAGACAACACAGCCAACCTCCATGTCACAACAATTTGTGATACAGAAACTCCCCTCTGAGCTGTGTGGGAGGAGCTATAGGTCCCTCAGCGTTGCCAAGGAAACCAATGTTTGTTTATGCAGGCTCTAACCACAGGTCACAGTATTTTCAGCCTCTCCTGAATTCTTGCCATTCTTCAAACGGTCGTATTTTAAAAACCCTACAGCGAAGAGCTTTATATTGTGAGAATCACAAGACCCAGACCTATGTTTTGATATATAGTATGTCTCTGAAATATTAAAATTGAAGGCACAGTCGCAGTTTAGAAATTGCCCTTTAAATTTGAAGTGTGTAGAGGGGAGTTTCAATTAAAGTCAATGGGTGGTGTGAGTTGCAAACAAATCATCATATTGTGAAAACTGTGAAGACTATGGCTTAGCCGTGGACACGTGTAGTGGCAGCAGGGATAGCTGATTGTTTTGATATAAAATTTGTGTAGGTGGGCTTAAAAGTGAGGGAGTGGTGGCAGGTTAGAAATCATGTCCTGATTTTTCAGATTTTGTCAGCTCACACTCTAGTTTCGCCATTCATTCCTATGGGACAAATTTCGCCGCAAAAACGACGATATTTCGTGAACGATTTGGCATATTACTTGTCTATGTAGTATAAAAACTGTGGGAGGAGTTATGGTGGTAAAATTTGGCTATAATAAGAATAATAACTAGAAAAGCTACAATTTCTGGGGGAATTGTGTGACGTGTTCTTGCCTCCATCAGTAGTCTACAGATGGAGTGGGCGGAGTAACTGGGTGGAGTGGCTTGAGCAACTGTTGTGTGGTTGGAGTGGCTGGAGTAACTGTAAAAAGTGTTAAAAAGCTTAATATTTTAAAAAGTAGAAATAGTAGAAAAAAATTGAAGAAGTCCCATCATTAGCTGAAAGAGTGGAACAATTTTCTCAAAAATGTTTTTTTTTTTTTTTTTTTTAATGATTTTTGTTGGACTGGGCAGAGTAACTTTATGGAGTGGGCAGAGTAACTGTGTGGAGTGTTTGGAGTGAGTAAAGATAGTAAACATTACACTAACCAATTGATTGATCAAAATTTAAAAAGTGCACATGACAAGAAATGCATTTCAACTTTTATTTTTATTTTTTTTATTTTTTTAATTGAAAGATGTTTATTAAAAGTTTTTCAATAGTATACAAGGAATAAGTAAATCAAAGAAACATAAAAATAAGAAATAACAATGAGCAACAAAAAGAAGCACATAACCAGAGTAAATGTACTTATGTATATAAAATTGTTAGAAACTTAACAGTGTATATATATATATATATATATATATATATATATATATATGGATATTTAGGCAGTATTATAGTTGCTGGTCCAAATTTCCCACATGTTATCAAATTTACCGCATTTGAGTGAATTGATTGCTAAAAGTCGTTCAAACATGTCGTTTTGGTGAACTTTTCTGGTTACATCAGTAAGATTAACTACAGGAATATTTTTCCAATTTTGAAGTATCAAGGACCTAGCAGCTAACAGGATGTGAGATACCACTGGCCTCATGGTGTATGGAAAGTTTTCTAGACCAATGTGTAGTATAGTCAGTGATGGGTTAGGGGGTGTGAGTATTCCTGTAGTGTATGAAATTAGTTTGAATACTTGATTCCAGAAGCTAGTTACACTGGGACACTCCCAGAACATGTGAAGGAGGTGGCCCTTGTGTCCGCATTCTCTCCAGCACAAAGGTGAAGAATTGGGGAACATCTTTGTGATTCTGTAGGGTGTATATTGCCAACGATTAATTATCTTGATCATTAATTCCTAATGACCAATATGGTGTGATGTGTGTTGTATAGTTTGAAACGCAAACTCCCATTGTTCATCTGTGGTATTCGTGCCCAGATCAGTGTCCCACTTGTGTGTACAGCTGATTTTTAAACGCCTTTATATTTTTAAGTACCGTTTATTATAATATAGTGATATTCCCTTGTTGTGCAGTGAGCCGCTCATGAGGTGTCGCCATACTACCGTCGGAAGGTGGGTTATAGGGTGTGGGTGTGATTTCATAAAGTGAGCCACACGTATACAAGTGAAAAGCATGTGCTTTGGCATATTAAATTCCCTTTTTAAACAGTCTGCTGATTTAGGACAGTTATTTTGGAGTAAGTCATGCACCGTGTTTATCCCTTGGGAAGGGGAATGTTTTCAAGAATAGCATTGGTACATTAGCTTCAATTATGCTTAGAGGGAATTTGAAGTCTATCACCTTGCAGTCGCTAAGTTGGCGGGTTAGAAGGAATCTCCAAGCTTGTAATGAGATGGTGATAGTGGGGGGTGAATTCTTGGTGTCCCAGGGTATCCAATTATCTCCCATAAGAACTGTTGGAAGATCTGGTATAGGAGCTAGTGATTTTTCGATTTCTACCCAAAGTGGTATGTCAGTGGAAAAGAAAACAGTATTTGAGTTGGTCAAGCCTGGTTGCCCACATATAATCATGGACATCGATTAGTCTCGCCCCTCCTACACTTTTATGAGGGATTTGATTATTTCGTAAGCATCTAGCTTTCTTTGTGCCCCATAAAAGTGTCAATTTAAGATTGGAAAGGGCCTTGAGGTATTGTGCTGGGATGGCTATCGGAAGTACCCTGAAAACGTATATAATCTGTGGTAAAATAAGCATTTTGAATGCTGCCAACCTGCCCATCCAAGATAGTTCATTTTTGGCTATTTTTCTGGTTTGGATTTCTATTTTACTAATAAGTGGTTTTAGATTAGAATCTGCTAGTGAGCTAGTGGTACTAGTCAGGGGGATGCCCAAGTATGGTATACCCTTATCAGTCCAGGAATACGGAAGAGATTGACATAACTTGAGACATTCTGTGGCTGATACCCCCAGATTTAGGATGAGGGATTTGGTGAAATTCACTTTATAATAGGAAACATCCCCAAAGGATTTCAGAATTTCATGTGCTGTAGGTAGTGTTATAGGGGGGTTTGTTAACAACAATACTACATCGTCCGCAAACAGATATATAACGTGGGGAGTGGAATCAAATTGAAAACCTGATATGCTATCATGTGTTCTGACGGCCTCTGCCAGGGGTTCAATCATAAGATTGTTGGAGATAGGGGACAACCTTGGCTGGTACCGTTGGTTACCTGAAAGGGAGTGGAGAGCATACTGGACATGTATACCTGTGCTGAGGGGCAAGAGTATAAGGCTAGTACTGCATTCAGTATATGCACCACTGGCACTAAATCCAAACTTAGATAATGTCATTGACATGTATTCCCAATGTACTCTGTCAAACGCCTTCTCTGCATCTATAGAAAGCAGCAGAGAAGGCGTTTTGTTTTTTTCAACATGGTGGATTATGTTAATGATTCTCCTTGTAGCATCTGAGGTTTGTCTCCCCCTCACGAAGCCCATCTGGTCACGCTGAATAAGGGATGGAATGAAATCCGCTATTCGTTTGGCTAATAGTTTGGCGTAAAATTTGACATCGGTATTCAATAGAGAAATAGGGCAAAAATTGGGAGGTTTAGTAGGATCCTTGCCAGGCTTGGGGAGGGTAAGTATGTATGCTCGTAACATTTCTGGTGGAAATATTGCCGTATCTGCAACCTTAGTGAAGACTGTTTTCATTTGTGGCATAAGATAAGAGCTAAACGTTTTAAAATATTCATTTAAAAACCCGTCAGGCCCAGGTGATTTGCCATTCGGTAGTGAAGCTATAACAGCTTCTATCTCGGATGTGGCAAACGGGGATTTTAATGAGAGAATTTGGGTCTCTGAGAGAGAAGGTAAATTTAATTTCTGTAGGAAGTTCTGAATGTTTTCAGTTGTAGGTTGATGTGTGGAGGGATCGTCTTTGATGTTATACAGATTACTGTAATACATAGCGAATTGGTTTGCGATGTCCTGTCAGTTAATGATTTTGTGTTTGAGAGTGGGATGTATCAAGTGGGCAATTCTTGTCTTAGTGTGTGCAGCTTTTATCCTATTGGCTACATATTTGCCTGCTCTGTTGGCATTGGCGTACAAATTCAGTTTCAGATGTCTTAAGTAGTAGTCATATTGTTTGGACAGAATTGTTCTCAGAGTCTCTCTTAATTGGGAACGTTTTTGGGTGAGGGTATGGTCGGGTGCTTGTTTATTTTGTGCTTCCAATGTATGTATTTCAGTTAGGATAGAGTTGATCTTAGCTGTATGGCGGGTTTTTTTTCTAGCACCTAGTTGTATTAAAATGCCCCTCATGTATGCCTTATGGGCATTCCAGAGAAAGAAAGGATTCTCCACAGAATCAGCATTGTTTAGAAAGAAAGTACTTAGGTGTTGGGAGATTATTGTGGAGGTTCGGGGTTCTTGCATTAATCTGGTATTGTTGCGCCAGATGGGTGGGGAGGAGGAGACAACCTGATCATTAATGGCAATAGTAATAGCGGCGTGGTCAGGCCACATAATGTCATGTATCATCGCAGAAGAAACTTTTTGCAGTAACCATTTGTCTGTTAAAAATAAGTCAATGCGTGAGTAGGAACAATGTCTGTGGGAAAAGAAGGTGTAGTCCCTTGCATTCGCGTTGAAGCATCTCCAAACATCAAATAGTTCTGCGTTATGAATTGTTTTTCTCAAATATGTGGATCTGTTTGTTTTTTTGTAGACGTATCTAGTCTATTATCTACTATGAGATTGAAGTCACCACAGACAATGAGGTTGCCATATTGTTGAGACTTGATTTTCTTTAGTAGTCTGCAAAGGAAGCAGATCTGATGTGAATTTGGAGCATACAGAGATACCAATGTATATGAATGTGAGTTAATATCTCCTTTCAAGATGATATATCTACCATTTGGATCAAGAATGGTCTCTTTATGCTGGAAAGATAGAGTATTCCTCAATGCAATTAATACCCCTCCCTTTTTATGACCCGGCGTGCAGGCCTAGAACACATGAGGGTAGTCTTTATGTGAACATTTTGGAGTTTTGGATTCCTGAAAGTGAGTCTCTTGGACACCCAGGATATCTGCCCTGCGTTTCCTGGCTTCTGTCCACATGGATAGTCTTTTTGCGGGGTGGTTCAGCCCTCTGGCATTGATAGATATGCAGTTAATGATCATGTGGAGGGTTGTGAGAAGTCTGTAGTGCCATGTATTGCATATACTCACTGTGGCCATGGTAGATGTCCAGGGAGGGAGTATGAATTCTGGCTTTGTCCTGGGTGAAGTGTGAGGTCGCTGCTGGTTTGCATGCTTCAAACAGATAACGTGCAAAACAAAAGTAGTAGTAAAGAAAAAACAAAATTAATAGTGAAAATTCTAAAATAACAATAAGAAAAGGATCAATGAACCGATCCATGTGCAGGCGTAACTGCTATGAAAAGTCTAGGGGGAGAAAACAGGGATTATAATTTGGAACCCCTGTGTCCGGAGAGAACTGAATGATATGCATTGCTTTAAACTCACACGTTTCCACCGGTGTTTTTCTTGGAGGAGCATTTGCGTGAGACCACTTGCCAGTCCTCTTGTATTTGACTAGGATTTGGAGTAGGAGCAGCTGGCAGAGCGTGGTCAGGTAGAATGCCCCATTGACGTAATGCTGCAATACCTTCTTCCAACGTTGAGATCAGGACCGATGTACCATTATGGGTAACTGAGAGCTTGGCAGGATACTTACATTTATGGAGGATATTGTGGTCTCTCAGAGCTTTAGTTATCATCGCTAGGTTTCGACGTTGTTGGAGTGTATGCCTGGATAACGCTCATGCTATGCCTGGATAATGCCTGGCAACGCTCATGCCCTGTTTATGCAGGCTCTAAGCGTGTTCACAACCACTGCTCAAAACCCAATACACAGGATCATGATAGCTGTAATAACTGTGTAGTACTCCTGACTGGAGACAGTGCTGCACCCTGGAGATGTAAATGTGATCCAACAGTGTGTTTTTTTCTGTGGTGGCTGCCCAGACTAGTTGGGTATATCCTCTTGAGTGAAGAAGGTCAGATATTGGCTTCATTGCTCTGCACAGAAAATCTTCATTGAAATCTCCACAGAGTATTATTGGTTGGCAATCCATTCTTTCCAAAGATTCCAAGAGGCCCAGCAGGTTAGTAAGGAATTGGCCAATACTGTAATCCGGTGGCCTGTAAACAACAGCAATCAAAGCTTGTACAGGGGACTCCAGTTTGACAACCAAGAACTCCAAGTCAGTCACATTGTGATGATACTGCTTTTCATAGGCCTTGAAATGGTTTCTGACATACAAGGCGACACCTCCGCCACTTTTACTTGCAATGTCAGGAAGGTTTGTGTATGAGAGGTGTCTGTTGCGTTTGAACAGGTTGTAGCCCTCCAGCTGGAGACTTTCAGCAACAGAAGAGCCTGAGAGATGAGTTTCAGTGAAACATAAAACATCTCCAAGTGTCAACTCGTGGTGAGATTTGATATCTTCAATGTGAGCTGGTAATCCTTCCGTGTTCTGATGGATAATTATTAATGTTTGCTCTTTGTCTGTTGTCTGTAGAAACTTTAAGAGGGGCATAACACTTTCCAGTGATGCATTCTTCATTGAGTCCAGGGAGGCTGTGATTTCAGGATCAGCAAAGATCTTCTTCTCATCAAAGTCGGTTATGTGCAGTCCTTGCAGTGTAGTCGTTCTACTCAGAGCAACGTAGGCCATTCCCGGTTGAAAGACCCGTTTCAATGAGACCACTGCCGACTGTATGGACATCCCCCGACACTTACGAATCGTACATGCAAAAGCCAACTTCAGGGGGAACTGCCTGCGAACAACTCCTTTCTGTCTCAGGTTTTCCTCTACCCTTTCTATGTACACCAAGTTGTCAGCATCACAAGACGACTTGTTACGGTATCTCTGTCCTGCATTTGGATTGTCTAGCACAAGTCCAAGCTTGTTTATCGTAGTAGCACCATTCTCAGTCTGGATGATTATTCTTGCAATCTTGCCAAATGTCCCGTTAACAAGCCCGTCTTCAACATCAATGTTTCTTGTGATCATGATATGGGCACCTTCAGCTGCTTGCAGTGTGTCAATCAGATTGTCTTTGTGTCCTTTGAAAGGTTGGTGTTGCCTCAGCATCACTCCTGTTTTAGGGTCTTTTCTGTAATCGTCTGCATCTATGTTGGTGACGTTTGAATGGAGAACAGATACAGTTGCGGCATTATGTTTGTGAACCTCTTTGTTGGTGGCAAAGATGTGCAGCACGTCATTAGGGCAGCGGGTGGGATCTGTCAAAGCCTGAGCAAGCAGAGCTTTGTCATCATTGCTTAAGGTGCCAGTCTTCTGCTTGACTCTGATTCTATTCAAAAGCTCAGCAAATGAAATGTCATCCTTCTGTCGCATGATCTCTGTCAGCGTGATCATCTGAAAGTAGTCTTTCCAGACGTCATTGGTATTTTCCTCAAACACGCAGAGTGGCTTACTTTTTCCCAGCGGGGGGACCTGGTAAAAGTCTCCTACTGCTAGTACTGACATACCACCAAAAGGTTTCTTACTGCCTTTGATTTGCTGTAATCTCCAGTTGATGTAGGCATACATGGGCTTTGAAATCATTGACACCTCGTCAATAACAATGATCTCTGCATTTGACAGCTGTGCCCTCACTTCATCTATGAGATTTCCAAGTCCTTGATAGGGTGGCTTCAAACTTCTTGGCAACTTCAGCAGAGAATGCCTGAAATGTTGAAAGCTGCTGTTCCTGTAAATGCAGTTAGTAAAACGCTGGACATGGATATGTCTGCTTCCTCCCGTAGTCTGGTAAGTTTACAGAGTATCTTTGTCGCCTCAGCATAGATGCACTTTATCAGGTGTGATTTGTCTGTCCCTGCACCACCAGTGACAAAGTAATAGAATGGGTCAGGATTTAGGCCACGCACACGGTTAGTGCACCAGTCACAAACTGAGTAGAATGTCTGAGCTTGTGTCCGGTTAAGGTTTCTGTACATTTTCCGAAGGAAATCGGGGCACATTTGTGGGGCCTTCACAGTAAGCGCAATTCCACCTGTTTGTTTGTGACGTGTATACTCTGGAACATCATCTTGTTCATTCTCATGAAGTGGCTCCCCTTCTTTGCGTTCCTCTATACATTCCAACCTATCCAACTCAGCTTCTGGGGCAAAGGTGTTCCAAGCATCTTTAACAGGGCCATTTTTTATAAAGTCATCCAAGACTTGTTCCACAATTTTGTTGTGTTGTTCGAACTTCTTTTGGTTGCTCATAACAATTGCAGACACTGCTCGGATTGCTTCTTCTCCTGGTAAGCTCACACAGGCACCTTTGTAAAAATCCTGGTGTGTTGGGAACCTTACAGTTTTCAGTGATGACTCTGAACGGTGGGGGAGGTAGAGTTTAAGCAGTCTGCCATAGTAGTTCTCGGGGTCCTTCTTCTCTGAGAAGCGTGCGTACCTGATGATTGCAGGCTTCCCTCGCGTGCGTTTTTGAATCATTCCCATTTCATTCAATAGACTGACACACTTGCCATCTTCCTTTTGCTTGCCATCTTCCTTCTGCTTGCCATAGACAACCCTGTAATGGGATGCAAAGTCTGTCAGACACATGGACTCAAACTCTGGTGTTTCGGGTCTGGCTCTGTATTTGTCGACAAAACTCGTCATCCACACATTAAGAGAATCGGCTGGTTTGTTCTGCAACGCACTGAGCGGCAGACTCATTTTCAGTGTGTTGTCACCAGTTGGCAGAAAAACAACCTCACGTGAGCAAGACTTAATTTTCAGGCTGCACGTACGGGCCACAGACTCCTGGGCGCTGACCTCTCTGTGTTTTGAATAAGCCTGAAGAACTTATTTCATTTCTTCTCATTCTGTCTCTGTTTCTGGGCTCATTTCTTTGACTATTGTTTTGAGATAGTCACTCAGCTCGCGTTCTGGCTTGGATATGTAGGACAACATGTACATGATGCAACCATACTCATCAAGAATGTACTGGATGTCCATGTTGGCATTCCAGGCCGTCAGCAAATGTGGATTGTAGTTGTTCACCCAGCAGTCCTTGACATCACGCTTCATTAGAATCACGCTTGAGGAGGTCAATGCCTCAAAGTACGAGCTGTACTAATTCAAAGTCATATCACACTGTGCCAGTAGCTGCGACATGTCTTCAAGCTGCACTTTTGGGTTATTACGCAAATCCCAGACTGGTTTCAGTTTGTTTTTGGCTGCTTGTGGTTTCATTGTACAATCTCCTTGTTCTTCTGGCATCGGGTAAGTTATCCTCGTTTTTCTAATAGGTGGCTTTGGAAATCCAAATCTGCATATTCTGTTACCTTTCTTGCACGATTTTGAATGAGATCTGCTGTGCATTTGAAGTTCTGTTACAAATCTGTGAAGTAAGGCCTGTTTGGCTTCATCAGGCAGCTGGCATGAGATGTTATGATCTATAAAGGCTTGCACCTTGTCATCACTGTCTTGTCCAAATATAGGAGCTCCTGCTACCCAACAGAGACAATGTATATGAGGGCTCCCTCTCGCCTGAAATTCAACCCGGTAAAAGAAATCGATAACTTCACCGATTGGCTGTGCAGGACCCAACAGCAGCTCTTGCATCAGAGCATCAACCCGTTTGTCAAACATGCGCATGGTGGTCACTGGGTTGCCTCGAAGAATGTCACACTTTTCAGCCCAGTCTAGCTCTGCAAAATCCACCTTTTGACCTTGTTGTGCCTTTATTGCCGTTATTACCTCTGGCCATCTGAATTCTGCAGCAGCGAAGGTAAGAAAAAATGTTGGCTTACCCAATTGTCTGACCATGGCTAGCAAATTCTTCAGATTTCTATCCCAGTAAGCTGGACTCCCTCTCAGTGGTTGCATGAACCTTGTGGCATCTCGGTTTCGCACCAACCGCTCAACCTCACTCTTGTCCTGTAGCAGCTTGTTGGATATTTTCCGTCCATCCCTGGTATTGGGTTTTCCTTTCCTTAACTGGATGGACATGCTGCTTTTGGCCATGTGTGTTTCTGTGACAAACTGCGCAAAGAAGAGGTAGCTTGTGTCTCTTGCAAAACGAGTATCAACACAAAAAAGTCTTGCATTGAAATACATGCTCGGGGACAGTTTGACTTGTCTTGCCTGGTCAAATGTATTCTGTCCAGTAGGGAACTGAACAGGGAAAGCCATTGCCTCAAGCCTAGGAACTTTAAAGAAGCTGACAGGTGTGTTTCCTTGTGCAGGTGCAATGCTGAATATTCCATCACCGTGTGTCAGTGCTTCCTCCAAGGTCAGATGGCTGCAAACAACTGTCTAGGCCAATTCCAGGTCTTAGTGCATCCTTCTCATCCTCTGCATTTGGAGGTTGTTGGTCATGGCCTTCCTGTTGCTCAGAAGCAGCCGGTAAACATGCAGACTGTACCTCTGATGGATCACAATTTTCGATGCGTTCAAGTATCTCCATCATTTCAGTTTCATCACAACTGTTGAGTTCCATTTCATCATCATTATCAGCATCATAATCATCATCATCGATTGTCTCATCCAGTCTGATTGAAATGTCACTGTAGTTGGGGTGTGTGTCAATGAGTTTTGACAGACCTGCTACTACATTTCTCATGTTGACATTGTGAAACAGCTGGTGGCCTTTGTAAGTCAGACGTCTTTTCAGCTTCACTCTGTGTAACTGGGATGTGCTGTGCGATCTTGGTAGAGTATTGACCGTGGTTTCCATCTGTCGACCTTTGGGAAGTGTGATGATCTTGGCAAATGGCAGTATTTTGGCCAAAAGTTGTCTTTCCAGCACATTCAAATCGCAGAGCTCTGGGGGAATGGGCGCCAGCTCCATGTTGTTAGCCACAGCGATGGATAATTTGTGTCCTGCTTTTAAATGTGAATCACAGTTGTGACAAATCCATTCTTTGGTCCTTTCATCTAGTACGGTGCATTGTTCAGGGCCTTGATAGTGATTGTTGCACACATGGACATATTTCAGTGTCAAACAGGCAGCAACAATGTGTAGATTCTTCTTGTAATTGCTGTGAATGCACTGTTTCACTTGGTTAGGGAAAAGGGTGCGATGACACATCATGCACATAAAAGTTGGCCCAGCTTTAATGTATTCATGGAAAGTGGATATAGCTGTCTGCATTAGGCTGTTGTCCACTGGTTGACTGCATTCCCGCATGACATGAGTCCATCGTCTGTATTTCATTCTTATTTTGAAGGCACATTGCATCTTATGGGTTATGCGAAAATCTGCTTAAGTGTGACGCTTCATTTTCATGTAACTCATGCAATGTTGCAAGTGACGTTTTCTGAAAGCAGGATCATTATGATATTTTCTGGTGAGGTATTGCTTCTGCTTCAAGTTGAAATCGGCATTTGTCGCATATTTTCTGGTGATGTATTGCTTCTGCTTCAAGTTAAAATCGGCATTTGTCGCATATTTTCTGGTGATGTATTGCTTCTGCTTCAAGTTGAAATCGGCATTTGTTGCATATTTTCTGGTGATGTATTGCTTCTGCTTCAAGTTGAAATCGGCATTTGTCGCATATTTTCTGGTTATGTATTGCTTCTGCTTCAAGTTGAAATCGGCATTTGTCGCATATTTTCTGGTTATGTATTGCTTCTGCTTCAAGTTAAAATCGGCATTTGTCGCATATTTTCTGGTGATGTATTGCTTCTGCTTCAAGTTGAAATCGCCATTTGTCGCATATTTTCTGGTGATGTATTGTTTCTTCTTCAAGTTAAAATTGGCATCAGTCGCATATTTGCTGGTTGTGTATTGCTTCTGCTTCAAGTTGAAATTGGCATCTGTCGCATATTTGCGAATGATATATTGCTTCTGCTTCAACTTAAAATCAGCATCTGCTCTGTATCGGCTGGTGATGTATGTCGTCTTCTTATTGGTGACAGACATCTTTGTAGCCTTCAAATCACGCCTTCTTTCATTTCTGTGTCTTGTCTTCTGTTTTTGACGCCGCTGTGCATTTAATTTGGAAATGCCTTACTGTCCTTCCATATGCCCTGTGAGGATTTTGCATCAAATGGCCTTGGAGAATTCTTGCTGGCTGGGAATCCAGTGTGTGTTGCATCTTTGGTCATATGTGTCACTTTGTTCTCCACATGCTTTCCATTATGTGGTTTGTCAGATTGCACCGGTGGGGACAGCAAACCATCTGACAGACATCTTGAACGATGAAATGAGACTGGCATGAAGTCATACTGCAGTCCATCAATAGGGCCTCTGGTGTCTGTAAGGAGCAATTCATACAACTTATAAATCCTTGCCCCCATATCACTCAAATGTGTAAAAGTGATCATAACAGCTTTTCCTTTTCCAGTGGCAGGAAGCCCATCCTTATTTCGACTATGAGAATCAAACAGTCCATATCTCCCAGACTTGTCTCTGAACAATGCAATGCAATATGGCACTACTATAAAAAGTGCATGTGTAACATCTGCATTGAGGCACTGAAGCCTTGTGGAGAGGTCAACAAACCAACCTTGGTTGTCACCGTCTACCGTGGCTCTCACACATCCCGATAACACTGGAGATTTAACAATGTTATACTCATATTTGTCAGTGTTGACTCTGAGGGGCACTTCTTCCATTGTCAAGTGTTGGTGCTGATAGACATTTCTTTGTTTTAGCTGTTTTATTGTTGTGCCATACAAGCTGTTGCCCTTCCTCAGTATTTGATCAAGATCATCCTTCCTCACATCATCAAGCTCACTGTGGTATGCCAAAAATGTCAGAGCCATGCATGTACACTGTTTGTTCCTTAACCTTCCATAGCCATGATGACCCTGATGAAATGAGGCCTGCACAGATATCTCACTTGGTACACATGGTTCTTGCATGCCATGGTTTTCAGAAGTGCCCATCACACTGTCACTGTGCTCTTGAACTTGACACTGAGTTGAATATAGGAAAGACACCACAGGTTCACTATGTACCTCTTGGGCACATTTACTGTCACAAACCTCCATTTCCACCATGCTGCTGTGGGGCTCCGGATCCCAAAAGCGTGGGTCTGAAAGGTCCAGTTTTGTCCAATGTATCTTTGCAGCTTTAGATCTCTTTCCTTTAGATGGCATGATGATATTTGTGGGAGGAATTATAATTCCACTCAGCTGTATGTGATGAGGTATAATTCCTCACAGAGCTGTGTGGGAGGAGCTATAATTCCCTCAGCGTTGCCAAGGAAACCAATGTTTGTTTATGCAGGCTCTAACCACAGGTCACAGTATTTTCAGCCTCTCCCGAATACTTGCCATTCTTCAAACGATCGAATTTTAAAAACTAAAAATCCTACAGTGAAGAGCTTTATATTGTGAGAATCACAAGACCCAGACCTACATTTTGATATATAGTATGTCTCTGAAATATTAAAATTAAAGGCACAGTCGCAGTTTAGAAATTGCCCTTCAAATTTGAAGTGGCTAGAGGGGAGTTTCAATGAATGTCAATGGGTGGCGTGAGTTGCAAACAAATCATCATATTGTGAAAACTGTAAGGACTATGGCTTAGCCGTGGACACGTGTAGTGGCAGAAGGGATAGCTGAGCGTTTTGATATAAAATTTGTGTAGGTGGGCTTAAAAATGAGGGAGTGGTGGCTGGTTAGAAATCATGTCCTGATTTTTCAGATTTTGTCATCTCACACTCTAGTTTCGCCATTCATTCCTATGGGACAAATTTTGCCGCAAAAACGACGATATTTTGTGAACGATTTGGCGAAATGTTCCACAAAGTAATAGCACACCATTCGGGAACAATCCGCACGTTTCGGTATATTACTTCTCTATGTAGTGTAAAAACTGTGGGAGAAGATAGGGTGGTAAAATTTGGCTATAATAAGAATAAGAATAACTAGAAAAGCTACAATTTCTAGGGAAATTGTGTGACGTGTTCTTGCCTCCACCAGTAGTCTACAACTGGAGTGGGCGGAGTAACTGGGTGGAGTGGCTTGAGCAACTGTTGTGTGGTTGGAGTGGCTGGAGTGTCTGGGTTCACAGTTGTGTTCACAGTTGTGAAAAGTGTTAAAAAGTAGAGTTGAGCGGACACCTGGATGTTCGGGTTCGACGGGTTCGGCCGAACTTCGGAAAAAAGTTCGGGTTCGGGACCGAACTTTAACCCGAACCCGGACCCGAACCCGAACCCCATTCAAGTCAATGGGGACCCGGACTTCTAAGGACTAAAAAGGCTCTAAAAAGGTAATAGAAGGGGCTAGAGGGCTGCAAATGGCAGCAAAATGTTGTTAAGAGCATGGCAAGTGCTCTGCAAACAAATGTGGATAGGGAAATAACTTAAAATAACATAAAAAAAATAAAAATAAAAAAAAATAATCTTGACCTAGGAGGACGAGGTCCATATGGAGTAGGAGGTTGAAGTGGCGGTGGATGTGGCTGTGTAGGTGGAAGCGGCGGTGGAGGAGGACGAGGTAGCCAACACTGATTCAAAAATACAACAATGGCTGTGTAATGCCGGTGATGTGCCGAATTCTGTCCCCCGTCAAATAGTGTCCACCCTGTACTGCGCTTGCTCAGTATGTAGGACAAGGGGATTTCGAAAATCTCCCAAGACGAACGGCGCCTGCGTGGTGAGTTCAGGTGAAGGCCACACCATCCGTGGTTCAAGACGAGCCAAGTGAGGCCGTGCCCGAAGCGTGGCGATCGAACCAAGCCCGTTAGGGGCCCTGTTATTATGTGCTACCGTATGTCCACTTGGATGGTGGGGCTTGAACCTGCACTCACAGCGCAGGCGCCGTTAATCTTCTGAGATTTTGTGAATCTCCTTGTCCTCTGTACTGCGCAAGCGCTGCGCCTTCACAGTATGGGCCGGATACAATCCGATGGCCGGACAGTTTTTGTCACAACACCGGTATACATGTCTATTCTGCACAAGGTACGGACAAGTCCTGTGGGATCCATGCCTGGTTCATTTTAATGAACGTGAGCTTGTCCACATTGGCTCTGGACAGGCGGCTGCGCTTGTCTGTGATAACGCCCCCTGCCGTGCTAAATACACGTTCAGATAATACACTGGCTGCAGGGCAGGCCAGCACCTCCAAGGCATAAAGGGCAAGCTCAGGCCATGTGCCCAATTTGGAGACCCAGAAGTTAAAGGGGGCAGACCCGTCATCCAGTACGTGTAGGCCTGTGGACACATACTGCTCAACCATGTTGGTGAAATGCTGCCTCCTGCTAAGACGTTCCATCTCAGCTGGTGGTGCTGGTTGTTGTGGCGTGCTGACAAAGCTTTTCCACATTTCAGCCATGCTAACCCTGCCTTCTGAGGTGCTGCCGGTGCCCCGGCTGCGTTGGCGACCTCTTCCTCCTCCTCTGCCTTCGCCTTGTGCTTCCACCGTACGCCCGCTGTCAGGTGGGAATGCCACCAGCAGCGCGTCTACCAGTGTGCGCTTGTACTCGCGCATCTTACGATCCCGCTCCAGTGAGGGAATTAAGGACGGTACGTTGTCCTTTTAACGGGGATCCAGCAGGGTGGCCACCCAGTAATCAGCACCAGTTAAAATGTGGGCAACTCGGCGGTCATTACGGAAACACTGCAGCATGTAATCGCTCATGTGTGCCAGGCTGCCCAGAGGCAAAGAAAAGCTGTCCTCTGTGGGAGGTGTATCGTCTGTGTCCTCTGTATCCCCCCAGCCATGCACCATTGATGGCCACGAGCTGGTCTGGGTGCCACCCTGCTGTGAAAATGCCTCCTCCTCCTCCATCTCCTCCTCCACCTCGTCATCCTCCAGAACTGTTCCCTTTCCGCCGGACAATTGTGTACCTGGCGTTTGTTGGTGCAGGAACCCACCCTCGTAGCCACTTGTGAAAGACTGCCCTGAAAGCCTTTGAAATGATCCTGCTTCCTCCTCCTCATCCTCCTGTGCCACATCCTCTTCCATCATCGCCCGAAGCGTTTTTTCAAGGAGGCATAGAACTGGGATAGTAACGCTAAGAACGGCGTCATTGGCACTGGACATGTTGGTGGAGTACTCGAAACAGCGCAACAAGGCACACAGGTCTCGCATGGATAGCCAAACTGCTATCTGCCTCAGGCCCAGCCGCCACTGCATTTACCCAGTGTGCTGTTAGGGAGATATAACGTCCCTGACCGTGCTTACTGGTCCACGCATCCGTAGTTAGGTGGACCTTGCCACAGATGGCGTTGCGCAGTGCACACCTGATTTTGTCCCCCACTTGGTTGTGCAGGGAAGGGATGGCTCGCCTGGAAAAATAGTGGCGGCTGGGCACGACGTACTGTGGGACAGCCAATGCCATCAGGCTTTTAAAACTCTGCGTCTCCACCAGACGGAATGACAGCATTTCAAAGGCCAGGAGTTTTGAAATGCTGGCATTCAGGGCCAGGGATCGCGGGTGGCTAGGGGGGTACTTCCTCTTCCGCTCCAATGTTTGGGAGATAGAGAGCTGAACGCTTACATGGGACATTGTGGAGATGGTTGGTGACCCAGGTGGTAGTGTTGCTGGCAGATGCTCTGTTTGTGGGGTGGCAGGTGCCACTGTCACTACAGAGGTGGATGAAGAGGCCGAGACTGCACCAGAAGAGGAAGCAGGAGGAGCCAGAGACCTTTCTTGGTTTTTGAGGTGTCTACTCCACTGCAGCTCGTGCTTTGAACTTAGATGCCTGGTCATGCAGGTTGTGCTCAGGTTGAGAACGTTTATGCCTCGCTTCAGGCTCTGATTGCACAGCGTGCAAACCACTCGTGTCTTGTCATCAGCACATTGTGTGAAGAACTGCCACGCTGGGGAACTCCTTGGACCTGGCTTTGGTGTGCTCGGTCCCTTGCTGCGTTGGGCAGTAGCAGACATACTGTCTAGCTGACAGACGCTCCGCTTTTGCACCTTGCTCCCTCTTCTGCTGTGCTGGTGGCTCTGTGCGACCACCGCCTCTTCCTCCAAACTACACTGGTCACCTGCATAATGTTGATTCCATGTGGGGTCGATGACCTCATCGTCCTCCACATCATCTTCCACCCAGTCTTCACCCCTGCCCTCCTTGTCTGTCTGCACAATTGCGAAAGCAGCAGCAGTTGGCACCTGTGTTTCGTCATCATCCGAGACGTACTGCGATGGTCCTCCCATGTACTCATCATGAAACATAAGTGGTTGGGCATCGGTGCACTCAATCTCTTCCACTTCTGGGGCAGGGCTAGGTGGATGGCCCTGGGAAACCCTGCTAACAGAGTCATCGAAAAGCAGAAGAGACTGCTGCATGATTTGGGGCTCAGACTGCTTGGCTGATTTGCAAGGGGGTGAGGTGAAAGACTGATGGACATGGGTTTCAGGTGCCAACTCTGTTCTTTCATCAGAAGAGTGGGTGGGAGACAATGTGAAGGAACCCGAGGCACTGTCAGCAACCCAATCTACTATCGCCTGTACTTGTCATTCATACAGCCGCATTAGGCACGACAAAATACCGCCGCAGGCTCGGTCGCCTACTCGCACCTGAGGAAGGTGTTTCACTTGTGCGTGTATCTGGCACAGATCCACCACGTCCTCTCCCTGCAACAGGAGCTCCACCAGCAGCACCACGACCGGGGCCACCACGTCCCTTTGACCTTCTCCTCATATTTTCAAAATTTAGGATCTTGCCCTAAATGGGTGTTTTTGGAAGCGCAGAACACACCCACAGCACGTAACCGCTGACTCGCACAGCTACAGAACTGCAGAAAATGCTATTAAAAAAAAATGTTGTTTTTTTAGTATAGCACAGTAGGAGAAAACTATAAAGAAATTGTTTATTTCACACACCTCAAAATATGTATAACACACTGCAACCTTTTTTTTGTGCCACTAAACGGCGTTTTTTGGAAGAGCAGAACACACCCACAGTACGTAACCGCTGAATCGCACAGCTACAGAACTGCAGAAAATGCTATTCAAAAAAAATTTTGTTTTTTTAGTATAGCAACGTAGGAGAAAACTATAAAGAAATTGTTTATTTCAAACACCTCAAATTATGTATAACACACTGCAAACTTTTTTTTGTGCCACTAAACGGCGTTTTTTGGAAGAGCAGAACACACCCACAGTACGTAACCGCTGAATCGCACAGCTACAGAATTGCAGAAAATGCTATTCAAAAAAAATTTTGTTTTTTTAGTATAGCACAGTAGGAGAAAACTATATATAAATTGTTTATTTCACACACCTCAAAATATGTATAACACACTGCAACCTTTTTTTGGTGCCACTAAACGGCGTTTTTTGGAAGAGCAGAACACACCCACAGTACGTAACCACTGAATCGCACAGCTACAGAACTGCAGAAAATGCTATTCAAAAAAAATTTTGTTTTTTTAGTATAGCACAGTAGGAGAAAACTATATAGAAATTGTTTATTTCACACACCTCAAAATATGTATAACACACTGCAAACTTTTTTTTGTGCCACTAAACGGCGTTTTTTTTGGAAGAGCAGAACACACCCACAGTACGTAACCGCTGAATCGCACAGCTACAGAACTGCAGAAAATGCTATTCAAAAAAAATGTGTTTTTTTTAGTATAGCAACGTAGGAGAAAACTATAAAGAAATTATTTATTTCAAACACCTCAAAATATGTATAACACACTGCAAACTTTTTTTTGTGCCACTAAACGGCGTTTTTTGGAAGAGCAGAACACACCCACAGTACGTAACCGCTGAATCGCACAGCTACAGAACTGGAGAAAATGCTATTCAAAAAAAATGTTGTTTTTTTAGTATAGCAACGTAGGAGAAAACTATAAAGAAATTGTACAACATAAAAAATCATTGTCCCTTAACCACTTCCCTACCCAGCCATAGTAATATGACGTCCACAGATGGGATCTCCCATCCTGGGTGGACGTCATATGACGTCCTCTGCTTTGTAGGGGAATATCTGAATGATGCCTGCAGCTAGAGGCATCATTCAGATATCCTTTTGTTCTGCCAGCGATTCTCTGCACCATAAGAATGATCATAGCGGCGGTTCCGCCGCTTAATCGTTCTTATAGGCGGCGGGAGGGGGCACCCCCCCTCCCGCCGCCATCCAGTGCTTCGCCGGCTCTCCCAGGTACCGTTGTGTTCCTTAGGACACAACAGTTCCCTGATGGGGGTAAATGAGTGGCGGCGGAGCAGCAGCGGCAGGCAGCGGAGCTTTCTGTGCGGCGCGGCGGGCAGCGGAGCGGCTTACCGACTCCCATATGCAGAGCTGCAGCAGCGGCGTGCACGGCGCCCGCGCGCGCCCCTGGGGGCGCGCAGCGCGGCGATCTGGGATCCGGTGTGTCCCTCTGGACACACCAATTCAAGTAATGTGGCGGCGGGCGGCGGAGATTCCGGTATAAACTTACCGGAATTGATGATGCAGAGCTGCGCAGCGGCGTGCACGGCGCGCAGTGCGGCGATCGGGGCTGAGGTTTTTCCCTTGGATACAGCCCAGCCTCGATCAGGGTAAAGAGCCAATGAAATTGGCTCTTTACCACGTGACCGGCTGTGTCCAATCACAGCAGGTCACTAAATGTAAACAAAACACACAATTGTGTGTAACTCACTGTTGCCTGGTTCTCCTCTTCACACACCTGTGAGGAGGAGATCAGCTAACAGTGAGTTACACATATGTTATACACATATACATATGTACTACTCTGCCCAGATTGCCCCCCCTAAATAAAGAGTACCTGTCATCTAGTACCTGCCACCAGATCACCCGCCACCCACCTGTCCATCAGGAGTACCTGTCCATCAGCAGTACCCGCCACCTCACCTGAGTACCCGCCACCTCAGAGTACCCGCCACCAGTCCATCAGAAGTACCTGTCCATCAGGAGTACCTGTCCATCAGGTGTACCAGCCACCTCACCAGGAGTACCCACCACCTCACCAGAGTACCCGCCACCTCACCAGAGTACCCACCACCAATCCATCAGGAGTACCTGTCCATTAGAGTACCCGCCACCTCACCAGAGAACCTGCCACCAGAGTACCTGCCACCTCACCAGCGTACCCACTATGTCCAGAAAGGTGTACACCCCAGAAGAAGCATATCAAATACTCAGTCTGACCGATGAGAGCAACGGGGAGCTCTCACCGCTCAGTTCTGATTCCGATTCTGCTTCGGAATATGAACCCCCCGAAGGCAGCACATCCGGATCCGAATTAGAGGAGGACACAGTCCGTCCAAAAAGAAGACGGTCTGAACACCAGGCAGCGACCAGCAGTGCCAACGGCGGTAGACCCCAGGAGGCGAGGTCCAGTGCAAGCGCTGCTAGACCCCAGGAGGAAAGGCCCAGTGCAAGCGCTGCTAGACCCCAGGAGGAAAGGCCCAGTGCGGCTGCCTTCTACCTCAGGGTCAGCCACGATCCCCCCTTTTACAGCACAGCCAGGTGTGCAGGTCAACACTGAGGGTTTTTCCAAACTTGATTTTTTTGATTTATTTTTCCCTGATGAATTGGTTCAAGGCATTGTGGAGCAAACTAATCTTTTTGCTCAACAATTCATTGAAAACAACCCCAGCTCCAGCTATGCCCGCCCTTTTGAATGGAGACCCCTAACAGTGGTGGAGCTTAGATTGTTTTTAGGCCTAATGTTTAACACAGGGCTTACAAAAAAATGAAATGAATAGGTATTGGTCGAAGAAACCCATCCACCATATGCCAATTTTTACATCGGCCATGTCCAGGTCCCGATACGAACTTATAATGCGGTTCCTGCATTTCAGTGACAACTCACAGTGCCCCCCCGAGATCACCCAAACTTTGACAAATTATATAAAATTCGCCCCCTAATTAATTTTTTTTCCAAGAAGTTTGCCGAACTTTATGTCCCTGACCAAAACATTTCTGTGGACGAATCCCTGGTGCATTTCACAGGCCGGCTGGGAATCAAGCAATATATCCCCAGTAAGCGGGCGAGGTACGGCTTGAAGCTCAACAAGCTCTGTGAAAGCGCCACTGGTTATGTGCACTCATTCCGCATGTACGAAGGCAAAGATTCCCAGCTCGAGCCCCCTGAGTGTCCATCGTACATGGGAATAAGTGGAAAAATTGTTTGGGAGTTGGTATTTCCACTCCTCCAAAAGGGGTATCATATTTATATGGACAACTATTATACCAGCCTGCCCCTTCTCCGCCACCTTTACCTAAAAAAAACTCTGGCGTGTGGTACAACAAGAATAAACAGAAAGGGCTTCCCACAGCGTCTTGTCACCACAACCATTCAAAAGGGGGAATCGGCAAGCTTGAGGAATGAGGAAGTGTTGGCTGTGAAGTGGAGGGATAGGAAAGATGTGTACATCATGTCCACCATCCACGATGACACCTCGGTGGAACTTCACAGAAGACGCAGTACCATTCGCAAGCCTTCCTGCATCAATGAGTACAATAAATTCATGGGGGGTGTGGATTTAAATGATCAAATGTTGCAGCCCTATCTTTCAACCCGAAAATCCCTCTTCTGGTATAAAAAAATCGCAATTTACTTTTTTCATTTGGCCCTGTTAAATTCTTTCATAGTCTACCAAAAATCCACACATAGACCCACCACCTTCATGAGATTTATTGAAGACATTGTCACTGCCCTGATCTACCAACAAACATCCCCCCCAGAAAGCATTCACTCAGATTGTGTCAGCAGACTACATGAGCGCCATTTTTCAGACCATATTCCACCATCACGATCCGGAAGACGACGCCCAAAAAAATGTCGGGTGTGCACCAGAAGAGGAATTAGGAAAGACACCAGCTTCCATTGTCCCGACTGTCCCTCCCAACCTGGCCTTTGCATCGGAAAATGCTTCAAGCGATATCACACTCTCGAAAACTATTAGCCCATATTTCTAATACTGCCATTTCCCCGTTTTTAATATGTCCTGAATATTTCCCTGCCTCAACCAACCATATCATTGTCTTCCATGTGAACTGACCCTGGCCTGTTTCTTGACTATGTCTCTGCCTACCGTCTGCATTGTTTATCCGCCATGTTTCTGCCTTTCACGTGAACTGACCCTGGACTGTATGGATTATGCCTCTGCCTACCGTTTATTTCTGCCTTTTACCTGCACTGACCTCGGCCTGTTGACCATGTTTTTGCCTGCCCCCTTGGACTGATCTTTCACCCTGCTACACAGGGGTCTCACATATGTGAGGGGCTCCAGAATAGTGTTCTGAGTTCAGAAAACCAGTTTTTGGTTTTCTGTGTTCCCAGAACAGGGTCTGGTTGTCCGGAGGCTTCAAAGCGATTTGGGTGGGAGAAGCCTCTACCCCTGTCCCCATTCTTTCCTGACCGTTGCCCTAAGCTTGATGGTCCTGCCTGCTCCCTGGACAAATACTCTGGCTGTGCTGACCATACCTCTGCCTGCTGCATGTACTAACTATGGACAGTATTCCTGCCTGCTGCATGGACGATCCTTTGTTCCTTTTGCTACTGCTGACCACATCTCTGCCTGCTATCTGGACCAATGCTTTGGCTGTGCTGACATCATCTCTACCTGTACTGACTATTCCTGCCTGCTGCCTGTTTTGCTGTCGCTGTCCACGTTCCTGCCTGCTGCCTGGACCGATGCTCTCCTCTTTGGACCACTGCACTACTAAAACCGCAGGTAATCTTTTCTTTACCCTTTTTCTCAGAAGAATGTATTTTGGTTTATAATTGGTATGTACAGTACATGCTATGTTTTAGAAATATGAAGGGCCTTCAACAATGTGATAGGTTGTCAGGAATTTATGTGTGTAATTTATGCTCCTAGAACACATGACGGTGCTACTTAGATGTTAGGCCTCTGTATTTGGCCAGGCTGTGTAAAAGTCTCACACATTTGGTATCGCCATACTCAGGAGGAGTAGCAGAATGTATTTTGGGGTGTCACTTTTGCTATGTACATGCTATGTGTTGGTAATATCTTATAAATGGACAACTTTGTATAAAAAAAATGCGTTTTCATTTTTTTCCCACATATTCCAAAAACTTCTGGAAAAAAATGAACCGTTCAAAAGACTCATTATGCCTCATAGATTATACGTTGGGGTGTTAGCTTTCCAAAATGGGGTCATTTTATGGGAGTTTCCATTGTCCTGGTGCTCCAGGTTCTTCAAAACTGTAATAGGTGGTTGAGAAATGAGATGTGTAATTTATGCTCCTAGAATGCCTGAAGGTGCTATTTCAATGTTGGGCCTCTGTATTTGGCCAGGATGTGTAAAAGTCTCACACATTTGGTATCGCCATACTCAGGAGGAGTAGCAGAATGTATTTTGGGGTGTCATTTTTGCTATGTACATGCTATGTGTTGGTAATATCTTATAAATGGACAACTTTGTATAAAAAAATGCGGTTTCATTTTTTTCCCACATATTCCAAAAACTTCTGGAAAAAAATGAACCATTCAAAACACTCATTATGCCTCATAGATTATACGTTGGGGTGTTAGCTTTCCAAAATGGGGTCATTTTATGGGCGTTTCCATTGTCCTTGTGCTCCAGGGTCTTCAAAACTGTAATAGGTGGTTGAGAAATGAGATGTGTAATTTATGCTCCTAGAATGCCTAAAGGGGCTATTTCAATGTTGGGCCTCTGTATTTGGCCAGGCTGTGTAAAAGTCTCACACATTTGGTATCGCCATACTCAGGAGGAGTAGCAGAATGTATTTTGGGGTGTAATTTTTGCTATGTACATGCTATGTGTTGGTAATATCTTATAAATGGACAACTTTGTATAAAAAAAATGCGTTTTCATTTTTTTCCCACATATTCCAAAAACTTCTGGAAAAAATGAACCGTTCAAAAGACTCATTATGCCTCATAGATTATACGTTGGGGTGTTAGCTTTCCAAAATGGGGTCATTTTATGGGCATTTCCATTGTCCTGGTGCTCCAGGGTCTTCAAAACTGTAATAGGTGGTTGAGAAATGAGATGTGTAATTTATGCTCCTAGAATGCCTAAAGGGGCTATTTCAATGTTGGGCCTCTGTATTTGGACAGGCTGTGTAAAAGTCCCACACATTTGGTATTGCCATACTCAGGAGGAGTAGCAGAATGTATTTTGGGGTGTCATTTTTGCTATGTACATGCTATGTGTTGGTAATATCTTATAAATGGACAACTTTGTATAAAAAAATGCATTTTCATTTTTTTCCCACATGTTCCAAAAACTTCTGGAAAAAAATGAACCGTTCAAAAGACTCATTATGCCTCATAGATTATACGTTGGAGTGTTAGCTTTCCAAAATGGGGTCATTTTATGGGCGTTTCTATTGTCCTGGTGCTCCAGGGTCTTCAAAACTGTAATAGGTGGTTGAGAAATGAGATGTGTAATTTATGCTCCTAGAATGCCTGAAGGTGCTATTTCAATGTTGTGCCTCTGTATTTGGCCAGGCTGTGTAAAAGTCTCACACATTTGGTATCGCCATACTCAGGAGGAGTAGCAGAATGTATTTTGGGGTGTCATTGCAAGTATGCATGTGCTGTGTGAGAGAAATAACTTGTTATTATGACAATTTTGTGCAAAAAAATAAAAATTTAAAAAAATTTAAAAAATTTCCCAAGAATTGTGGGAAAAAAGTACAACTTCAAAAAACTCACAATGACTCTTACTAAATACATTGGAATGTCTGCTTTCCAAAAAGGGGTAATTTGGGGGGTATTTGTACTTTCCTGGCTTGTTAGGGTCTCAAGAAATGAAATAGGCCTTCAGTACATCAGGTGTGATCAGATGTGATAATTTTTCAATGATTTGTACCATAGCTTGTAGACTCTATAACTTTCACAGAGACCAAATAATATACTCTTTTTTGGTTATTTTTACTAAAGATATGTAGCAGTATACATTTTGGCCCAATTTTATGAAGAAAAATTACTTATTTGCAAAATTTTACAATAAAAACAAAAAAAAAAGTGTTTTTTTTTTTAAAAATCTAACTTTTTTCGCTTATATTGCAAAAAATAAAAAACCTAGCGGTGATTAAATACCACCAAAAGAAAGCTCTGTTTGTGAGAAAAAATGATAAAAATTTGGTTTGGGTACAGTGTAGCATGACTGAGTAATTGTCATTCAAAGTGTGAGAGCGCTGAAAGCTACAAATTGGTCTGGTAAGGAAGGGTGTATAAAAGCCCTGTATTGAAGTGGTTAAGGTAGAAGCTGAACTTAACCACAATAGGCAGTCCCTGAAACGTATATTAGACCTACATACCCAAAAAACATTATTGTTTAAAAAGAATATATTTTACGAGCACGGAGACAAAAGTGGAAAATTCCTGGCCAGAGCCCTGAAAGATGTTAAGACGGCGAACGATATACACGCCATTCGCAACAAACAAGGTCTATTAGAACACGAACCAGAAAATATTGCAAAAATATTCTATAATTTCTATGACAAACTCTATAACCTACCCACCCAACACAAACCTCCCCACATTGTGGCTCCCAGAGATGTGGTGATCAAGGATTTTTTAATTAATAGCAAGATACCTTCCCTTCTTAGAGAAGACATCTCATCCCTGGAAGAACCTATCACAGTAGTTGAGATACAAGGAGCAATCAAAGATTTAAAAACAGGGAAAAGCCCAGGCCCAGATGGATTCACATCCCAGTATTATAAGACCTTCACCCAGCTTCTGACAAGTCCACTACTCAAGGCATTCAACCATCTGTCCAAAAATAAACATGACTCCAATGCTCTACTCAGCGCACATATAGCAGTTGTACCAAAACCCGACAAAGACCACTCCGATTGCTCTAATTTTAGACCAATTTCATTATTGAACGTTGACATTAAATTGTTGGCAAAAATTCTGGCTAATAGAATGAAACCTTTTCTCTCCCAAATAATTGGCCCTGAACAGGTCGGCTTTATGCCGGGTTGGGAAGCCAGAGATAACATCACCAAATCCCTTAACCTTATTCATCAGGCGAAATGCACGAAGATCGAGGGCCTTCTCCTGTCTACTGATGCGGAGAAGGCCTTCGATAGGGTCTCATGGGACTATATGCTAGCCACGTGCTCTCATGTAGGTCTTGGAGAGCACATGCTGAATTGGATTCGGACCCTTTACGTCAACCCCCAGGCCGGAATCAAAATTAATAATGTTCTATCTGACCCTATCAAAATTCACAATGGCACTCGCCAGGGATGCCCCCTCTCCCCCCTGCTCTTTATTCTATCACTGGAACCCCTGATTAGGACCATAAATAACTCACATGACATTAGAGGATTCACTGTACTGAAGAAGGAATACAAAGTAGCTGCATATGCAGATGATCTTCTCTTCTTTATCACGCAGCCACACTTATCTATCCCCAACCTTACAGAAATTTTGAAAATTTTTGGATTCGTTTCAAATTTCAAAATTAACCAGTCAAAATCTGAAGCCCTCAATCTGAATCTAGACCCCAAAACTTATGACCTAATTAAGAATAACCACAAATTTAAATGGGAATCGAATACCCTTAAATATCTAGGAATCAAGCTGACCCCATCTATTGACAGTCTCTTCTCGGCAAATTTTGTTCCCTTACTACATTCTATCACTGCAGACCTACAAAAATGGACCCCCAAGCTCTTTTCTTGGTTCGGAAGAGCGTCTATTCTAAAAATGACTATCCTTCCGAAACTGCTCTACTTTTTTAATGCCTTACCAATTAAGATACCTCCCTCCTTCTTTTCGAAGCTACAAAAAGTCCAGAGACACTTCCTTTGGGCTGGGAAAAAACCAAGAATTAGTTTGAAATTCCTTACACTTCCAAAAAACAAGGGGGGCATTGGGCTACCTGACTATAAGAAATACCATATAGCCTCCCATATTTCAAGACTGATAGACTGGCATTGCCACGACACTAACAAAGACTGGGTACGGCTAGAGCGAGATCACAATGAGAAACCCATCCTATACTTCCCCTGGTCAACCTCCTCCAAATACACCAAGAAAATAACTAACCCCTTCGTAGCAGCCACACTTGATATCTGGCACAAAATAGCTATACCTTATAAACTAGCCACAATCCCGGCCCACTGACACCGATTGCAGACAACCCAGACTTCCCACCAGGTGAAATTAAGCTGAGACTTCCAACCCCCGCTACCATTAGTAAATTGCTGGTCACCCATTGCTTGACTGATGACAGGGTCAAATCATCAGATGTTCTAAGAAACGAATTTGGTGAACCATCACTCGAACCTTGGTCCTATATACAGCTGAAAGACTTTTTGATCAATAGCAAGCATAAAACTGTATACTGTAAGAACCTGACCCAGCTAGAGAATATCTGCCTTTCAAGATCTCAGATTACTAAGACAACATCTCTGGCATACTCCTGGCTGGGTCACACACAAACAGACACGTGCAACAAACATAAAAACAAATGGGAAACGGAACTGGGTCTTACTCTCACCGATACACAATGGGAAAGGGCTTGCATTATTGCCCATAAATGCTCTCTGAGCACGAGATACCAGGAAATTTCATATAAAATATTGACACAGTGGTATGTTACCCCGATGATATCCAAAAAATGGTCAAATACTACATCAGACATATGTTGGAGGAGCAATAGGGAGCCTGGCTCCTTTCTGCACATTTGGTGGAGTTGTCCCCCTATCCTTGACTATTGGTCCCAAGTAAAGTTCTGGATAAAACACATTACAGATACTAAGATCGACCTAAACGCAGCCGCATGTCTTCTACATATTAATCACTTTAAAATGAGCAAATACAAAAACGCGTTAACAAGGCATCTCTTAACTGCTGCAAAAACACTCATTCCATTGCATTGGAGAACTGCTAACACACCGACGGTCAAGGATTGGTTGGACAGGGTAATGTTCATACACAAAATGGACGAAATAGTAGCAATGAAAAAAGAAACAACTGAAAGCTTCCACGCACTTTGGCAACCCTGGGATTTATTTCTGCACTCTGTTGAATTCCAAACTCTGATGAAATAGGATGTTTATAGAATTACATCTCTAGCAATTTATTTGTTGATACCCTGTTACACTGTAGCAGTTCCTCCTCTCTTCCTGCATAATGACATAAACATATTGTACCTGTGACAGATTGTATCCTAGACTGATGTGTGGTAATGTATATGTATAGAGGACACTCATATCCTGTATTGACACTACATTTCCTGCCTCTCTGAAGTCCTTAACTCTAACAGCTCCCCTCCCCCCCTCCTTTTTTTTTTTTCCTCACCCATATCCCCCCTCCCTCCTCTTATTCTCCCCCTTATCTCTAAACCTGATCTCCTATCCCCCCTCTCTTTTCATTCCTTTCCCCCCCTCTACAAATAAGGATTAATTTGATAATTGTACTGCCCCTACCTACATTGTATGTACTCTTTACTCCTTAAACTTTGCCTCCCCGATTGTGGGAAGCGGAACATGTATGTTGAGTACGGAATTTGCTGATGTAATACCATTGTTAACATGTTGTATCAATCATCTTCCAATAAAACTTTGATTGTGAAAAAAAAAAAAAAAGAAATTGTTTATTTCAAACACCTCAAAATATGTATAACACACTGCAAACTTTTTTTGGTGCCACTAAACGGAGTTTTTTGGAAGAGCAGAACACACCCACAGTACGTAACCGCTGAATCGCACAGCTACAGAATTGCAGAAAATGCTATTCAAAAAAAATGTTGTTTTTTTAATATAGCAACGTAGGAGAAAACTATAAAGAAATTGTTTATTTCAAACACCTCAAAATATGTATAACACACTGCAAACTTTTTTTGGTGCCACCAAACGGCGTTTTTTGGAAGAGCAGAACACACCCACAGTACGTAACCGCTGAATCGCACAGCTACAGAACTGCAGAAAATGCTATTCAAAAAAATGTTGTTTTTTTAGTATAGCACAGTAGGAGAAAACTATATAGAAATTGTTTATTTCACACACCTCAAAATATGTATAACACACTGTAAACTTTTTTTTGTGCCCCTAAACGGCGTTTTTTTGCAAGCGTACATTAAAGTGCAAATTTTTTTTTTTTTTTTGCCCTAAACGGGTCTTTTTTTGCACGAGCAAAATAAAATGCTTTTTTTTTTTTTTTTTTTTGCCCTATGGGTCTTTTGGAAAAGAGAACAATAAAGTGCCTTTTTTTCCCCCTAAAAGTTAGATTTTCTCTGACACTGGGCTCATGGCAGTGTAAAAAGACTGCACTGCAACACAAATAGGTAGACCTATGCAGATCGCTGATTTTAATCTCTGAATCTGGACTCCTATATAATATTCTCTCTCCCTGAAAGCACCAACACAGGAACCTGGCCCTACACTACACTATCTCTCTATCTTTTCCCTCAGATTGTAGAATCAGGACTACCTCTTCTATCTTTCTATCTCTCCCTAAAAGCAGCAGCAGCAGACTAGATCCTCTCCCTATCTATTCTGAAGCAGAGTGTCATGTGTGCTGTGTGCCTCTAGCTTATATAGAAGCTGGGTCACATGTTGCACTGACCAATCACAGCCATGCCATTAGTAGGCATGGCTATGATGGCTTCTAAGGGCACACCAGCTAATCAAAAGGTGATTGGCTGGCCCCTGAAGCATTTCTAAATGCGTTATTAGATTGCCGAACCCGAACCCAGACTTTTGGGCAAAGTCCGTTCTGGTTCGGGTTCGGGAAAAAGCTAAAGTTCGGTACGGACCCGAACATTACAGTCCGGGTTCGCTCAACACTATTAAAAAGCTTAATATTTTAAAAAGTAGAAATAGTAGAAAAAAATTGAAGAAGTCCCATCATTAGTTGAAATAGCGGAACAATTTTTTCAAAAATGTTTTTTTTTTCCAAAATTATATATATATTTTTAAATTATGTTTTTTTCAAAAATATAATTTTTTTTTCAAAAATTACTATATTTTTTTTTTTTTTTATTATTTATTTTTTTTTTTCAAAAATTACTTTATTTTTTCCTGGGGGGGGGGGGGTCATAAACAGCGGAAAACATTATCCGTCGTATTACAGTACATAGTAGAGGTACATAGTAATTAATTTACAGATAACAGAATCAAAAGAGTAAGCAAAGTTGAACATTAGAAATGCCTTAGAGAAATAAGAGGTGACGTGCATTGTCTTTCCCCCCAGACACCCCAACTGGGAACATACTGTGTCCTGAGGGAGAGACAACACAGCCAACCTCCATGTTACAACAATTTGTGATACAGAAACTCCCCTCAGAGCTGTGTGGGAAGGAGCTATAGGTCCCTCAGCGTTGCCAAGGAAACCAATGTTTGTTTATGCAGGCTCTAACCACAGGTCACACAGTATTTTCAGACTCTCCTGAATTCTTGCCATTCTTCAAACGTACGTATTTTAAAAACTATAAATCCTACAGCGAAGAGCTTTATATTGTGAGAATCACAAGACCCAGACCTACATTTTGATATATAGTATGTTTCTGAAATATTAAAATTAAAGGCACAGTTACAGTTTAGAAATTGCCCTTCAAATTTGAAGTGGCTAGAGGGTAGTTTCAATGAATGTCAATGGGTGGCGTGAGTTGCAAACAAATCATCATATTGTGAAAAATGTGATGGTGGGTTTAAAAATGAGGGAGTGGTGGCAGGTTAGAAATCATGTCCTGATTTTTCAGATTTTGTCAGCTCACACTCTAGTTTCGCCATTCATTCCTATGGGATAAATTTCGCCGCAAAAACGACGATATTTCGTGAACGATTTGGCGAAACGTTCCACACAGTAATAGCACACCAATCGGGAACAATCCGCACGTTTCGGTATATTACTTGTCTATGTAGTGTTAAAACTGTGGGAGGAGTTAGGGTGGTAAAATTTGGCTAGAATAAGAATAAGAATAACTAGAAAAGCTACAATTTCTGGGGAAATTGTGTGACGTGTTCTTGCCTCCACCAGTAGTCTACAACTGGAGTGGGCGGAGTAACTGGGTGGAGTGGCTTGAGCAACTGTTGTGTGGTTGGAGTGGCTGGAGTGTCTGGGTTCAGAGTTGTGTTCACAGTTGTGAAAATGTTAAAAAGCTTAATATTTTAAAAATTAGAAATAGTATAAAAAAATTGAAGAAGTCCCACCATTAGTTGAAATAGCGGAACAATTTTTTCCAAAATGTTTTTTTTTTTCAAAATGATTTTTGTTTTAAAAAAAATATATATATTTTTAAATGATGTTTTTTTCCCAAAATATAATTTTTTTTCAAAAATTACTATATTTTTTTTCACATTTTTTTTTTTATTTATTATTTTTATTTTTCAAAAATTATTTTATTTTTTTATGGGGGGGGGGTCATAAACAGCGGAAAACATTATCCGTCGTATTACAGTACATAGTAGAGGAACATAGTAATTAATTTACAGATAGAATCAAAAGAGTAAGCAAAGTTGAACATTAGAAATGCCTTAGAGAAATAAGAGGCAACGTGTATTGTCTTTCCCCCCAGACAACCCAACTGGGAACATACTGTGTCCTGAGGGAAAGACAACACAGCCAACCTCCATGTTACAACAATTTGTGATACAGAAACTCCCCTCAGAGCTGTGTGGGAAGGAGCTATAGGTCCCTCAGCGTTGCCAAGGAAACCAAACTGTAAGGACTATGGCTTAGCCGTGGACACGTGTAGTGGCAGCAGGGATAGCTGAACAAATTTGTGTAGGTGGGTTTAAAAATGAGGGAATGGTGGCAGGTTAGAAATCATGTCCTGATTTTTCAGATTTTGTCAGCTCACACTCTAGTTTCGCTATTAATTCCTATGGGACAAATTTCGCCGCAAAAACAACGATATTTTGTGAACGATTCGGCGAAACGTTCCACAAAGTAATAGCACACCATTCGAGAACAATCCGCACGTTTCGGTATATTACTTGTCTATGTAGTGTAAAAACTGTGGGAGGAGTTAGGGTGGTAAAATTTGGCTATAATAAGAATAATAATATATATGTGAGATAACAATAAGTGCTCTTGCTTTGCAAGAACACTTAACTAGAAAAGCTACAATTTCTGGGGAAATTGTGTGACGTGTTCTTGCCTCCACCAGTAGTCTACAACTGGAGTGGGCGGAGTAACTGGGTGGAGTGGCTTGAGCAACTGTTGTGTGGCTGGAGTAACTGTGAAAAGTGTTAAAAAGCTTAATATTTTAAAAAGTAGAAAAAAAATGTAAGTCCCATTATTAGCTGAAAGAGCGGAACATTTTTTTCAAAAATTATATTTTTTTATCAAATTTTTTTTTTAATGATTTGTTTTCTATTTTTTTAAATGATTGAAAAAAAATGTTTTTAATTATTTATTTTTTTATTGATTTTTTTTTCAAAAATTTTACATTTTTTAAAAAAAAATTTGGGGGAAAAAAAAAAATTTGAAAAAAAAAACACATAAAAAATAGTAAGCAAAGTTGAACATTAGAAATGCCTTAGAGAAATAAGAGGCGACGCGCATTGTCTTTCCCCCCCCAGACACCCCAACTGGGAACATACTGTGTCCTGAGGGAAAGACAACACAGCCAACCTCCATGTTACAACAATTTGTGATTCAGAAAATCCCCTCCGAGCTGTGTGAGAGGAGCTATAATTCCCCTCAGAGCTGTGTGGGACGAGCTATAGGTCCCTCAGCGTTGCCAAGGAAACCAATGTTTGTTTATGCAGGCTCTAACCATTATTAGTTGAAAGAGCAGAACAATTTTTTCAAAAATGTTTTGTTTTTTTTCAAAATGATTTTTGTTTTCAAAAAATATATTTTTTTTTTAAATGATGTTTTTTTCAAAAATATTTTTTTTTTCAAAAATTATTATATCTTTTTTTTACATTTTTTTTTAAAATGTATTATTTTTATTCTTCAAAAATTACTTTTTATTTTTTCATGGGGGTGGTCATAAACAACGGAAAACAGTATCCGTCGTATTACAGTACATAGTAGAGGTACATAGTAATGAATTTACAGATAACAGAATCAAAAGAGTAAGCAAAGTTGAACATTAGAAATGCCTTAGAGAAATAAGAGGCGACGTGCATTGTCTTTCCCCCCAGACACCCCAACTGGGAACATACTGTGTCCTGAGGGAAAGACAACACAGCCAACCTCCATGTTACAACAATTTGTGATTCAGAAACTCCCCTCAGAGCTGTGTGAGAGGAGCTATAATTCCCCTCAGAGCTAGGTGGGAGGAGCTATAGGTCCCTCAGTGTTGCCAAGGAAACCAATGTTTGTTTATGCAGGCTCTAACCACAGGTCACACAGTATTTTCAGCCTCTCCTAAATACTTGACATTTTTCAAACGGTCATATTTTAAAAACTATAAATCCTACAGCGAAGAGCTTTATATTGTGAGAATCACAATACCCAGACCTACATTTTGATATATAGAATGTCTCTGAAATATTAAAATTGAAGGCACAGTCGCAGTTTAGAAATTGCCCTTCAAATTTGATGTGGATAGAGGGGAGATTCAATGAATGTCAATGGGTGGCGTGAGTTGCAAACAAATCGTCATATTGTGAAAACTGTAAGGACTATGGCTTAGCCGTGGACACGTGTAGTGGCAGCAGGAATAGCTGAGCGTTGCCAAGGAAACCAATGTTTGTTTATGCAGGCTCTAACCACAGGTCAGTATTTTCAGCCTCTCCTGAATTCTTGCCATTCTTCAAACGGGCGTATTTAAAAAACCCTACAGCGAAGAGCTTTATATTGTGAGAATCACAAGACCCAGACCTACATTTTGATATATAGTATGTCTCTGAAATATTAAAATTGAAGGCACAGTCGCAGTTTAGAAATTGCCCTTTGAATTTGAAGTGTCTAGAGGGGAGTTTCAATGAAAGTCAATGGGTGGCGTGAGTTGCAAACAAATCATCATATTGTGAAAACTTTGAGGACTATGGCTTAGCCGTGGACACGTGTAGTGGCAGCAGGGATAGCTGAACGTTTTGATATAAAATTTGTGTAGGTGGGCTTAAAAATGAGGGAGTGGTGGCAGGTTAGAAATCATGTCCAGATTTTTCAGATTTTGTCAGCTCACACTCTAGTTTCGCCATTCATTCCTATGGGACAAATTTCGCCGCAAAAACGACGATATTTCGTGAACGATTCGGCGAAACGTTCCACAAAGTAATAGCACACCATTCGAGAACAATCCGCACGTTTCGGTATATTACTTGTCTATGTAGTGTAAAAACTGTGGGAGGAGTTAGGGTGGTAAAATTTGGCTATAATAAGAATAATAATATATATGTGAGATAACAATAAGTGCTCTTGCTTTGCAATAACACTTAATAACTAGAAAAGCTACAATTCATGGGGAAATTGTGTGACGTGTTCTTGCCCCCCCACTGTTGTGTGGTTGGAGTGGCTGGAGTGTCTGGGTTCACAGTTGTGAAAAGTGTTAAAAAGCTTAATATTTTAAAAAGTAGAAAAAAATTGAAGAAGTCCCATGATTAGTTGAAATAGCGGAACAATTTTTTCAAAAATGTTTTTTTTTTCAAAATGATTTTTGTTTTCAAATATATATATATATTTTTAAATGATGTTTTTTTCAAAAATATTTATTTTTTTCAAAAATTATTATATTTTTTTTTTCACATTTTTTTGTGTAATTTATTATATTTTTTTTTCAAAAATTACTTTCTTTTTTCATGGGGGGGGGGTCATAAACAGCGGAAAACATTATCCATCGTATTACAGTACATAGTAGAGGAACATAGTAATTAATTTACAGATAACAGAATCAAAAGAGTAAGCAAAGTTGAACATTAGAAATGTCTTAGAGAAATAAGAGGTGACGTGCATTGTCTTTCCCCCCAGACACCCCAACTGGGAACATTCTGTGTCCTGAGGGAAAGACAACACAGCCAACCTCCATGTTACAACAATTTGTGATACAGAAACTCCCCTCTGAGCTGTGTGGGAGGAGCTATAGTTCCCTCAGAGTTGCCAAGGAAACCCATGTTTGTTTATGCAGGCTCTAACCACAGGTCTCACAGTATTTTCAGACTTCTCCCTTTGAGGCTTACATCCGACACTCTCCTCTAGGTCTACTAGACCTTACAGTCCATTATCGCATCCACATGTGCTTAATTCACAGATACTTATCGGTCATACCTTTTATGTCTTCTCCTTTTTGGCGAAACGTTCCACAAAGTAATAGCACACCATTCGGGAACAATCCGCACGTTTCGGTATATTACTTGTCTATGTAGTGTAAAAACTGTGGGAGGAGTTAGGGTGGTAAAATTTGGCTATAATAAGAATAATAATATATATGTGAGATAACAATAAGTGCTCTTGCTTTGCAAGAACACTTAATAACTAGAAAAGCTACAATTTATGGGGAAATTGTGTGACGTGTTCTTGCCCCCCCCCAGTAGTCTACAACTGGAGTGGGCGGAGTAACTGGGTGGAGTGGCTTGAGCAACTGTTGTGTGGTTGGAGTGGCTGGAGTGTCTGGGTTCACAGTTGTGAAAAGTGTTAAAAAGCTTAATATTTTAAAAAGTAGAAAAAAATCAGAAACTCCCCTCTGAGCTGTGTGGGAGGAGCTATAGGTCCCTCAGCGTTGCCAAGGAAACCCATGTTTGTTTATGCAGGCTCTAACTACAGGTCTCACAGTATTTTCAGACTCTCTTGAATTCTAATCAAAGTTGAACATTAGAAATGCCTTAGAGCAAGGGGTTTGGAGGGAGGAGTCTCGTAATGGCGCTGATTCCACGCCGGAGCACGTAGGTGAGAAGCCAGGTCTCCAGCCTACCTAGCTCCAGAAGCATGTACAGCACCTCCGCCTGATTGCCGCCACCCCCCTCCCCCCCGCTATCCCCTCGCACTGCTCCATGTCTGCTCTCCCGCTCTCTGCATTGAGTGTTGCGGTAAGAGAGGGACTCCTGGAAAAAACCGCACCAACTACGCTGAGTGGGGACGCTACAGGAGAGCCAAGAGGACCCAGAAGGAGCTGAGAGACCGGAGACTATGTGTTGAACAGGGAGAGCCGCAGCCTGAAGTCTTCCACCTAAAGGAAGCATAATAGGGAGCGTGCTCCCCCCCATGCTGACGCTGCACCCTCCGGACCCCCTCTGCAGTCTCCAGTAAGCTGAATGGACTTCCCTGTCTCGCGCCAGAGAAGAGGCTGTGGTGAGTAGATTGGGGAAGGGAAAAGAAAAAGGAGAAGACATAAAAGGTATGACCGATAAGTATCTGTGAATTAAGCACATGTGGATGTGATAATGGACTGTAAGGTCTAGTAGACCTAGAGGAGAGTGTCGGATATAAGCCTCAAAGTGGTAGGAGAAAGAAACCCCCCCCCTTTTTTTTTTGCCTGGTTCTTTATAAGTGCCTTAATAAGAGCTCCCCGCACCAGATCAAGAACCATTGAATGTTGAAAGGGCAGCAAATATAATAAAGGGACAGAAATGACAGAAAAAGTGGTCTCTCCCCTCTTTTCCCCCCTGTTTTACCCTCTGCCTCTACTGCCCTAAGTTGAGAGGAAGTGGAGTTGAGTGGGACAGAGAACAGAGGAGAACATGGGAGGATATACAGAAATTTGATGATCACTACTCCTACATATAGCAGCTGAGCTAAAATTGATTCATTCGCACCTTCCCTCAGCGACTAAAAGAGAACCAGGAAACGCTCCAACACCGATTACTGATCTCCGCAGCTTTTTTTAGTCGCTAGGAACACTACAAAATATAGAAAACTGGTAAAACTACCAGTCTCTGTTCCCTCCCCGAAGTATTGAACTGGAATTAGGGGCCGATAGCGAGTATCGTAAAGCCCTGCCGCTGCGTTTTTCGGTCTCCCCCCTTTTTTTTGCTATATTCCAACAAAAAATCTACTGCTACTTTTTTCTGTCTTCCTAAGTTGTGCTGTGAATTATGAACTGTCTGTGATACCGAGGGAGAGGGGAAAAAAAAAGAGAGAAAGGCATATCAGAACTGACATAGTGGCATAGCGGCACCGGGTCAACGATTTGTCTATACTTCCTAGCACACTGCGGCACTATAAGGGAGCGGAAAAGTGTGCCAGCAGCACGATAGCAGCAAATCATAAGAACTCAGGAAAAGCTGAAATATTGTTAAACTACCTAGGACTCTATAAAGGGAGGAGCAGGGGAAGAAGAGAAAAGAGGGACACAATAGAAGTGTCACTCCTGGCGACGGAGGCCGTGTGGTTGATGGACAGTGTATGGACAGTGAACTAGGAATGAGGACATAGGCACGGCAACAGACAAAAGGGTGGAAAATAGCAGGAGGCATAACAACCCCAAAGAAACCTTAAAGAATAGTTCCCACCTATCAATAAACATCGGGAAGGCAGATTAAGGAACTTAAGTAAACATGGGTACGAGAGGAAGGGGAGCGAGAGGGGGGGTAACCCCAAAATCTCCACGGCTAAGCTTGATTCCTAGCACAGGTCCAATGAATAAATATGTAACCCATAGTGGAAATGGAGACAAACAGGCAGCGGAGAAGCAGCAAGGAGCTAAAAGTAACCAAATGGACAGCAAGGAGAAGAAAAAGGAAAAGAAAAGGGCCCAGAATAAAAACTCTGCAGAAACAGACACACTATCAGAGTCCAGAATAGAACAAGAAGCTGAAGCAGAACCTGAGCAAAGAAAAGAGGAGGAACAACAAAATAAGGGGGAATTGCCAACTAAAAAGGAAATAGAGGGGATGTTTGCAGCCCTGGAAAAAGTACTTAAAGCGCAAATGGAAGTAATACAGGAAAATATGGGGTACATGCGCGAAAGAGAAGAGGAAGTGGAAAAAAAAGCAGACTGTAATGAAACCACGATAGAAAAACTGGAAGGAGAAATAAAATGTATTAAAAAAGAACAACAGGAACAAGCATATAAATTAGAAGATCAAGAGAACAGAGACAGAAGGAAGAACATAAGAATTCGAGGCGTACCCGAGCTATCTCACCCAGAGAACTTAACAGAAATAATAATGAAAATCTGTAATCCGATGCTAGACAGAGAAATAATGTCCCCATTGAAAATCGAGAGAGCACATAGAATAAGAAGACCAAAAGAAATACCGCAGAAAAACCCGTGAGACATTATTGTGCGATTTGAAAACTGGGAGGAAAAAAATCAATTGTGGAAAAACCTGAGGGGAAAGACACCAATAAAAGTAGAAGAAAATTACATTCAAATTTTTCAGGATTTATCCCAGGAAACGTTGAGAAGAAGAAGGAACTTAAAACCTTTATTGAAGGTTCTCACGGACCATGAGATCCAGTACAATTGGGGTTTCCCAGCATGCTTGATTGGGAGGAAAAATGGTATTTCAGCGAGACTGAGATTTACCGAAGAGATACCTGAATTTTGTAGAAAGCTAGAAATTCCAGTACCAGAAGTCTAAATAGAACGAAGAGGAAAGGTTGCATGATGAGATAGACGGAGGGAGGCGTTTTTTTTTTTTTTGGGGGGGGAGGCGAGGGTGAGGATGCAGAGGAAGGGGAGATTAATTAATACAGAGAGGGATCTGGAGACCTGGACTCATTGACTGCTCTGGTAATACTCCCCTAGGAGTAGGGGAGTAGGGACTAAGGGTGCTAAACAGAACTCCACCTTGGGTTTAAGGTGCAGAGTACCTAGAGTGGTACTAAGGAGAAAATCCTGCACCGAGACCATGAGGTCAAGGTTCCAACAAGGGAGGGGGAAGAGGGAGGGAGGGCGGGAGAAAGGAGTGGTAGGGAAGGGGGGAGGAGGAGGGGGAGGGAGGATGGGAGGGTGGAGGGAGGAGGGAGAGGGGGAAAGGGGGGGAGAGGGGGGTAGGGGAAAAGGGGTTCTGGGAGGAGGGAAGGGGAAGGAAGGGGGAGGGAGAGAGATGGGGAGGGAGGGGATGGGGGATCTGTATTTGTACCTTTTAGGGAAAATGAATGAAGAAAAAAGAAAGAGGGGAAGAGGAAAAAAAGAGATCTGAATGACTGACGTAAATTGTATTTCATATAATGTAAGAGGTCTTAACTCTCCAGAAAAAAGGCACATGATATTAAAGGAACTAGAAAGGTATTCCGCAGAAATAGTTTTCCTCCAGGAGACACACCTAGCGCAGGAGGGTAATACAAAAATATACTCCCGTATGATTCCAACTTGGTTCTATGGAGATTCCCCAAATAAAAGATCAAAGGGGGTAGCCATAGGTGTGGGGAAGAATATAAGTTTTATAGTAGAAGATAGAAGAGTGGACCCTGAAGGTCGCTACCTGTTCCTAAAAGGGAATCTACAGGGAAAAAAATATACATTAGCAAACGTATACTGCCCAAATAACCAACCCAAAAAATATTTGAATGGGATATATAGTATGTCTCTGAAATATTAAAATTGAAGGCACAGTCGCAGTTTAGAAATTGCCGTTTGAATTTGAAGTGTCTACAGGGGAGTTTCAATGAAAGTCAATGGGTGGCGTGAGTTGCAAACAAATCATCATATTGTGAAAACTGTAAGGACCATGGCTTAGCCGTGGACACGTGTAGTGGCAGCAGGGATAGCTGAACGTTTTGATATACAATTTGTGTAGGTGGCCTTAAAAATGAGGGAGTGGTGGCAGGTTAGAAATCATGTCCTGATTTTTCAGATTTTGTCAGCTCACACTCTAGTTTCGCCATTCATTCCTATGGGATAAATTTCGCCGCAAAAAACGACGATATTTCGTGAACGATTTGGCGAAACGTTCCACACAGTAATAGCACACCAATCGGGAACAATCCGCACGTTTCGGTATATTACTTGTCTATGTAGTGTTAAAACTGTGGGAGGAGTTAGGGTGGTAAAATTTGGCTATAATAAGAATAAGAATAACTAGAAAAGCTACAATTTCTGGGGAAATTGTGTGACGTGTTCTTGCCTCCACCAGTAGTCTACAACTGGAGTGGGCGGAGTAACTGGGTGGAGTGGCTTGAGCAACTGTTGTGTGGTTGGAGTGGCTGGAGTGTCTGGGTTCAGAGTTGTGTTCACAGTTGTGAAAAGTGTTAAAAAGCTTAATATTTTAAAAATTAGAAATAGTAGAAAAAAATTGAAGAAGTCCCACCATTAGTTGAAATAGCGGAACAATTTTTTCAAAAATGTTTTTTTTTTTCAAAATGATTTTTGTTTTAAAAAATATATATATTTTTAAATGATGTTTTTTTCAAAAATATAATTTTTTTTCAAAAATTACTATATTTTTTTTTCACATTTTTTTATTTATTTATTATTTTTATTTTTCAAAAATTACTTTATTTTTGTCATGGATATGCAGTAGTGTTTGTCTGCCATCTTACCTTCCTCCTCATGTGTTCATCTAGAGACCAGACCTCCTTCACCTGGCTTCCTTTATAATCTCCTCCCAGCCTGACTCCACCCCAGGCCCTATCACTGAACACTATATTAACCTGTGCACTGCAAGCCTGCTTTGCTGATCAACGTGTTTGTTAGGCATTGTGTGTTTGGGTTCCTGCCTGCCGTGTGCTACGTCTGTCTCTCTGTTACGTTATTGGCTTGTCCCCGACCATCCCTGTCTGCTCGTGACCCTTGACCTTCGGCTCGTTCTTCGTTATCCTTGTCTGCTTGTGGCCCCTGACCTTCGGCTTGTTATTCGGTTCTCTCTATCGTGTGCCGCTGCTTCCCCTTATCCTACGGGGCGTGAGCTAGGAAACTCCAGGGGCCGCGACCTGGTCCCAGCCTGCAGCGTAACATCCTCACCACTAGAGGCCCTGGAGAAGACCAGCTGGGTCTTAGACTCCGCGCCCTGGGGAATCTTGGCTCTCGCTTCCGTTGGGATCCCGGTTGTGCTCCTCTGGTCCCGCTTTCCACAACCACCCAGTTTCCTACCCACAGAAGCCAGCCATAGGGTTCACTACCTCGCGGTGCACTCCTGTCCCCCTACGGTGTGCATCTGTCACCTGGCCACAGGTGACCCTGACAGTTTGATCAGCCATGAACCCGGCTGACATCCCGCTACCCGCGGATGATCCATTGCAGGGCATAGTTTGCAGACTTGAAACCCAGGAATCGAATCAGACTCAGGTGATGCGATTCCTCCAGGATCTGGCTTCTCGCTTCGAGCAGCTTCAGGCCTCCTTGGGAACCCTGAATCCGCAACCTCAAATACAATCAGCGGCTGCACCTATTGCACCAGTCGCAGCCACACACTCGCTACAACTGCCAGCTCCGTCCCGTTTCTCTGGGGACTCCAAGGCTTGCAGGGGGTTCCTTAGCCAATGCACGATTCATTTTGAGCTCCAGCCCCAAAACTTCCTGTCTGATCGGGCTAAGGTAGCCTATATCATTTCCCTCCTCTCTGGTGAAGCTTTAGCCTGGGCAGCCCCTCTGTGGGAACTGAATGATCCAGTGGTTTCTAGCCTGTCTGGTTTCTTGAAACTTTTTCGGAATATCTTCGAAGAACCGGCTCGTGTCTCTTCAGCGGCCAGCACCCTTTTACGTCTCCGCCAAGAGTCTGCTTCTGTGGGACAGTATGCCCTTCATTTCCGCATACTGTCGGCTGAGTTGAGCTGGAACAATGAGGCCTTAGTCGCAACCTTTTTGCATGGCCTGTCTGATAGAGTGAAGGATGAATTAGCTGGAAGAACCATCCCCACTGATCTGGCCGGCGTTATCTCCTTGTGTAACCAGATCGATATTCGCTTTCAGGAGAGGACCTTAGAAAAGCAACGCCAGCCCTCCTTGGTTCTTAGTCAGCCTGAGCTCCCCTCTCTTCGACCCGTAGAGCATCTCCTACCAGCTGAGGAACCCATGCAGCTGGGTCGGACCAGGCTATCCCCCGAGGAACGTGCTAGGCGCAGAACTCTTGGTCTGTGTCTTTACTGTGGGGGCAAAGGTCATTTTCGTGACACTTGCTCTCTTTGTCCAGAAAAACGTTCGGGTCCACTTCATCTGGAAAGTGGAGTATTGGACCCAGAAATATCACCTTCCCCTTCTCGTCTTCTGCTTTCTGTGTTCCTTCATGTTGGTGCTTCTTCTCATTCGGTCTCAGCATATCTGGATTCCGGAGCCGCTGGTAATTTCATGGACTGGGAAATCGCATCGTCCATGAGACTTACTCTTTTGCCCCTCACCACGCCATTGGTGGTCTTGGCGATTGATGGTACTGTTCTCCCAGGGGGACCTATCCGCTTCCAGACCCTCCCTGTTAAGATGTCGGTAGGGACACTCCACCAGGAGTGGATATCCTTCCTTATCTTACCCAAGGCCTCAACGCCTATAATTTTGGGTCTCCCATGGTTACAGCTCCATTCTCCTCATGTGGACTGGACTACTGGACAGATCCTGGCTTGGGGTCCCTCCTGTTCCTCCTCCTGTCTACCCAAGGTTGCCCCCTGTGAATCTGAGCCGGTCATTCATTCCAGGTTGCATAACCATTTACATTTCTCTGTCCCTAACCACCCTTGGACGCACAGCCAGGCTAGCTTGTCTACAAGTCCTGCAGTCGCTACGTCTTGCGATGCGATTCAGGTAGTCGCTACACCTGACTCAGCTATTCACTCTGCCTCTGTACTAGTTATGCCAGTCCAGCCCATGCCCAGTGAGCCTCTCACTTTTTCTTGTTCGGGACATTCTGCTTGTCCTTCAGCTATTCAGCTTGACTCCGGCGACATGTCACCTTCTAACCAACCTGACTTCAGGGTTCCACTGACATCTGCCCAGTCTGATGGTCCTGTGCAAGATGACCAGTTCCCCTTTAAGGGTCTAGGGGACCCTCCTCAGATTCCTGTTGATCGTCTCATGCCCTTGCTTATTCCTAGAGAGCCTTTGGTCCTCAATAGATCTTCTTGTCATCTCCCTACCTCGTTTTCAGTCTCTGAGGATAATCTTAAGTACGAGGTTAGACAAGTTCTGGATTCTCGGCTCTGCAGAGGCATTCTTCAGTACCTTGTGCATTGGAGAGGTTTTGGTCCTGAGGAGGCGTCTTGGATCGCTGCATCTGATGTCGCTGCACCTCATCTGTTGAGAAGGTTTCATCAGAGATTTCCCTTTAAGCCTGGGTCCAGGCGGGGGAGGGCCCATAAGAGGGAGGGTACTGTCATGGATATGCAGTAGTGTTTGTCTGCCATCTTACCTTCCTCCTCATGTGTTCATCTAGAGACCAGACCTCCTTCACCTGGCTTCCTTTATAATCTCCTCCCAGCCTGACTCCACCCCAGGCCCTATCACTGAACACTATATTAACCTGTGCACTGCAAGCCTGCTTTGCTGATCAACGTGTTTGTTAGGCATTGTGTGTTTGGGTTCCTGCCTGCCGTGTGCTACGTCTGTCTCTCTGTTACGTTATTGGCTTGTCCCCGACCATCCCTGTCTGCTCGTGACCCTTGACCTTCGGCTCGTTCTTCGTTATCCTTGTCTGCTTGTGGCCCCTGACCTTCGGCTTGTTATTCGGTTCTCTCTATCGTGTGCCGCTGCTTCCCCTTATCCTACGGGGCGTGAGCTAGGAAACTCCAGGGGCCGCGACCTGGTCCCAGCCTGCAGCGTAACATCCTCACCACTAGAGGCCCTGGAGAAGACCAGCTGGGTCTTAGACTCCGCGCCCTGGGGAATCTTGGCTCTCGCTTCCGTTGGGATCCCGGTTGTGCTCCTCTGGTCCCGCTTTCCACAACCACCCAGTTTCCTACCCACAGAAGCCAGCCATAGGGTTCACTACCTAGCGGTGCACTCCTGTCCCCCTACGGTGTGCATCTGTCACCTGGCCACAGGTGACCCTGACAATTTTTTCATGGGGGGGTCATAAACAGTGGAAAACATTATCCGTCGTATTACAGTACATAGTAGAGGTACATAGTAATTAATTTACAGATAACAGAATCAAAAGAGTAAGCAAAGTTGAACATTAGAAATGCCTTAGAGAAATAAGAGGCGACGTGCATTGTCTTTCCCCCCAGACACCCCAACTGGGAACATACTGTGTCCTGAGGGAAAGACAACACAGCCAACCTCCATGTTACAACAATTTGTGATACAGAAACTCCCCTCAGAGCTGTGTGGGAAGGAGCTATAGGTCCCTCAGCGTTGCCAAGGAAACCAATGTTTGTTTATGCAGGCTCTAACCACAGGTCACACAGTATTTTCAGACTCTCCTGAATTCTTGCCATTCTTCAAACGTACGTATTTTAAAAACTATAAATCCTACAGCGAAGAGCTTTATATTGTGAGAATCACAAGACCCAGACCTACATTTTGATATATAGTATGTTTCTGAAATATTAAAATTAAAGGCACAGTTACAGTTTAGAAATTGCCCTTCAAATTTGAAGTGGCTAGAGGGTAGTTTCAATGAATGTCAATGGGTGGCGTGAGTTGCAAACAAATCATCATATTGTGAAAACTGTGATGGTGGGTTTAAAAATGAGGGAGTGGTGGCAGGTTAGAAATCATGTCCTGATTTTTCAGATTTTGTCAGCTCACACTCTAGTTTCGCCATTCATTCCTATGGGATAAATTTCGCCGCAAAAAACGACGATATTTCGTGAACGATTTGGCGAAACGTTCCACACAGTAATAGCACACCAATCGGGAACAATCCGCACGTTTCGGTATATTACTTGTCTATGTAGTGTTAAAACTGTGGGAGGAGTTAGGGTGGTAAAATTTGGCTATAATAAGAATAAGAATAACTAGAAAAGCTACAATTTCTGGGGAAATTGTGTGACGTGTTCTTGCCTCCACCAGTAGTCTACAACTGGAGTGGGCGGAGTAACTGGGTGGAGTGGCTTGAGCAACTGTTGTGTGGTTGGAGTGGCTGGAGTGTCTGGGTTCAGAGTTGTGTTCACAGTTGTGAAAAGTGTTAAAAAGCTTAATATTTTAAAAATTGGAAATAGTAGAAAAAAATTGAAGAAGTCCCACCATTAGTTGAAATAGCTGAACAATTTTTTCAAAAAGGTTTTTTTTTTTCAAAATGATTTTTGTTTTAAAAAATATATATATATTTTTAAATGATGTTTTTTTCAAAAATATACATTTTTTTTCAAAAATTACTATATTTTTTTTTCAAATTTGTTATTTTATTTATTATTTTTATTTTTCAAAAATTACTTTATTTTTTCATGGGGGGGGTCATGAACAGCGGAAAACATTATCCGTCGTATTACAGTACATAGTAGAGGTACATAGTAATTAATTTACAGATAACAGAATCAAAAGAGTAAGCAAAGTTGAACATTAGAAATGCCTTAGAGAAATAAGAGGCGACGTGCATTGTCTTTCCCCCCAGACACCCCAACTGGGAACATACTGTGTCCTGAGGGAGAGACAACACAGCCAACCTCCATGTTACAACAATTTGTGATACAGAAACTCCCCTCAGAGCTGTGTGGGAAGGAGCTATAGGTCCCTCAGCGTTGCCAAGGAAACCAAACTGTAAGGACTATGGCTTAGCCGTGGACACGTGTAGTGGCAGCAGGGATAGCTGAACAAATTTGTGTAGGTGGGTTTAAAAATGAGGGAATGGTGGCAGGTTAGAAATCATGTCCTGATTTTTCAGATTTTGTCAGCTCACACTCTAGTTTCGCCATTAATTCCTATGGGACAAATTTCGCCGCAAAAACAACGATATTTCGTGAACGATTCGGTGAAACGTTCCACAAAGTAATAGCACACCATTCGAGAACAATCCGCACGTTTCGGTATATTACTTGTCTATGTAGTGTAAAAACTGTGGGAGGAGTTAGGGTGGTAAAATTTGGCTATAATAAGAATAATAATATATATGTGAGATAACAATAAGTGCTCTTGCTTTGCAAGAACACTTAACTAGAAAAGCTACAATTTCTGGGGAAATTGTGTGACGTGTTCTTGCCTCCACCAGTAGTCTACAACTGGAGTGGGCGGAGTAACTGGGTGGAGTGGCTTGAGCAACTGTTGTGTGGCTGGAGTAACTGTGAAAAGTGTTAAAAAAGCTTAATATTTTAAAAAGTAGAAAAAAAATGTAAGTCCCATTATTAGCTGAAAGAGCGGAACATTTTTTTCAAAAATGATATGTTTTTCAAATTTTTTTTTAATGATTTGTTTTCAAATTTTTTTTAAATGATTGAAAAAAAAGGTTTTTAATTATTATTTTTTTTATTGATTTTTTTTTTTTAAATTTGACATTTTTGAAAAAAAATTTTTGGGGAAAAAAAAAAAAATTTGAAAAAAAAAACACATAAAAAAAAGTAAGCAAAGTTGAACATTAGAAATGCCTTAGAGAAATAAGAGGCGACGCGCATTGTCTTTCCCCCCCAGACACCCCAACTGGGAACATACTGTGTCCTGAGGGAAAGACAACACAGCCAACCTCCATGTTACAACAATTTGTGATTCAGAAAATCCCCTCCGAGCTGTGTGAGAGGAGCTATAATTCCCCTCAGAGCTGTGTGGGACGAGCTATAGGTCCCTCAGCGTTGCCAAGGAAACCAATGTTTGTTTATGCAGGCTCTAACCATCATTAGTTGAAAGAGCGGAACAATTTTTTCAAAAATGTTTTGTTTTTTTTCAAAATGATTTTTGTTTTCAAAAAATATATTTTTTTTTTAAATGATGTTTTTTTCAAAAATATTTTTTTTTTCAAAAATTATTATATCTTTTTTTCACATTTTTTTTTAAAATGTATTATTTTTATTTTTCAAAAATTACTTTTTATTTTTTCATGGGGGTGGTCATAAACAACGGAAAACAGTATCCGTCGTATTACAGTACATAGTAGAGGTACATAGTAATTAATTTACAGATAACAGAATCAAAAGAGTAAGCAAAGTTGAACATTAGAAATGCCTTAGAGAAATAAGAGGCGACGTGCATTGTCTTCCCCCCCCCAGACACCCTAACTGGGAACATACTGTGTCCTGAGGGAAAGACAACACAGCCAACCTCCATGTTACAACAATTTGTGATTCAGAAACTCCCCTCAGAGCTGTGTGAGAGGAGCTATAATTCCCCTCATTGCAGTGTGGGAGGAGCTATAGGTCCCTCAGTGTTGCCAAGGAAACCAATGTTTGTTTATGCAGGCTCTAACCATCATTAGTTGAAAGAGCAGAACAATTTTTTCAAAAATGTTTTTTTTTTTTTTCAAAATGATTTTTTTTTTCAAAAAATATATATTTTTTTTAAATGATGTTTTTTTCAAAAATATTTTTTTTTCCAAAAATTATTATATATTTTTTTCACATTTTTTTAAAAATGTATTATTTTTATTTTTCAAAAATTACTTTTTTATTTTTTCATGGGGGGGTCATAAACAACGGAAAACAGTATCCGTCGTATTACAGTACATAGTAGAGGTACATAGTAATTAATTTACAGATAACAGAATCAAAAGAGTAAGCAAAGTTGAACATTAGAAATGCCTTAGAGAAATTTATATATAGAATGTCTCTGAAATATTAAAATTGAAGGCACAGTCGCAGTTTAGAAATTGCCCTTCAAATTTGATGTGGCTAGAGGGGAGATTCAATGAATGTCAATGGGTGGCGTGAGTTGCAAACAAATCGTCATATTGTGAAAACTGTAAGGACTATGGCTTAGCCGTGGACACGTGTAGTGGCAGCAGGAATAGCTGAACGTTTTGATATAAAATTTGTGTAGGTGGGCTTAAAAATGAGGGAGTGGTGGCAGGTTAGAAATCATGTCCTGATTTTTCAGATTTTGTCAGCTCACACTCTAGTTTCGCCATTCATTCCTATGGGACAAATTTCGCCGCAAAAACGACGATATTTCGTGAACGATTCGGCGAAACGTTCCACAAAGTAATAGCACACCATTCGGGAACAATCCGCACGTTTCGGTATATTACTTGTCTATGTAGTGTAAAAACTGTGGGAGGAGTTAGGGTGGTAAAATTTGGCTATAATAAGAATAATAATATATATGTGAGATAACAATAAGTGCTCTTGCTTTGCAAGAACACTTAATAACTAGAAAAGCTACAATTTATGGGGAAATTGTGTGACGTGTTCTTGCCCCCCCCCCAGTAGTCTACAACTGGAGTGGGCGGAGTAACTGGGTGGAGTGGCTTGAGCAACTGTTGTGTGGTTGGAGTGGCTGGAGTGTCTGGGTTCACAGTTGTGAAAAGTGTTAAAAAGCTTAATATTTTAAAAAGTAGAAAAAAATTGAAGAAGTCCCATGATTAGTTGAAATAGCGGAACAATTTTTTCAAAAATGTTTTTATTTTTTTCAAAATGATTTTTGTTTTCAAATATATATATATATTTTTAAATGATGTTTTTTTCAAAAATATTTATTTTTTTCAAAAATAATTATATATTTTTTTTCACATTTTTTTGTGTAATTTATTATATTTATTTTTCAAAAATTACTTTATTTTTTCATGGGGGGGTCATAAACAGCGGAAAACATTATCCATCGTATTACAGTACATAGTAGAGGAACATAGTAATTAATTTACAGATAACAGAATCAAAAGAGTAAGCAAAGTTAAACATTAGAAATGCCTTAGAGAAATAAGAGGCGACGTGCATTGTCTTTCCCCCCAGACACCCCAACTGGGAACATTCTGTGTCCTGAGGGAAAGACAACACAGCCAACCTCCATGTTACAACAATTTGTGATACAGAAACTCCCCTCTGAGCTGTGTGGGAGGAGCTATAGGTCCCTCAGCGTTGCCAAGGAAACCCATGTTTGTTTATGCAGGCTCTAACCACAGGTCACACAGTATTTTCAGACTCTCCTGAATTCTAATCAAAGTTGAACATTAGAAATGCCTTAGAGCAAGGGGTTTGGAGGGAGGAGTCTCGTAATGGCGCTGATTCCGCGCCGGAGCACGTAGGTGAGAAGCCAGGTCTCCAGCCTACCTAGCTCCAGAAGCATGTACAGCACCTCCGCCTGAAAAAGAGAGAAAGGCATATCAGAACTGACATAGTGGTATAGCGGCACCGGGTCAACGATTTGTCTATACTTCCTAGCACACTGCGGCACTATAAGGGAGCGGAAAAGTGTGCCAGCAGCACGATAGCAGCAAATCATAAGAACTCAGGAAAAGCTGAAATATTGTTAAACTACCTAGGACTCTATAAAGGGAGGAGCAGGGGAAGAAGAGAAAAGAGGGACACAATAGAAGTGTCACTCCTGGCGACGGAGGCCGTGTGGTTGATGGACAGTGTATGGACAGTGAACTAGGAATGAGGACATAGGCACGGCAACAGACAAAAGGGTGGAAAATAGCAGGAGGCATAACAACCCCAAAGAAACCTTAAAGAATAGTTCCCACCTATCAATAAACATCGGGAAGGCAGATTAAGGAACTTAAGTAAACATGGGTACGAGAGGAAGGGGAGCGAGAGGGGGGGTAACCCCAAAATCTCCACGGCTAAGCTTGATTCCTAGCACAGGTCCAATGAATAAATATGTAACCCATAGTGGAAATGGAGACAAACAGGCAGCGGAGAAGCAGCAAGGAGCTAAAAGTAACCAAATGGACAGCAAGGAGAAGAAAAAGGAAAAGAAAAGGGCCCAGAATAAAAACTCTGCAGAAACAGACACACTATCAGAGTCCAGAATAGAACAAGAAGCTGATGCAGAACCTGAGCAAAGAAAAGAGGAGGAACAACAAAATAAGGGGGAATTGCCAACTAAAAAGGAAATAGAGGGGATGTTTGCAGCCCTGGAAAAAGTACTTAAAGCGTAAATGGAAGTAATACAGGAAAATATGGGGTACATGCGCGAAAGAGAAGAGGAAGTGGAAAAAAAAGCAGACTGTAATGAAACCACGATAGAAAAACTGGAAGGAGAAATAAAATGTATTAAAAAAGAACAACAGGAACAAGCATATAAATTAGAAGATCAAGAGAACAGAGACAGAAGGAAGAACATAAGAATTCGAGGCGTACCCGAGCTATCTCACCCAGAGAACTTAACAGAAATAATAATGAAAATCTGTAATCCGATGCTAGACAGAGAAATAATGTCCCCATTGAAAATCGAGAGAGCACATAGAATAAGAAGACCAAAAGAAATACCGCAGAAAAACCCGAGAGACATTATTGTGTGATTTGAAAACTGGGAGGAAAAAAATCAATTGTGGAAAAACCTGAGGGGAAAGACACCAATAAAAGTAGAAGAAAATTACATTCAAATTTTTCGGGATTTATCCCAGGAAACGTTGAGAAGAAGAAGGAACTTAAAACCTTTATTGAAGGTTCTCACGGACCATGAGATCCAGTACAATTGGGGTTTCCCAGCATGCTTGATTGGGAGGAAAAATGGTATTTCAGCGAGACTGAGATTTACCAAAGAGATACCTGAATTTTGTAGAAAGCTAGAAATTCCAGTACCAGAAGTCTAAATAGAACGAAGAGGAAAGGTTGCATGATGAGATAGACGGAGGGAGGTGTTTTTTTTTTTTTGGGGGGGGAGGCGAGGGTGAGGATGCAGAGGAAGGGGAGATTAATTAATACAGAGAGGGATCTGGAGACCTGGACTCATTGACTGCTCTGGTAATACTCCCCTAGGAGTAGGGGAGTAGGGACTAAGGGTGCTAAACAGAACTCCACCTTGGGTTTAAGGTGCAGAGTACCTAGAGTGGTACTAAGGAGAAAATCCTGCACCGAGACCATGAGGTCAAGGTTCCAACAAGGGAGGGGGAAGAGGGAGGGAGGGCGGGGGGGAGAAAGGAGTGGTAGGGAAGGGGGGAGGAGGAGGGGGAGGGAGGATGGGAGGGTGGAGGGAGGAGGGAGAGGGGGAAAGGGGGGAGAGGGGGGGTAGGGGAAAAGGGGTTCTGGGAGGAGGGAAGGGGAAGGAAGGGGGAGGGAGAGAGATGGGGAGGTAGGGGATGGGGGATCTGTATTTGTACCTTTTAGGGAAAATGAATGAAGAAAAAAGAAAGAGGGGAAGAGGAAAAAAAAGAGATCTGAATGACTGACGTAAATTGTATTTCATATAATGTAAGAGGTCTTAACTCTCCAGAAAAAAGGCACATGATATTAAAGGAACTAGAAAGGTATTCCGCAGAAATAGTTTTCCTCCAGGAGACACACCTAGCGCAGGAGGGTAATACAAAAATATACTCCCGTATGATTCCAACTTGGTTCTATGGAGATTCCCCAAATAAAAGATCAAAGGGGGTAGCCATAGGTGTGGGGAAGAATATAAGTTTTATAGTAGAAGATAGAAGAGTGGACCCTGAAGGTCGCTACCTGTTCCTAAAAGGGAATCTACAGGGAAAAAAATATACATTAGCAAACGTATACTGCCCAAATAACCAACCCAAAAAATATTTGAATGGGATCCTAAACGCTTTAATGGATTTTAAACAAGGTCATGTAATTCTAGCAGGGGATTTCAATTTCTCAATGGAGCATAGACTTGATAGTACGTCTGGCGCACCGATAAGAGATAGTAAACAATTAAAATTGGTCAAAAAAAAATAATATAATTATCAACTTGTAGACCCATGGAGGGTGGCCCACCCAAGTAAAAAAGATTATACGTACTATTCAACGGTGCACGACACGTACTCAAGATTAGATTACATATTAATTGACCAAGAGCTTTTGGAAGATGTAGTGGATGCCTCTATAGGAGTTACATCAATTTCAGACCATGCTCCCGTAAAGGTAAAAATACGATTTAACAATATAGAACGAAGAAAGGGTACATGGAATTTAAATGAGGACCTCTTAGATAATAAAGAAGTAGGTGAGATAATATCAAAGGAAATAGAAGAATATTTTAAAATGAATAAAACACCAGAAGTAAGCGTAGCAACGATATGGGAAGCGCATAAGGCCTACATAAGAGGTAAACTGATAGCCATAGGAGCAGGAAAAAAGAAAGAAAGGGATCTGAATAGGAAAAATCTATTAAAGGAACTGAATGACTTGGAACAAAAAGTTAAAAAACAGGGAGACAGGGAAATACATCAAAAAATAATAATCAAGAGAGGTCAACTTAGAGACTTGATGGAACAGGAAACCAGAAAAATATTTAAAAATGTAGCAAAGGAAAGGTACGAGTGGGGGAACAAACCTGGGAAATACTTAGCAAGAATAGCAAAGGGGGAAAAAACTTCAAACTACGTAGATAAAATAAAAAATCAGAAAGGAGAGATGAAATTTAAAACATCTGAAATTGCAGAAATATTTAAGACATTCTATAGTACACTATACGACATTAGAGTGAAAGAGACACAACAGGAGGAGGAAAATAGGAAACTTAGAATACAGGAATACCTGGAACAAACTAATTTACCAAAAATAACTACTGAAAGTGCCGAGAGTTTAGAAGACCCAATTACGCAAGAAGAAATAAATAAAGCCCTTCAAGAAACAGCAGGGGGGAAAAGCCCAGGGCCCGATGGATTTCATATCAAGTACTATAAAAAAATGTAAAAACAGTTGGTACCAGAGCTATGTAACTATTTTAATAGAATAGGGGAAGATGTAGAAATAAGAAAAGAATCTCTCCTTACCAATATTTTGATTATACCAAAAACAGGAAAAGATAGAACTGTATGTTCCAACTATCGACCCATAGCGCTATTAAATACAGACATCAAGCTATATGCAAAAGTATTGGCAACGAGATTAAAAAACTTAATGCCAGAACTAATTAATGCAGACCAGGTGGGTTTTGTGGCAGGGAGGGAAGGGAGAGATAATAGTATAAGAACACTTTTATTAGTTCAGAAAGAGAGAGAGATGAAACCCCCAGTCGTACTCATGTCAATAGATGCGGAAAAAGCATTTGACCGAGTCGACTGGGGGTTTATGATGAACACACTTAGGTATGTAGGTCTGGGACCAAAGTATATGAGATGGATTAAAAACCTATATACTCACCCAACGGCAAGGGTAAAGGTAAATGGGAGTGTGTCGTCTGTATTCGAGATGTATAATGGAACAAGACAGGGGTGTCCGCTCTCACCCCTCCTGTATGTGTTGGCATTAGAACCATTACTGTCAAATATTCGGAATAGCCGGGATATAGGGGGGGGTGAGAATTGGAGAGGAGGAACACAAAGTGGCAGCGTATGCAGAGACGACATTCTCCTATACCTAACAAGGCCAAGGTTGTCATTGCCTAATGTGATCAAAGAAATAAAAAAATATGGGGAGCTTTCAAACTTCAAGATAAACCCAATTAAGACAGTAATCTTGAATCTAGGTATAGATAGAGAAGAAGAAAGATTATTACAGAGAGAAATCCCGTTTATATGGGGAAAAAAAACTTTAACATACTTAGGAATTAAGATAACACCAATGCAAGAAGGACTGTACTCGGCCAACTTTGTCCCCTTATTAAATGAAATCAAAACAGAATTAAAAAACATCTCTAAGAGACCCATTTCATGGATAGGAAGGATCAACATATTAAAAATGATGATCCTACCGAAAATAACATATAAGCTTCAGATGCTTCCAATAGAAATACCCCATTTTTTCTTTAAGTTGATTAAAAAGATCATCCTGAACTACATATGGCAAGGTAAAAAGGCCAGCATTAAATATACACTGCTAACCCGGGAAAAGAAAAGAGGGGGGGTGGCTCTACCAGATTTAAAAAGATACCACAAAGCGATCATATTAGCCAGGTTAATGGAATGGGCAAATCCATACACCAAAAAAAAGTGGGCACAAATGGAAGACACTTTAAGTAAGACTCAGTTAAAAAAAAAATATATGGATACCACAGAAATTCAGAGCACTAGGTGAAAAAACACATCACATAACTAGAAAAGTATGGAAAACATGGGATACATTGTATAGACATGAAAAATGGAAATATAATTCTCCATTGATTCCATTAGCAGACACAACGTTTTTTATACCAGGAAACGGCACACGAATGGGAAAACAAATGGGAAATGCACAATTAAAGGATATCACTTCACTCGGGAAAATAATGACAAAACAAGAATTAAATAAGAAGCACGGGTGGGACCAGCTCAGTGACTGGGAATATCTTCAAATAAAACATTTTGTAAGCACCATCTCACAGCCAATAAGAAATGAAAAAATGCTAACCCCCATTGAAAAGATATGTAGTATAGAGAAGCCCTTGAAGCATGGGATATCGCAGGTATATAAAATTCTAACAGAATTAGAAACGGAAGGATCATTACCCTTTTTAGAAAAATGGAGTCAAGACCTAGGTAAAGAAATAGAGGAAAAACAAATAATAGAATCAGTCTATAGTTTTGCATCCGACATAGCAACGATAGAAATAAACTATAAAAACCTGGTGCGTTGGCATTTGACCCCAGAGAAAATGAATAAAATACATCCCAACGACTCGCCATTGTGCGGAAGGGGATGTGGGCTCTTAGGAACAACAATTCATATGTGGTGGGAATGCCCAAAAATAGAGGAGTATTGGACTGAAATCCTGGAGTATATAGAAATAGTAACTGGAGAAATTTTTTTACAAAGTGCCTGGACATGCCTATTTCATGGCACAAACAAAACAAAAAAAAGGAATACAGAAAAACGTTAGTCCCATCTAAACGCTAAACGCGGCAAAGGGGTTAATTCCAAAAAACTGGCTATCAATAAAAAAGCCAACCATAAAAGAATGGATACAGCAAGTTGACTATATCGCCGAGATGGAACACCTGAGCCGAGGAGAGCAGGGAAGGGGGGAAAGTAACAGAGTAAAATGGGAAGAATGGAGAGTTTTCAAATTGTCAGATAAATATGCGAAAGGAATGATAGAAAAAGATAAATAACAAAACAGAGAAGAAAAAAGATAGAAGAGAAAAAGGAGAGAAAAGAGGAAGGAAATAACAGATCCGGGGGAGGGAGAGGGGGGTAGAAGAAAGGGAGGGAGGGAAATGGGTAATAGGGTAAAAATGGGAAAACTAGGAAAAATGTATATATTTGTAATCTTTTTGATATGTTGAAACTGTATTACACCAATGTGGGTGTGTGCTGTATAATATTAACAGATTTTCCAATAAAGAATAAATAAAAAATAAAAAAAATAAATGCCTTAGAGAAATAATAGCACACCATTCGGGAACAATCCGCACGTTTCGGTATATTACTTGTCTATGTAGTGTAAAAACTGTGGGAGGAGTTAGGGTGGTAAAATTTGGCTATAATAAGAAGAACTAGAAAAGCTACAATTTCTGGGGAAATTGTGTGACGTGTTCTTGCCTCCCCCAGTAGTCTACAACTGGAGTGGGCGGAGTAACTGGGTGGAGTGGCTTGAGCAACTGTTGTGTGGTTGGAGTGGCTGGAGTGTCTGGGTTCACAGTTGTGTTCACAGTTGTGAAAAGTGTTAAAAAGCTTAATATTTTAAAAAGTAGAAATAGTAGAAAAAAATTGAAGAAGTCCCATCATTAGTTGAAATAGCGGAACAATTTTTTCAAAAATGTTTTTTTTTTTTTTTCAAAATGATTTTTGTTTTCAAAAATATAAATATATTTTTAAATGATGTTTTTTTCAAAAATATTTATTTTTTTCAAAAATTACTATATTTTTTTTCAATTTTTTTTATTTATTTATTATTTTTAGTTTTCAAAAATTGCTTTGTTTTTTCATGGGGGGGTCATAAACAGCAGAAAACATTATCCGTCGTATTACAGTACATAGTAGAGGTACATAGTAATTAATTTACAGATAACAGAATCAAAAGAGTAAGCAAAGTTGAACATTAGAAATGCCTTAGAGAAATAAGAGGCGACGTGCATTGTCTTTCCCCCCAGACACCCCAACTGGGAACATACTGTGTCCTGAGGGAGAGACAACACAGCCAACCTCCATGTTACAACAATTTGTGATACAGAAACTCCCCTCAGAGCTGTGTGGGAAGGAGCTATAGGTCCCTCAGCGTTGCCAAGGAAACCAATGTTTGTTTATGCAGGCTCTAACCACAGGTCACACAGTATTTTCAGACTCTCCTGAATTCTTGCCATTCTTCAAACGTACGTATTTTAAAAACTATAAATCCTACAGCGAAGAGCTTTATATTGTGAGAATCACAAGACCCAGACCTATGTTTTGATATATAGTATGTTTCTGAAATATTAAAATTAAAGGCACAGTTACAGTTTAGAAATTGCCCTTCAAATTTGAAGTGGCTAGAGGGTAGTTTCAATGAATGTCAATGGGTGGCGTGAGTTGCAAACAAATCATCATATTGTGAAAACTGTGATGGTGGGTTTAAAATGAGGGAGTGGTGGCAGGTTAGAAATCATGTCCTGATTTTTCAGATTTTGTCAGCTCACACTCTAGTTTCGCCATTCATTCCCCTCAGAGCTTTGTGGGACGAGCTATAGGTCCCTCAGCGTTGCCAAGGAAACCAATGTTTGTTTATGCAGGCTCTAACCATCATTAGTTGAAAGAGCAGAACAATTTTTTCAAAAATGTTTTTTTTTTCAGAATGATTTTTGTTTTCAAAAAATATTTTTTTTTTTAAATTATGTTTTTTTCAAAAATATTTTTTTTTTCAAAAATTATTATATCTTTTTTTCACATTTTTTTTTAAAATGTATTATTTTTATTTTTCAAAAATTACATTTTATTTTTTCATGGGGGTGGTCATAAACAACGGAAAACAGTATCCGTCGTATTACAGTACATAGTAGAGGTACATAGTAATTAATTTACAGATAACAGAATCAAAAGAGTAAGCAAAGTTGAACATTAGAAATGCCTTAGAGAAATAAGAGGCGACGTGCATTGTCTCCCCCCCCCCCCCAGACACCCTAACTGGGAACATACTGTGTCCTGAGGGAAAGACAACACAGCCAACCTCCATGTTACAACAATTTGTGATTCAGAAACTCCCCTCAGAGCTGTGTGAGAGGAGCTATAATTCCCCTCAGAGCTGTGTGGGAGGAGCTATAGGTCCCTCAGCATTGCCAAGGAAACCAATGTTTGTTTATGCAGGCTCTAACCATCATTAGTTGAAAGAGCAGAACAATTTTTTCAAAAATGTTTTTTTTTTTTTTTCAAAATGATTTTTGTTTTCAAAAAATATATTTTTTTTTAAATGATGTTTTTTTCAAAAATATATTTTTTTCCAAAAATTATTATATTTTTTTTTCAATTTTTTTTTAAAATGTATTATTTTTATTTTTCAAAAATTACTTTTTATTTTTTCATGGGGGGGGTCATAAACAACGGAAAACAGTATCCGTCGTATTACAGTACATAGTAGAGGTACATAGTAATTAATTTACAGATAACAGAATCAAAAGAGTAAGCAAAGTTGAACATTAGAAATGCCTTAGAGAAATAACAGGCGACGTGCATTGTCTTTCCCCCCCAGACACCCCAACTGGGAACATACTGTGTCCTGAGGGAAAGACAACACAGCCAACCTCCATGTTACAACAATTTGTGATTCAGAAACTCCCCTCAGAGCTGTGTGAGAGGAGCTATAATTCCCCTCAGAGCTAGGTGGGAGGAGCTATAGGTCCCTCAGCGTTGCCAAGGAAACCAATGTTTGTTTATGCAGGCTCTAACCACAGGTCACACAATATTTTCAGCCTCTCCTAAATACTTGCCATTTTTCAAACGGTCATATTTTAAAAACTATAAATCCTACAGCGAAGACCTACATTTTGATATATAGAATGTCTCTGAAATATTAAAATCGAAGGCACAGTCGCAGTTTAGAAATTGGCCTTCAAATTTGATGTGGGAGATTCAATGAATGTCAATGGGTGGCGTGAGTTGCAAACAAATCGTCATATTGTGAAAACTGTAAGGACTATGGCTTAGCCGTGGACACGTGTAGTGTCAGCAGGAATAGCTGAACGTTTTGATATAAAATTTGTGTAGGTGGGCTTAAAAATGAGGGAGTGGTGGCAGGTTAGAAATCATGTCCAGATTTTTCAGATTTTGTCAGCTCACACTCTAGTTTCGCCATTCATTCCTATGGGACAAATTTCGCCGCAAAAATGACGATATTTCGTGAACGATTCGGCGAAACGTTCCACAAAGTAATACCACACCATTCGGGAACAATCCGCACGTTTCGCTATCTTACTTGTCTATGTAGTGTAAAAACTGTGGGAGGAGTTAGGGTGGTAAAATTTGGCTATAATAAGAATAATAATATATATGTGAGATAACAATAAGTGCTCTTGCTTTGCAAGAACACTTAATAACTAGAAAAGCTACAATTTATGGGAAAATTGTGTGACGTGTTCTTGCCCCCCCCAGTAGTCTACAACTGGAGTGGGCGGAGTAACTGGGTGGAGTGTCTTGAGCAACTGTTGTAAGGTTGGAGTGGCTGGAGTGTCTGGGTTCACAGTTGTGAAAAGTGTTAAAAAGCTTAATATTTTAAAAAGTAGAAAAAAATTTAAGAAGTCCCATGATTAGTTGAAATAGCGGAACAATTTTTTCAAAAATGTTTTGTTTTTTTCAAAATGATTTTTGTTTTCAAATATATATATATATATATTTTTAAATAATGTTTTTTTCAAAAATATTTATTTTTATCAAAAATTATTATATTTTTTTTTCACATTTTTTTGTGTAATTTATTATATTTATTTTTCAAAAATTACTTTATTTTTTCATGGGGGGGGGGGGGGTCATAAACAGCGGAAAACATTATCCATCGTATTACAGTACATAGTAGAGGAACATAGTAATTAATTTACAGATAACAGAATCAAAAGAGTAAGCAAAGTTAAACATTAGAAATGCCTTAGAGAAATAAGAGGCGACGTGCATTGTCTTTCCCCCCAGACACCCCAACTGGGAACATTCTGTGTCCTGAGGGAAAGACAACACAGCCAACCTCCATGTTACAACAATTTGTGATACAGAAACTCCCCTCTGAGCTGTGTGGGAGGAGCTATAGGTCCCTCAGCATTGCCAAGGAAACCCATGTTTGTTTATGCAGGCTCTAACCACAGGTCTCACAGTATTTTCAGACTCTCCTGAATTCTAATCAAAGTTGAACATTAGAAATGCCTTAGAGCAAGGGGTTTGGAGGGAGGAGTCTCATAATGGCGCTGATTCCGCGCCGGAGCACGTAGGTAAGAAGCCAGGTCTCCAGCCTACCTAGCTCCAGAAGCATGTACAGCACCTCCGCCTGATTAACGCCACCCCCCCCTCCCCCCGCTATCCCCGCGCACTGCTCCATGTCTGCTCTCCCGCTCTCTGCATTGAGTGTTGCGGTAAGAGAGGGACTCCTGGAAAAAACCGCACCAACTACGCTGAGTGGGGACGCTACAGGAGAGCCAAGAGGACCCAGAAGGAGCTGAGAGACCGGAGACTATGTGTTGAACAGGGAGAGCCGCAGCCTGAAGTCTTCCACCTAAAGGAAGCATAATAGGGAGCGCGCTCCCCCCATGCTGACGCTGCACCCTCCGGACCCCCCCCTGCAGTCTCCAGTAAGCTGAATGGACTTCCCTGTCTCGCGCCAGAGTAGAGGCTGTGGTGAGTAGATTGGGGAAGGGAAAAGAAAAAGGAGAAGACATAAAAGGTATGACCGATAAGTATCTGTCCTTTTACTGTGAATTAAGCACATGTGGATGCGATAATGGACTGTAAGGTCTAGTAGACCTAGAGGAGAGTGTCGGATGTAAGCCTCAAAGGGATAGGAGAAAGAAACCCCCCCTTTTTTTTTTGCCTGGTTCTTTATAAGTGCCTTAATAAGAGCTCCCCGTACCAGATCAAGAACCATTGAATGTTGAAAGGGCAGCAAATATAATAAAGGGACAGAAATGACAGAAAAAGTGGTCTCTCCCCTCTTTTCCCCCCTGTTTTACCCCCTACCTCTACTGCCCTAAGTTGAGAGGAAGTGGAGTTGAGTGGGACAGAGAACAGAGGAGAACATGGGAGGATATACAGAAATTTGATGATCACTACTCCTACATATAGCAGCTGAGCTAAAATTGATTCATTCGCACCTTCCCTCAGCGACTAAAAGAGAACCAGGAAACGCTCCAACACCGATTACTGATCTCCGCAGCTTTTTTAGTCGCTAGGAACACTACAAAATATAGAAAACTGGTAAAACTACCAGTCTCTGTTCCCTCCCCGAAGTATTGAACTGGAATTAGGGGCCGATAGCGAGTATCGTAAAGCCCTGCCGCTGCGTTTTTCGGTCTCCCCCTTTTTTTTGCTATATTCCAACAAAAAATCTACTGCTACTTTTTTCTGTCTTCCTGAGTTGTGCTGTGAATTATGAACTGTCTGTGATACCGAGGGAGAGGGGAAAAAAAAAAGAGAGAAAGGCATATCAGAACTGACATAGTGGCATAGCGGCACCGGGTCAACGATTTGTCTATACTTCCTAGCACACTGCGGCACTATAAGGGAGCGGAAAAGTGTGCCAGCAGCACGATAGCAGCAAATCATAAGAACTCAGGAAAAGCTGAAATATTGTTAAACTACCTAGGACTCTATAAAGGGAGGAGCAGGGGAAGAAGAGAAAAGAGGGACACAATAGAAGTGTTACTCCTGGCGACGGAGGCCGTGTGGTTGATGGACAGTGTATGGACAGTGAACTAGGAATGAGGACATAGGCACGGCAACAGACAAAAGGGTGGAAAATAGCAGGAGGCATAACAACCCCAAAGAAACCTTAAAGAATAGTTCCCACCTATCAATAAACATCGGGAAGGCAGATTAAGGAACTTAAGTAAACATGGGTACGAGAGGAAGGGGAGCGAGAGGGGGGGTAACCCCAAAATCTCCACGGCTAAGCTTGATTCCTAGCCCAGGTCCAATGAATAAATATGTAACCCATAGTGGAAATGGAGACAAACAGGCAGCGGAGAAGCAGCAAGGAGCTAAAAGTAACCAAATGGACAGCAAGGAGAAGAAAAAGGAAAAGAAAAGGGCCCAGAATAAAAACTCTGCAGAAACAGACACACTATCAGAGTCCAGAATAGAACAAGAAGCTGAAGCAGAACCTGAGCAAAGAAAAGAGGAGGAACAACAAAACAAGGGGGAATTGCCAACTAAAAAGGAAATAGAGGGGATGTTTGCAGCCCTGGAAAAAGTACTTAAAGCGCAAATGGAAGTAATACAGGAAAATATGGGGTACATGCGCGAAAGAGAAGAGGAAGTGGAAAAAAAAGCAGACTGTAATGAAACCACGATAGAAAAACTGGAAGGAGAAATAAAATGTATTAAAAAAGAACAACAGGAACAAGCATATAAATTAGAAGATCAAGAGAACAGAGACAGAAGGAAGAACATAAGAATTCAAGGCGTACCCGAGCTATCTCACCCAGAGAACTTAACAGAAATAATAATGAAAATCTGTAATCCGATGCTAGACAGAGAAATAATGTCCCCATTGAAAATCGAGAGAGCACATACAATAAGAAGACCAAAAGAAATACCGCAGAAAAACCCGAGAGACATTATTGTGCGATTTGAAAACTGGGAGGAAAAAAATCTATTGTTGAAAAACCTGAGGGGAAAGACACCAATAAAAGTAGAAGAAAATTACATTCAAATTTTTCAGGATTTATCCCAGGAAACATTGAGAAGAAGAAGGAACTTAAAACCTTTATTGAAGGTTCTCACGGACCATGAGATCCAGTACAATTGGGGTTTCCCAGCATGCTTGATTGGGAGGAAAAATGGTATTTCAGCGAGACTGAGATTTACCGAAGAGATACCTGAATTTTGTAGAAAGCTAGAAATTCCAGTACCAGAAGTCTAAATAGAACGAAGAGGAAAGGTTGCATGATGAGATAGACGGAGGGAGGCGTTTTTTTTTTTGGGGGGGGGAGGCGAGGGTGAGGATGCAGAGGAAGGAGAGATTAATTAATACAGAGAGGGATCTGGAGACCTGGACTCATTGACTGCTCTGGTAATACTCCCCTAGGAGTAGGGGAGTAGGGACTAAGGGTGCTAAACAGAACTCCACCTTGGGTTTAAGGTGCAGAGTACCTAGAGTGGTACTAAGGAGAAAATCCTGCACCGAGACCATGAGGTCAAGGTTCCAACAAGGGAGGGGGAAGAGGGAGGGAGGGCGGGGGGAGAAAGGAGTGGTAGGGAAGGGGGGAGGGTGGAGGGAGGAGGGAGAGGGGGAAAGGGGGGAGAGGGGGGTAGGGGAAAAGGGGTTCTGGGAGGAGGGAAGGGGAAGGAAGGGGAGGGAGGGGATGGGGGATCTGTATTTGTACCTTTTAGGGAAAATGAATGAAGAAAAAAGAAAGAGGGGAAGAGGAAAAAAAAGAGATCTGAATGACTGACGTAAATTGTATTTCATATAATGTAAGAGGTCTTAACTCTCCAGAAAAAAGGCACATGATATTAAAGGAACTAGAAAGGTATTCCGCAGAAATTGTTTTCCTCCAGGAGACACACCTAGCGCAGGAGGGTAATACAAAAATATACTCCCGTATGATTCCAACTTGGTTCTATGGAGATTCCCCAAATAAAAGATCAAAGGGGGTAGCCATAGGTGTGGGGAAGAATATAAGTTTTATAGTAGAAGATAGAAGAGTGGACCCTGAAGGTCGCTACCTGTTCCTAAAAGGGAATCTACAGGGAAAAAATATACATTAGCAAATGTATACTGCCCAAATAACCAACCCAAAAAATATTTGAATGGGATCCTAAACGCTTTAATGGATTTTAAACAAGGTCATGTAATTCTAGCAGGGGATTTCAATTTCTCAATGGAGCATAGACTTGATAGTACGTCTGGCGCACCGATAAGAGATAGTAAACAATTAAAATTGGTCAAAAAAAATAATATAATTATCAACTTGTAGACCCATGGAGGGTGGCCCACCCAAGTAAAAAAGATTATACGTACTATTCAACGGTGCACGACACGTACTCAAGATTAGATTACATATTAATTGACCAAGAGCTTTTGGAAGATGTAGTGGATGCCTCTATTGGAGTTACATCAATTTCAGACCATGCTCCCGTAAAGGTAAAAATAAGATTTAACAATATAGAACGAAGAAAGGGTACATGGAATTTAAATGAGGACCTCTTAGATAATAAAGAAGTAGGTGAGATAATATCAAAGGAAATAGAAGAATATTTTAAAATGAATAAAACACCAGAAGTAAGCGTAGCAACGATATGGGAAGCGCATAAGGCCTACATAAGAGGTAAACTGATAGCCATAGGAGCAGGAAAAAAGAAAGAAAGGGATCTGAATAGGAAAAATCTATTAAAGGAACTGAATGACTTGGAACAAAAAGTTAAAAAACAGGGAGACAGGGAAATACATCAAAAAATAATAATCAAGAGAGGTCAACTTAGAGACTTGATGGAACAGGAAACCAGAAAAATATTTAAAAATGTAACAAAGGAAAGGTACGAGTGGGGGAACAAACCTGGGAAATACTTAGCAAGAATAGCAAAGGGGAAAAAAACTTCAAACTACGTAGATAAAATAAAAAATCAGAAAGGAGAGATGAAATTTAAAACATCTGAAATTGCAGAAATATTTAAGACATTCTATAGTACACTATACGACATTAGAGTGAAAGAGACACAACAGGAGGAGGAAAATAGGAAACTTAGAATACAGGAATACCTGGAACAAACTAATTTACCAAAAATAACTACTGAAAGTGCCGAGAGTTTAGAAGACCCAATTACGCAAGAAGAAATAAATAAAGCCCTTCAAGAAACAGCAGGGGGGAAAAGCCCAGGGCCCGATGGATTTCATATCAAGTACTATAAAAAAATTAAAAAACAGTTGGTACCAGAGCTATGTAACTATTTTAATAGAATAGGGGAAGATGTAGAAATAAGAAAATAATCTCTCCTTACCAATATTTTGATTATACCAAAAACAGGAAAAGATAGAACTGTATGTTCCAACTATCGACCCATAGCGCTATTAAATACAGACATCAAGCTATATGCAAAAGTATTGGCAACGAGATTAAAAAACTTAATGCCGGAACTAATTAATGCAGACCAGGTGGGTTTTGTGGCAGGGAGGGAAGGGAGAGATAATAGTATAAGAACACTTTTATTAGTTCAGAAAGAGAGAGAGATGAAACCCCCAGTCGTACTCATGTCAATAGATGCGGAAAAAGCATTTGACCGAGTCGACTGGGGGTTTATGATGAACACACTTTGGTATGTAGGTCTGGGACCAAAGTATATGAGATGGATTAAAAACCTATATACTCACCCAACGGCAAGGGTAAAGGTAAATGGGAGTGTGTCGTCTGTATTCGAGATGTATAATGGAACAAGACAGGGGTGTCCGCTCTCACCCCTCCTGTATGTGTTGGCATTAGAACCATTACTGTCAAATATTCGGAATAGCCGGGATATAGGGGGGGTGAGAATTGGAGAGGAGGAACACAAAGTGGCAGCGTATGCAGAGACGACATTCTCCTATACCTAACAAGGCCAAGGTTGTCATTGCCTAATGTGATCAAAGAAATAAAAAAATATGGGGAGCTTTCAAACTTCAAGATAAACCCAATTAAGACAGTAATCTTGAATCTAGGTATAGATAGAGAAGAAGAAAGATTATTACAGAGAGAAATCCCGTTTACATGGGGAAAAAAAACTTTAACATACTTAGGAATTAAGATAACACCAATGCAAGAAGGACTGTACTCGGCCAACTTTGTCCCCTTATTAAATGAAATCAAAACAGAATTAAAAAACACCTCTAAGAGACCCATTTCATGGATAGGAAGGATCAACATATTAAAAATGATGATCCTACCAAAAATAACATATAAGCTTCAGATGCTTCCAATGGAAATACCCCATTTTTTCTTTAAGTTGATTAAAAAGATCATCCTGAACTACATATGGCAAGGTAAAAAGGCCAGCATTAAATATACACTGCTAACCCGGGAAAAGAAAAGAGGGGGGTGGCTCTACCAGATTTAAAAAGATACCACAAAGCGATCATATTAGCCAGGTTAATGGAATGGGCAAATCCATACACCAAAAAAAAGTGGGCACAAATGGAAGACACTTTAAGTAAGACTCAGTTAAAAAAAAATATATGGATACCACCGAAATTCAGAGCACTAGGTGAAAAAACACATCACATAACTAGAAAAGTATGGAAAACATGGGATACATTGTATAGACATGAAAAATGGAAATATAATTCTCCATTGATTCCATTAGCAGACACAACGTTTTTTATACCAGGAAACGGCACACGAATGGGAAAACAAATGGGAAATGCACAATTAAAGGATATCACTTCACTCGGGAAAATAATGACAAAACAAGAATTAAATAAGAAGCACGGGTGGGACCAGCTCAGTGACTGGGAATATCTTCAAATAAAACATTTTGTAAGCACCATCTCACAGCCAATAAGAAATGAAAAAATGCTAACCCCCATTGAAAAGATATGTAGTATAGAGAAGCCCTTGAGGCATGGGATATCGCAGGTATATAAAATTCTAACAGAATTAGAAACGGAAGGATCATTACCCTTTTTAGAAAAATGGAGTCAAGACCTAGGTAAAGAAATAGAGGAAAAACAAATAATAGAATCAGTCTATAGTTTTGCATCCGACATAGCAACGATAGAAATAAACTATAAAAACCTGGTGCGTTGGCATTTGACCCCAGAGAAAATGAATAAAATACATCCTAATGACTCCCCATTGTGCGGAAGGGGATGTGGGCTCTTAGGAACAACAATTCATATGTGGTGGGAATGCCCAAAAATAGAGGAGTATTGGACTGAAATCCTGGAGTATATAGAAATAGTAACTGGAGAAAATTTTTTACAAAGTGCCTGGACATGCCTATTTCATGGCACAAACAAAACAAAAAAGGAATACAGAAAAACGTTAGTCCCATCCCTGCTAAACGCGGCAAAGGGGTTAATTCCAAAAAACTGGCTATCAATAAAAAAGCCAACAATAAAAGAATGGATACAGCAAGTTGACTATATCGCCGAGATGGAACACCTGAGCCGAGGAGAGCAGGGAAGGGGGGAAAGTAACAGAGTAAAATGGGAAGAATGGAGAGTTTTCAAATTGTCAGATAAATATGCGAAAGGAATGATAGAAAAAGATAAATAACAAAACAGAGTAGAAAAAAGATAGAAGAGAAAAAGGAGAGAAAAGAGGAAGGAAATAACAGATCCGGGGGAGGGAGAGGGGGGTAGAAGAAAGGGAGGGAGGGAAATGGGTAATAGGGTAAAAATGGGAAAACTAGGAAAAATGTATATATTTGTAATCTTTTTGATATGTTGAAACTGTATTACACCAATGTGGGTGTGTGCTGTATAATATTAACATATTTTCCAATAAAGAATAAATAAAAAATAAAAAAAATAAATGCCTTAGAGAAATAATAGCACACCATTCGGGAACAATCCGCACGTTTCGGTATATTACTTGTCTATGTAGTGTAAAAACTGTGGGAGGAGTTAGGGTGGTAAAATTTGGCTATAATAAGAATAACTAGAAAAGCTACAATTTCTGGGGAAATTGTGTGACGTGTTCTTGCCTCCACCAATAGTCTACAACTGGAGTGGGCGGAGTAACTGGGTGGAGTGGCTTGAGCAACTGTTGTGTGGTTGGAGTGGCTGGAGTGTCTGGGTTCACAGTTGTGTTCACAGTTGTGAAAAGTGTTAAAAAGCTTAATATTTAATATTTTAAAAAGTAGAAATAGTAGAAAAAAATTGAAGAAGTCCCATCATTAGTTGAAATAGCGGAACAATTTTTTCAAAAATGTTTTTATTTTTTTCAAAATGATTTTTGTTTTCAAAAATATATATATTTTTAAATGATGTTTTTTTCAAAAATATTTTTTTTTTAAAAAAATTACTATATTTTTTTTTTCAATTTTTTTTTTCATTTATTATTTTTATTTTTCAAAAATTACTTTATTTTTTCATGGGGGGGGCATAAACAGCAGAAAACATTATCCGTTGTATTACAGTACATAGTAGAGGTACATAGTAATTAATTTACAGATAACAGAATCAAAAGAGTAAGCAAAGTTGAACATTAGAAATGCCTTAGAGAAATAACAGGCGACGTGCATTGTCTTTCCCCCCCAGACACCCCAACTGGGAACATACTGTGTCCTGAGGGAAAGACAACACAGCCAACCTCCATGTTACACAACTCCCCTCAGAGCTGTGTGGGAGGAGCTATAGGTCCCTCAGCGTTGCCAAGGAAACCAATGTTTGTTTATGCAGGCTCTAACCACAGGTCACACAGTATTTTCAGCCTCTCCTGAATTCTTGCCATTCTTCAAACGGTGGTATTTTAAAAACTATAAATCCTACAGCAAAGAGCTCTATATTGTGAGAATCACAAGACCCAGACCTACATCTTAATATATAGTATGTCTCTAAAATATTAAAATTGAAGGCACAGTCGCAGTTTAGAAATTGCCCTTTGAATTTGAAGTGGCTATAGGGGAGTTTCAATGAAAGTCAATGGGTGGCGTGAGTTGCAAACAAATCATCATACCGTGAAAACTGTAAGGACTATGGCTTAGCCGTGGACACGTGTAGTGGCAGCAGGGATAGCTGAACGTTTTGATATACAATTTGTGTAGGTGGGCTTAAAAATGAGGGAGTGGTGGCAGGTTAGAAATCATGTCCTGATTTTTCAGCTTTTGTCAGCTCACACTCTAGTTTCGCCATTCATTCCTATAGGACAAATTTTGCCGCAAAAACTACGATGTTTTGTGAACGATTCGGCGAAACGTTCCACAAAGTAATAGCACACCATTCGGGAACAATCCACACGTTTCGGTATATTACTTGTCTATGTAGTGTAAAAACTGTGGGGGGAGTTAGGGTGGTAAAATTTGGCTATAATAATAATAATAACTAGAAAAGCTAAAATTTCTGGGGGAATTGTGTGACGTGTTCTTGCCTCCACCAGTAGTCTACAACTGGAGTGGGCGGAGTAACTGGGTGGAGTGGTTTGAGCAACTGTTGTGTGGTTGGAGTGGCTGGAGTAACTGTGAAAAGTGAAAAAAAGCTTAATATTTTAAAAAGTAGAAATAGTAGAAAAAAAATTGAAGAAGTCCCATCATTAGTTGAAAGAGCGGAACAATTTTTTCAAAAATGTTTTTTTTTCAAATTGTTTTTTTAATGATTTTTTTTTCAAAAATTTTTTTTTTTCAATTTTTTTAAAATGATTTCAAAAAAATTTTTTTTATTGATTTTTTTTTCAAAAATGATTTTTCTTTATAATGTTTTTTTAAAAAAAAAAACATTTTTTGTAAAAATACATTTTGGGAAAAAAATAAATGTAAAAAAAAAAACATAAAAAAAAGTAAGCAAAGTTGAACATTAGAAATGCCTTAGAGAAATAGGAGGCGACGTGCATTGTCTTTCCCCCCAGACACCCCAACTGGGAACATACTGTGTCCTGAGGGAAAGACAACACAGCCAACCTCCATGTTACAAAAATTTGTGATACAGAAACTCCCCTGAGAGCTGTGTGGGAGGAGCTATAATTCCCTCAGCGTTGCCAAGGAAACCAATGTTTGTTTATGCAGGCTCTAACCATCATTAGTTGAAAGAGCGGAACAATTTTTTCAAAAATGTTTTTTTTTTTCAAAAAGATTTTTGTTTTCAAAAAATATATATATTTTTTTAAATGATGTTTTTTTCAAAAATAATTTTTTTTTCAAAAATTATTATATATTTTTTTTCAATTTTTTTTTTTAAATGTATTATTTTTATTTTTCAAAAATTAAAAAAAAATACTTTTATTTGTTCATGGGGGGGAGGGTCATAAACAGCGGAAAAAAGTATCCGTCATATTACAGTACATAGTAATTAATTTACAGATAACAGAATCAAAAGAGTAAACAAAGTTGAACATTAGAAATGCCTTAGAGAAATAAGAGGCAACGTGCATTGTCTTTCCCCCCAGACACCCCAACTGGGAACATACTGTGTCCTGAGGGAAAGACAACACAGCCAACCTCCATGTTACAACAATTTGTGATACATAAATTCCCCTCAGAGCTGTGTGGGAGGAGCTATAGGTCCCTCAGTGTTGCCAAGGAAACCAATGTTTGTTTATGCAGCCTCTAACCACAGGTCACAGTATTTTCAGCCTCTCCTGAATTTGTGCCATTCTTCAAACGGTCGTATTTTAAAAACTATAAATCCTACAGTGAAGGGCTTTATATTGTGAGAATCACAAGACCCAGACCTACATTTTGATATATAGTATGTCTCTGAAATATTAACATTGAAGGCACAGTCGCAGTTTAGAAACTGCCCTTTGAATTTGAAGTGTCTACATGGGAGTTTCAATGAAAGTCAATGGGTGGCGTGAGTTGCAAACAAATCATCATATTGTGAAAACTGTAAGGACTATGGCTTAGCCGTGGACACGTGTAGTGGCAGCAGGGATAGCTGAACGTTTTGATATAAAATTTGTGTAGGTGGGTTTAAAAATGAGGGAGTGGTGGCAGGTTAGAAATCATGTCCTGATTTTTCAGATTTTGTCAGCTCACACTCTAGTTTCGCCATTCATTCCTATGGGACAAATTTTGCCGCAAAAACAACGATATTTTGTGAACGATTTGGCAAAATGTTCCACAAAGTAATAGCACACCATTCGAGAACAATCCGCACGTTTGGGTATATTACTTGTCTATGTAGTGTAAAAACTGTGGGAGGAGTTAGGGTGGTAAAATTTGGCTATAATAAGAATAATAATATATATGTGAGATAACAATAAGTGCTCTTGCTTTGCAAGAACACTTAATAACTAGAAAAGCTACAATTTCTGGGGAAATTGTGTGACGTGTTCTTGCCCCCCCCAGTAGTCTACAACTGGAGTGGGCGGAGTAACTGGGTGGAGTGGCTTGAGCAACTGTTGTGTGGTTGGAGTGGCTGGAGTGTCTGGATTCACAGTTGTGTTCACAGTTGTGAAAAGTGTTAAAAAGCTTAATATTTTAAAAAGTAGAAAAAATTGAAGAAGTCCCATGATTAGTTGAAATAGCGGAACAATTTTTTCAAAAATGTTTTTTTTTTCAAAATGATTTTTGTTTTCAAAAATATATATATATTTTTAAATGATGTTTTTTTCAAAAATATTTTTTTTCCAAAAATTATTATATATTTTTTTTCAATTTTTTTGTGTAATTTATTATTTTTATTTTTCAAAAATTACTTTATTTTTTCATGGGGGGGGGGTCATAAACAGCGGAAAACATTATCCGTCATATTACAGTACATAGTAGAGGTACATAGTAATTAATTTACAGATAACAGAATCAAAAGAGTAAGCAAAGTTGAACATTAGAAATGCCTTAGAGAAATAAGAGGCGACGTGCATTGTCTTCCCCCCCAGACACCCTAACTGGGAACATACTGTGTCCTGAGGGAAAGACAACACAGTCAACCTCCATGTTACAACAATTTGTAACTCCCCTCAGAGCTGTGTGAGAGGAGCTATAATTCCCCTCAGAGCTAGGTGGGAGGAGCTATAGGTCCCTCAGCGTTGCCAAGGAAACCAATGTTTGTTTATTCAGGCTCTAACCACAGGTCACACAGTATTTTAAGCCTCTCCTAAATACTTGCCATTCTTCAAAATAAATCCTACAGCGAAGAGCTTTATATTGTGAGAATCACAAGACCCAGACCTACATTTTGATATATAGAATGTCTCTGAAATATTAAAATTGAAGGCACAGTCGCAGTTTAGAAATTGACCTTCAAATTTGATGTGGCTAGAGAGGAGATTCAATGAATGTCAATGGGTGGCGTGAGTTGCAAACAAATCGTCATATTGTGAAAACTGTAAGGACTATGGCTTAGCCGTGGACACGTGTAGTGGCAGCAGGAATAGCTGAACGTTTTGATATACAATTTGTGTAGGTGGGCTTAAAAATGAGGGAGTGGTGGCAGGTTAGAAATCATGTCCAGATTTTTCAGATTTTGTCAGCTCACACTCTAGTTTCGCCATTCATTCCTATGGGACAAATTTCGCCGCAAAAACGACGACATTTCGTGAACGATTCAGCGAAACATTCCACAAAGTAATAGCACACCATTCGGGAACAATCCGCACGTTTTGGTATATTACTTGTCTATGTAGTGTAAAAACTGTGGGAGGAGTTAGGGTGGTAAAATTTGGCTATAATAATAATAATAATATATATGTGAGATAATAATAAGTGCTCTTGCTTTGCAAGAACACTTAATAATATATCTGTGAGATAACAATAAGTGCTCTTGCTTTGCAAGAACACTTAATAATAATAATAATAATAATATATATGTGAGATAACAATAAGTGCTCTTGCTATGCAAGAACACTTAATAATATATATGTGAGATAACAATAAGTGCTCTTGCTTTGCAAGAACACTTAATAATAATAATAATAATATATATGTGAGATAACAATAAGTGCTCTTGCTATGCAAGAACACTTAATAAGAATATATATGTGAGATAACAATAAGTGCTCTTGCTATGCAAGAACACTTAATAATAATATATATGTGAGATAACAATAAGTGCTCTTGCTATGCAAGAACACTTAATAAGAATAAGAATATATATGTGAGTGTGACAGCAGGAAGGTAAAGTCACCTGGTTGCATCCAGGGGGGTAGATATATTTCGCCCAGATTCAGGCTTTACGCCGACTTATACAACTAGGTGGAGAGTTGTATAAGGCTAGTGGGCTCATGGATGACTCATACCTCTAGGGAGAGGGCTGGGCGTCGTGCAGACAGGGAGTTGATGAGACCAGCTGAAGCTTGTCAGCTCATTTAGGCCTCTATAAGAACTCCCAGCTTCATTAGATGTTGGCTCATTCCTGGAACCAGACCTGTGTGGACTGTCTAGGGAGAGTGAACCCCTGTGCGGTGAGACAAAGCCTGTGTGGCTATTTGCTTGGACATTTAAAACCAGGGACTTAGGGACTAGGACAGCACTAGGCTGATCCCAGTTGTTAGTTAGGAAACCTGTATGTTTAGTCAGAGGTCAACTTGACCAGGATTTATTTTGGTTATGTTTCTTTTGCTTTGCTGTGTTTTGTCACTGTAAATAGAAAATAAACCGCACCTTTTTGATTTTGAAAACCACAACCTCCGTTTGCTGGGCCTGTTTTGTGTGGGGAGCCCATCCCGGGGGTCACACACACCCGCTGCAGAGCTAACCCCCTCACAGTTGGTGGAGAACCAGTGGCAGTTTTTTTTTAAGCCAGCATGGAGGAGATACTGAAGCAGCTGGCTCTAGCAAATGCCAATCAACAGCAGACAAATGCAGGTTTGCAAAAGAGCCTTGCAGCTCATCAACAGAGCCTTGCAGCTCAACAACAGAACTTCGCAGCCCAGCAGCAAGCTCATCAACAGAGCCTTGCAGCCCAGCAGCAGACAAACGCAACTTTGCAACAGAGTCTGGAGGCTCAGCAACGAGCCCAGCAGCAATCTGAGGCCCGCTTCATAGACCTGTTGCAGAAGCAAGAGCAGAGACTACAACAACAGATGGAAGCAGTAATGCAGCAACGTCCGCAGACCAGTGAGGAAAGCCGTCCCACTAATACCGCGTCCTTTGGGGTGAGTCGTTTATTGACAAAAATGACTGGAGAGGATGATCCAGAGGTATTTTTGACCACATTTGAAAGGACCGCTGAAAGAGAAAAGTGGCCTGAGGAGCAGTGGGCTGGACTGGTGGCTCCTCTGTTAACTGGTGAATCGCAGAAAGCTTACTATGACCTAGAGCCTAACCAAGCAAAAGACTATGTGATGCTAAAAGCTGAAATATTGGCAAGGCTGGGTGTCACCCAGGCTGTCCGGGCTCAGCGTGTGCATAACTGGACTTTCCAGCTTGGAAAACCCCCCAGGTCTCAAATGTATGATCTCATTCACCTGAGCAGAAAGTGGCTACAGCCAGAGACTTTGTCCGCACCAAAGATTGTGGAACGTGTTGTAATGGATCGGTTTTTGAGAGCTCTTCCTACTGCCATCCAAAAGTGGGTAAGCCATGGAGACCCAGAGACGGCCGATGGTCTTGTGGATCGTGTGGAGAAATACTTGGCTACAGAGAACCTGACGGCCTCTTCCAGAGACACTCGGACTTTCCACCCTAAGACCAGACCATCCCCAGGGGCGGATAAGAGGATTCCAAGGGGTGAGGGTGAAGAGAGTGAGAGGGTGGGAGCTCTACCCCAAGTTTGGCGAGAACAGCCTGGGAAATCAGCGGCTCAAGAGGCGGCAAGAAGGATCGTTTGCTACCGCTGCCGGCAAGCGGGACATATTGCAGCCAATTGCCCGGTTGTGGAGGAACCCATGCAGTGTGACTTTCTGACGGGCAGACGTCAGTCGCTGTGTGCGACAGTCGCATGCACTGCCATTCGAGGAACTGAGAAACATTTATGCAAAATGTGTGTTAATGGTAGAAATGTTGTGGTATTGTTGGATTCAGGTAGCCTTGTGACCCTGATAAAGGCTGAGTTAGTTAAAACAGAGGTCTCTGGGAATAGCAAGGTAGCTGTTATTTGTGTGCATGGGGACACCCGAGAGTATCCAGTGACTACAGTGTGTTTCGAGACCCCCAAAGGTACCCTCTCTCATCCAGTGGGCTTAGTATCTCAGTTACCGCATGACGCCATTGTGGGAAGGGATTTTCCGAAGTTCTGGGAACTGTGGGATGATCCTGAGCCCCTCACTGGTGCCCCTATGTACCAGGAATGTGATAGCCAGAACTCCCCTGAGAGTGGTGAGGACTCTCCGGAATTTCCCTTATCAGTATTGGCAGGGGAGACTCAAGAAACTGGAGAGGAGCCCACCTCCTCAGACGAAAACCTACCGTCTGTGGAGTTTTCTGATCTTGAGGTTCACAGGGAAAACTTTGCCACAGAACAGTTGAAAGACCCCGCCCTAATAAAGGCACGGGAAAACGTAGTGAAAATAGATGGCGAGTTAGTGAACCCAGATAATACCTGCACTTACCCATACTTCAGCGTAGAGAAGGACCTACTGTATCGGGTGGCAAAAAGGGCAGAAGAAACCGTTGAGCAGCTTGTGGTGCCCAAACCTTACAGGAAGTTGGTGTTGGAGTTGGCCCATGGGCACATTCTTGGAGGTCATCTGGGGACAGAGAAAACCCGAGAGAGGGTATTACAGAGATTCTATTGGCCGGGGGTGATGAAGGACGTAGAAAATTATTGTTCCTCCTGCCCTGTGTGTCAGAGGTTGGCCCCGATGCCACATTTCCGTAGCCCGCTGGTCCCTCTACCCATCATTGAGGTCCCGTTTGAGAGGATCGCCATGGATTTGGTAGGTCCTATAATCAAGTCCGCTAGGGGGCACCAGTACATATTAGTTATAATGGACTATGCCACCCGTTATCCAGAAGCGATCCCTCTCCGAAATACCTCGGCCAAAACCATAGCCAAAGAGCTATCTCTTGTTTTTAGCCGGGTGGGTATTTGTAAAGAACTGCTTACGGACCAAGGTACACCCTTTATGTCCCGGGTTATGAAAGAGCTGTGTAAATTGTTCAAAGTGACGCAATTGCGTACGTCTGTGTATCACCCCCAAACCGATGGGCTGGTTGAAAGATTCAACAAAACCCTAAAACAAATGTTGAAGAAAGTGGTGGATAGAGATGGAAAGGATTGGGACTGTTTACTTCCTTATTTGATGTTTGCTATTAGGGAGGTGCCCCAATCCTCTACGGGATTCTCCCCCTTTGAGTTACTGTATGGGAGACACCCAAGAGGGCTGTTGGATATTGCCAAGGAAACTTGGGAAAGTGAGAGTTCTCCCCACAGGAGTGTGATTGAGCATGTCGCCCTGATGCAAGATCGAATTGCACAGGTAATGCCCATCGTGAAGGAACATTTGGCCCAAGCGCAGTTGGCACAGCAGAGAGTGTACAACCGTGGAGCCAAGACCCGTACCTTTTCCCCGGGGGATAGGATACTGGTACTTGTCCCTACGGTTGAAAGTAAATTCCTTGCCAAATGGCAAGGCCCCTACGAGATAATGGAAAAAGTGAGCGAAGTGAATTACAAGGTCAGACAACCAGGAAGGCGAAAGCCCGAACAGATCTATCACGTTAATCTGTTGAAAGCCTGGAGGGATAGAGAGTCCCTAGTCGCAGACACTTGGTCACCAGCTCAAACTGGTTGCGTGATTCCTGAGGTTGGAATAGCAGCCACCTTGTCACAACCCCAACAACAGGAGGTTAAGGAGTTTGTGCTTCGCAACAAGGAGGTATTCTCTGAGCTGCCGGGACAAACATCTGGGGTAGAGCATGACATCATTACCCCGCCCGGTGAAAGGGTGAAGTTAAAACCCTATCGGATCCCAGAGGCTCGACGGGAGGCAATACGGGAGGAAGTACCGAAAATGCTGAACTTAGGGGTGATAGAGGAGTCCCAAAGTGATTGGTCTAGTCCCATCGTGTTGGTGCCTAAACCGGATGGGAGCTGGCGATTTTGTAACGATTTTCGTCAGTTGAACAAAGTTACAAAATTTGACACCTACCCCATGCCACGTATAGATGAGTTGATCGACCGGCTGGGAACAGCCCGATACATGACGACTCTTGACCTCACAAAAGGGTATTGGCAAATCCCCCTGGCCAAGTCGGCCAAAGAGAAAACCGCATTTGTAACCCCAGACGGGGCGTTCCAATATAAAAGAATGCCGTTCGGGTTACAGAATGCGCCGGCCACATTCCAGCGGAAAATGGACCAGATGCTGAGGCCCCATCGGAAGTATGCTGCGGCTTACCTGGATGACGTAATTGTCCATAGCACAGATTGGGCCTCACATCTGCCAAAAGTGCAAGCAGTCCTGGACTCTGTTCGGGAAGCGGGGTTTACGGCTAACCCCAAGAAGTGTACCATTGGGCAGGAGGAGGCCAAATATCTTGGGTACACCATTGGGAGGGGAGTAATAAAACCCCAACTCAACAAAGTCGAGGCCATCCAGAGTTGGCCACGTCCCAACAGCAAGAAGCAGGTACGAGCCTTTCTGGGAATCGCTGGGTATTATCGGCGATTCATTCCCCACTTTGCTTCTAAGGCTGTGCCCCTAACCAACCTGACGAAGGGGAAAGGGTCGGTCATGATTAAATGGACCCCCGAGGCTGAGGCAGCATTCCAATTCTTGAAACAAGCCTTATGTAGCCAGCCAGTGTTGTACTCACCCGACTTCTCTAAAGACTTTGTCGTACAAAGTGATGCGTCAGATGTGGGGTTAGGAGCAGTATTGTCCCAGGTCTGGAACGGGGAAGAGCACCCAGTCATTTACCTCAGCAGGAAGTTGAAGTCCCATGAGGTAAATTACACCACCGTTGAAAAGGAGTGTTTAGCGGTGAAGTGGGCTCTAGATTCCCTTCGGTACTACCTGCTAGGTAGGCACTTTGACATGGTTACGGATCACGCTCCGTTAAAGTGGATGGCTCAAAACAAGGAAACAAATAGAAGAGTGAATAGGTGGTTCCTGGCCCTCCAGGAATTCAACTTTACAGTAAAGCATCGCCCTGGCGTTCAAATGGGGAATGTGGATGCTTTGTCTCGAGTACATGAATGCCTGATTGCTGGTGTTCCAACCCCGAGGTTAAAACAAGAGGGGGGGGTATGTGACAGCAGGAAGGTAAAGTCACCTGGTTGCATCCAGGGGGGTAGATATATTTCGCCCAGATTCAGGCTTTACGCCGACTTATACAACTAGGTGGAGAGTTGTATAAGGCTAGTGGGCTCATGGATGACTCATACCTCTAGGGAGAGGGCTGGGCGTCGTGCAGACAGGGAGTTGATGAGACCAGCTGAAGCTTGTCAGCTCATTTAGGCCTCTATAAGAACTCCCAGCTTCATTAGATGTTGGCTCATGCCTGGAACCAGACCTGTGTGGACTGTCTAGGGAGAGTGAACCCCTGTGCGGTGAGACAAAGCCTGTGTGGCTATTTGCTTGGACATTTAAAACCAGGGACTTAGGGACTAGGACAGCACTAGGCTGATCCCAGTTGTTAGTTAGGAAACCTGTATGTTTAGTCAGAGGTCAACTTGACCAGGATTTATTTTGGTTATGTTTCTTTTGCTTTGCTGTGTTTTGTCACTGTAAATAGAAAATAAACCGCACCTTTTTGATTTTGAAAACCACAACCTCCGTTTGCTGGGCCTGTTTTGTGTGGGGAGCCCATCCCGGGGGTCACACACACCCGCTGCCGAGCTAACCCCCTCACAGTGAGATAACAATAAGTGCTCTTGCTATGCAAGAACACTTAATAATAATAATATATATGTGAGATAACAATAAGTGCTCTTGCTATGCAAGAACACTTAATAATATATATATGTGAGATAACAATAAGTGCTCTTTCTATGCAAGAACACTTAATAACTAGAAAATATACAATTTATGGGGAAATTGTGTGACGTGTAGGGTTGAGCGAACCCGAACTGTAAAGTTCGGGTCCGTACCGAACTTTAGCTTTTTCCCGAACCCGGACTTTGCGCGAAAGTCCGGGTTCGGGTTTGGCAATCTAATGGCGCAGTTAGAAATGCTTCAGGGGCCAGCCAATCACCTTTTGATTAGCTGGTGTGCCCTTAGAAGCCATCATAGCCATGCCTACTAATGGCATGGCTGTGATTGGTCAGTGCAACATGTGACCCAGCTTCTATATAAGCTAGAGGCACACAGCACACACGTCACTCTGCTTCAGAATAGATAGGGAGAGGATCTTGTCTGCTGCTGCTGCTTTTAGGGAGAGATTGAAAAATACATGAGTTAGTCCTGATTCTGGAATCTGAGGGAAAAGATAGAGAGACAGTGTAGTGTAGGGCCAGGTTCCTGTTGGTGCTTTCAGGGAGAGAGATATATTATATAGGAATAGGAGTCCAGATTCAGAGATATAACTCAGCGATCTGCATAGGTTTAGCTGTTTGTGTTGCACTGCAGTCTTTTTACACTGCCATGAGCCCAGTGTCAGAGAAAATCTACCTTTTATCTGCAAGCTCAGTGCACCAGCACTGCATATATTACGTTGAGAGATACACCGTTTCCATACTGTGGGTGTATTCTGCTCTTTGAAAAAGATCCATTTAGGGGGAAAAAAAAGGCACTTTATTGTGCTCTTTTCCAAAAGACCCATTAAGGGCAAAAAAAAATAAAAAATTGCATTTTATTTTGCTCGTGCAAAAAAAGACCCGTTTAGGGCAAAAAAAAGAAAAAAAAATTTGCACTTTAATGTACGCTTGCAAAAAGAGCCATTTAGGGCCACAAAAAATATTTTGCAGTGTGTTATACATATGTGGAGGCGTGTGAAATAAACCATTTCTATATATTTGTCTTCTACTGTGCTATACTAAAAAAACAAAAAAAAATTTAATAGCATTTTCTGCAGTTCTGTAGCTGTGCGATTCAGCGGTTACGTACTGTAGGTGTGTTGTGGTCTTCCAAAAAACGCCATTTAGGGCCACAAAAAATATTTTGCAGTGTGTTATACATATGTGGAAGTGTGTGAAATAAACAATTTCTATATAGTTTTCTCCTACTGTGCTATACTAAAAAAACAACATTTTTATTGAATAGCATTTTCTGCAGTTCTGTAGCTGTGCGATTCAGCGGTTACGTACTGTGGGTGTGTTGTGGTCTTCCAAAAAACGCCATTTAGGGCCACAAAAAATATTTTGCAGTGTGTTATACATATGTGGAGGTGTGTGAAATAAACAATTTCTATATAGTTTTCTCCTACTGTGCTATACTAAAAAAAACAATTTTTTTTTTTGAATAGCATTTTCTGCAGTTCTGTAGCTGTGCGATTCAGCGGTTACGTACTGTGGGTGTGTTCTGCTCTTCCAAAAACACCCATTTAGGGCAAGATCCTAAATTTGGAAAATATGAGGAGAAGGTCAAAGGGACGTGGTGGCCCCGGTCGTGGTGCTGCTGGTGGAGCTCCTGTTGCAGGGAGAGGACGTGGTGGATCTGTGCCAGATACACGCACAAGTGAAACACCTTCCTCAGGTGCGAGTAGGCGACTGAGCCTGCGGCGGTATTTTGCCGCGCCTAATGAGGCTGTACGAATGTTTAGGCCAGGACAAGTACAGGCGATAGTAGATTGGGTTGCTGACAGTGCCTCGGATTCCTTCACATTGTCTCCCACCCACTCTTCTGATGAAAGATCAGAGTTGGCACCTGAAACCCATGTCCATCAGTCTTTCACCTCACCCCCTTGCAAATCAGCCAAGCAGTCTGAGCCCCAAATCATGCAGCAGTCTCTTCTGCTTTTCAATGATTCTGTAAGCAGGGTTTCCCAGGGCCATCCACCTAGCCCTGCCCCAGAAGTGGAAGAGATTGAGTGCACCGATGCCCAACCACTTATGTTTCATGATGAGTACATGGGAGGACCATCGCAGCACGTCTCGGATGATGACGAAACACAGGTGCCAACTGCTGCTGCTTTCGCAATTGTGCAGACAGACAAGGAGGGCAGGGGTGAAGACTGGGTGGAAGATGATGTGGAGGACGATGAGGTCCTCGACCCCACATGGAATCAACGTTATGCAGGTGACCAGTGTAGTTTGGAGGAAGAGGCGGTGGTCGCACAGAGCCACCAGCACAGCAGAAGAGGGAGCAGGGTGCAAAAGCGGAGCGTCCGTCCCCTAGACAGTATGTCTGCTACTGCCCAACGCAGCAAGGGACCGAGCACACCAAAGCCAGGTCCAAGGAGTTCCCTAGCGTGGCAGTTCTTCACACAATGTGCTGATGACAAGACACGAGTGGTTTGCACGCTGTGCAATCAGAGCCTGAAGCGAGGCATAAACGTTCTCAACCTGAGCACAACCTGCATGACCAGGCATCTAAGTGCAAAGCACAAGCTGCAGTGGAGTAGACACCTCAAAAACCAAGAAAGGTCTCTGGCTCCTCCTGCTTCCTCTTCTGCTGCAGTCTCGGCCTCTTCATCCACCTCTGTAGTGACAGTGGCACCTGCCACCCCGCAAACAGAGGATCTGCCAGCAACACTACCACCTGGGTCACCAACCATCTCCACAATGTCCCATGGAAGCGTTCAGCTCTCTATCTCCGAAACATTGGAGCGGAAGAGGAAGTACCCACCTAGCCACCCGCGATCCCTGGCCCTGAATGCCAGCATTTCAAAACTCCTGGCCTTTGAAATGCTGTCATTCCGTCTGGTGGAGACGCAGAGTTTTAAAAGCCTGATGGCATTGGCTGTCCCACAGTACGTTGTGCCCAGCCGCCACTACTTTTCCAGGCGAGCCATCCCTTCCCTGCACAACCAAGTGGGGGACAAAATCAGGTGTGCACTGCGCAACGCTATCTGTGGCAAGGTCCACCTAACTACGGATGCGTGGACAAGTAAGCACGGTCAGGGACGTTATATCTCCCTAACAGCACACTGGGTAAATGCAGTGGCGGCTGGGCCTGAGGCAGATAGCAGTTTGGCGCATGTTCTTCCACCACTGAGGATTGCAGGGCGCTTCAGTTTGCCTCCTGTTGCTAACTCCTCCTACTCCGCTTCCTCATCCTCTACCGCCTCCTCATCCGGTCAGCGTAACACCTTCACCACCAACTTCAGCACAGCCAGGGGTAAACGACAGCAGGCAGTTTTAAAACTTTCATGTTTGGGGGAAAAACCCAACAACGCGCAGGAGTTGTGGAGGGACATGGAACAACAGATCAATGAGTGGTTGCTGTCAGTGAGCCTCAAGCCCGGCCTGGTGGTGTGCGATAATGGGCGAAATCTCGTAGCAGCTCTGGGCCTAGCCGGTTTGACGCACATCCCTTGCCTGGCGCATGTGCTGAACTTGGTGGTCCAGAGGTTCCTTAAAAATTACCCCAATATGCCAGAGCTGCTGCAGAAAGTGCGGGCTGTGTGTGCGCACTTTCGGTGTTCTCACCCTGCTGCTGCTCGCCTGTCAGCGCTGCAGAGTAACTTCGACCTTCCCGCTCACCGCCTCATATGTGACGTGCCCACAAGGTGGAACTCCACCTTGCACATGCTGGCCAGACTGTGCGAGCAGCAGCAGGCGATAGTGGAGTTTCAGCTGCAGCAATCACGCGTGAGTCGCTCTGCGGAACAGCACCACTTCACCACCAATAACTGGGCCTCCATGCGAGACCTGTGTGCCTTGTTGCACTGTTTCGAGTACTCCACCAACATGTCCAGTGCCAATGACGCCGTTCTCAGCGTTACTATCCCAGTTCTATGCCTCCTTGAAAAAACGCTTCGGGAGGGATGGAAGAGGATGTGGCACAGGAAGATGAGGAGGAGGAGGAAGCGGGATCATTTCAAAGGCTTTCAGGGCAGTCTTTCACAAGTGGCTACGAGGGTGGGTTCCTGCACCATCAAACGCCAGGTACACAATTGTCCGGCAGAAAGGGCACAGTTCTGGAGGATGACGAGGTGGAGGAGGAGGAGGAGGAGGAGCCATTTTCACAGCAGGGTGGCACCCAGACCAGCTCGTGGCCATCACTGGTGCGTGGCTGGGGGGATACAGAGGACACAGACGATACACCTCCACAGAGGACAGCTTTTCTTTGCCTCTGGGCAGCCTGGCACACATGAGCGATTACATGCTGCAGTGTTTCCGCAATGACCGCCGAGTTGCCCACATTTTAACTGGTGCTGATTACTGGGTGGCCACCCTGCTGGATCCCCGTTACAAGGACAACGTACCGTCCTTAATTCCCTCACTGGAGCGGGATCGGAAGATACGCGAGTACAAGCGCACACTGGTAGACGCGCTGCTGGTGGCATTCCCACCTGACAGCGGGCGTACGGTGGAAGCACAAGGCGAAGGTAGAGGAGGAGGAAGAGGTCGCCAACGCAGCCGGGGCACCGGCAGCACCTCAGAAGGCAGGGTTAGCATGGCTGAAATGTGGAAAAGCTTTGTCAGCACGCCACAACAACCAGCACCACCAGCTGAGATGGAACGTCTTAGCAGGAGGCAGCATTTCACCAACATGGTTGAGCAGTATGTGTCCACAGGCCTACACGTACTGGATGATGGGTCTGCCCCCTTTAACTTCTGGGTCTCCAAATTGGGCACATGGCCTGAGCTTGCCCTTTATACCTTGGAGGTGCTGGCCTGCCCTGCAGCCAGTGTATTATCTGAACGTGTATTTAGCACGGCAGGGGGCGTTATCACAGACAAGCGCAGCCGCCTGTCCAGAGCCAATGTGGACAAGCTCACGTTCATTAAAATAAACCAGTCATGGATCCCACAGGACTTGTCCGTACCTTCTGCAGAATAGACATGTATACCGGTGTTGTGACAAAAACTGTCCGGCCATCGGATTGTGTCTGGCCCATACTGCGAAGGCGCAGCGCTTGCGCAGTACAGAGGACAAGGAGATTCAAAAAATCTTCGAAGATAAACGGCGCCTGCGCCGTGAGTGCAGGTTCAAGCCCCACCATCCAAGTGGACATACAGTAGCACATAGTAACATGGCCCCTCACGGGCTTGGTTCGATCGCCACGCTTTGGGCACGGCCTCACTTGGCTCGGCTTGAACCGCGGATGGTGTGGCCTTCACCTGAACTCACCACGCAGGCGCCGTTCGTCTTGGAAGATTTTCGAAATCCCCTTGTCCTACATACTGAGCAAGGGCAGAACAGGGTGGACACTATTTGACGGGGGACAGAATTCGACACATCACCGGCCTTACCCAGCCATTGTTGTATTTTTGAACCAGTGTTGGCTACCTCGTCCTCCTCCACCGCCGCTTCCACCTACACAGCCACATCCACCGCCACCTCAACCTCCTACTCCATATGGACCTCTTCCTCCTAGGTCAAGATTATCATTTTTATTTTATTTTTTTGTAGCGCACAGATCCTTTCCCCCTTACCTGCCTTTATGTTGTTGGCTCCTCGCAGGAGGGAGAAAGGCACACCGCACTACCAGCCCGTACCCTCCTATATAAAGAGGTTGAGCGGTGTACTTGACGGGCCGTGTCCACAGCCGGAGTCAAAACTCCTCCAGAGGATGATTCTCACCTCTACTGTAGGTAGAGGCAAGTCCTTTAATTCCCAGTAAAGTCAATGTCCACACCAGCTGAAATTACAACTCTTATTCTCTCATGGCAAAATAAACTCTACTCGGATAGAAAAGGTTAGAGCAAAGAAACAGGACAGCTTAAGGTGTGGAGGAGGTCCAGGCACAAACGTAGCACATTCACTTCACTGCTTAGGTTTCTCAAACAGTTTTAGGTGCACGGTCTCTGCCACAGACCTTGAGGTTGGTCTCTGCCACAGACCGGGTGTACAAGGCCCCTGCCACGGACCTGGAGAACTTTGGTCTCTGCCACAGACCAGGGTGTATAAGGCCCCTGCCACGGGCCGGGTGAATAAGGCCTCTGATACAGTCAAGATGACCTTGAGCTTCTCCTTCTACGAACCTAGCCCATATCAAGGGGAAGAAATCTCTCCAGGGAGTCAACAGACCCTTCCTTCACCGTGACTCCCGCATCGGTCCATCAGAATGATCCTCCCTTCCCTGGAACATGGTCCCCTACACGAGGCGGCACCCTAAGACTCCTCGACCCTTAGCGGACTCCAGACGAAGGCTCTGGACTCCAGGCTTTACTCCCGCACCTAGGCCTCCATACCCAGGGCAGCAGGAACTCCAGGATAGTACCTCACCCCGGGCTAAAGGTACCCGAGATGGAACAGGAACACATGCACCCAGGCCGAAGGCACCTGGGCGTGGACCCCACTGGACATCAGCCCCCAGGCCAAATGTCTGCCCCTTTTATATGCTCTCCCGGCATGCACAGCAGGTTCCCCGCCCCGCTGTACTACTGCAAAGAGGGGACACAAAAGGCACAGCACTGTATCGGCGGTTCAACCCTAGCCTACCATGGCAGCGCTACCTGTAGGCCGCAGGGAACTGCACACCAATACTGTCCCCCGAGGACAAAATGGTCCATGAATCCTACAGAATTAGGGTGTTTGAGCCTATTTACCACTCAAACACTTCCCTTAAATTTAGCACCCCGCTACATTTTTATTTCAAAGTATTTTATTTTCCCACTAGCTTATCCATTAAATTTAATAATTTATTCCAGAAAGGGCATATTCTGGGGCATTCCCACCATATGTGTGGCATCGTGCCGTTGAGTTTCTGAGGTTCTTAATGACTTCCCGTACCTCTTCTGCTGAAAAGGGGGCCTCCAGCATATTTTTTTATTTTTTTTATGTTATTTTAAGTTATTTCCCTATCCACATTTGTTTGCAGAGCACTTGCCATGCTCTTAACAACATTTTGCTGCCATTTGCAGCCCTCTAGCCCTTTCCATTAATTTTTTAGAGCCTTTTTAGTCCTTAGAAGTCCGGGTCCCCATTGACTTCAATGGGGTTTGGGTTCGGGTTCGGGTTAAAGTTCGGTCCCGAACCCAAACTTTTTTCCGAAGTTCGGCTGAACCCCTTCGAACCCGAACATCCAGGTGTCCGCTCAACTCTAGTGACGTGTTATTGCCTCCACCAGCAGTCTACAACTGGAGTGGGCGGAGTAACTGGGTGGAGTGACTTGAGCAACTGTTGTGTGGTTGGAGTGGCTGGAGTAACTGTGAAAAGTGTTAAAAAGCTTAATATTTTAAAAAGTAGAAATAGTAGAAAAAAATTGAAGAAGAGCGGAACAATTTTTTCAAAAATGTTTTATTTTTTTCAAAATGATTTTTGTTTTAAAAAAATATATATTTTTTTTTAAATGATGTTTTTTTCAAAAACTTTATTTTTTTCAAAAATTATTATATATATATTTTTTAACCACTTAACGACCGCTCACTGTATATATACGTCGGCAAAATGGCACGGACAGGCACAATCACGTACCTGTACGTGACTGCCTTCGTATGGACCAATCGGACCCCCCTCCGGTACAGTAAGCAGTCGGTATCGCTCCGGGAGCAATCGGTGATGAGGGGACGGCCATTGGTTTCCGGCCACCCCCTCACGATCGCTCCCGGCGAATGAAACGCTTCCTCTGCCTGTGTAATGTAAACACAGGCAGAGGAAGTGATGTCATCTCTCCTGAGGCGCTCACATATACCGAGCGCCGTGGAGAGAAGATGTCAGGTTAGTGCACAAATACTACACTGACACATAGGCACACATAGAAACACGATCGCCCCCCCAGTCACCCCCAGATCACCCCCCAGATCACCCCCCAGCCCCCAGTCACAGTGTCACTGATTGCAGTGATCAGTAAATAAATGATCACTGCAAACAGTGACATTTGTAACTGTAAAAGTGTCAGGGCAGTTAGTGTAGGTCCCTTTAGGTCCAGGGTAGCCCTCTAACCCCCCCTAATAAAGGTTTAACCCCTTGATCGCCCCCAAGTAACCCTTTCACCCCCTAGCACCACTGTCACTAAGCGATCGTTTTTCTGATCGATGTATTAGCGTTGGTGATGCCGCTAGGTTATTTTTTTAGGTTCACCGCCAGGTTTTTATAGCATCAGGTACCCCCATATATTACCTAATAAAGGTTTAACCCCTTGATCACCCCCCAGGTAACCCTTTAACCCCATTTTGCCAGTGTCACTAAGCGATCGTTTTTCTGATCGCTGTATTAGGTATGCTGGTGCCGCTAAGTAGTCTGTGATTTTTTTAGGTTCGCCGCAAGGTTTTTATAGCGTCAGGTACCCCCTTATATTATCTAATAAAGGTTTTAACCCCCTGATTGCCCCTAGAGTTAACCCTTTCACCAGTGATCACCATAGAAGTGTCACTGGCGACACTGGTTAGCCAGTTAGTTATTTCGTTATTTAGGTTCCCCGTCAGGTTTTTATATAGTGTAAGGTACCCCCATATATTACCTAATAAAGGTTTTAACCCCCTGATTGCCCCTAGTTAACCCTTTCACCAGTAATCACTGTATAAGTGTTACAGGTGACGCTGGTTAGTTGGTTTGCTTTTTATAGTGTCAGGGCACCCGCCGTATATAACCCAATAAAGGTTTAACCCCCTGATCGCCCGGCGGGTGATATCAATTAGGTTTTAGCGTCAGAGTGGGTCTGCGTCACACCCCAGGCAGCGTCAGGTTAGTGCCAGTAGGGCTAACACCCATGCGTGAAACATACACCTCCCTTAGTGGTATAGTATCTGAACAGATCAATATCTGATCTGATCAGATCTATACTAGCGTCCCCAGCATTTTAGGGTTCCCAAAAACACAGTGTTAGCGGGATCAGCCCAGATACCTGCTAGCACCTGCGTTTTGCCCCTCCGTCCAGCCCAGGCCACCCAAGTGTAGTATCGATCGATCACTGTCACTTACAAAACACAACACACATAACTGCAGTGTTCGCAGAGACAGGCCTGATCCCTGCGACTCCAGTGCTGTAGGAGGAGGTGATTTCACCAACACAGTTAAAAAAAAGAGCATATATGCCGAAGCATGGGGGCAGCAGGGGCGGAGGAGCGATTTTGCTCCTAATGCCTCGTACATATGGTCGAAATTCCGACGGAGGCTTGCCCGTGGAAAAGTCCGACCATGTGTACGCGGTATAACTTTTGCGGGAGGATGCCCCCATGCTTCTGCATATATAAATGGCGCATGTATGCCCATCATTAGAAGTGGGTGAATGAAGGGAGGTATTCTAATGGTGGGCATACCCACCGATCAATCTCTTTTTTTCGTTCAGCCAATAGGCTGCATGAAAAAAAAGATTACAATACATGTCCAACAAGGACCAGCAACGTACTGGTATGTTGCTGAATTTTGAATGGTTATACCAGAATGATGCCTGTGAATTTAGGTATCATCTTGGTATCATTCTTTTCAGCCAGCGGCCGGCTTTCATGTAAAAGCAATTCTAGTGGCTAATTAGCCTCTGGACTGCTTTTACAAGCAGTGGGAGGGAATGCCCCCCCCCCCGGATATAAAAAGCGCCATTGGGAAAGCATTTTATCACACCGATCTTGGTGTGGTCAGATGCTTTGAGGGCAGAGGAAAGATCTAGGGTCTAATAGACCCCAGTTTTTTTAAAAAAAGAGTACCTGTCACTACCTATTGCTATCATAGGGGATATTTACATTCCCTGAGATAACAATAAAAATGATAAAAAAATTTAATATGGAAGGAACAGTTTAAAAATAAAATAAAAAAAGCAAAATTAATAATTAAAAAAAAGCACCCCTGTCCCGCCCTGCTCTTGCGCGCAAAGGCGAACGTAAGTGTCGGTCTGGCGTCATATGTAAACAGCAATTGCATCATGCATGTGAGGTATCACCGCGAAGGTCAGATCGAGGGCAGTAATTTTAGCAGTAGAGCTACTCTGTAAATCTAATGTGGTAACCTCTAAAGGCTTTTAACCACTTGAGACCCGCGCTATAGCCGAAAGACGGCTGCAGCGCGGCTCTCAAGTGCCGAGAGGACGTCCCCAGGACGTCCTTCTCTGTTTACATCCCGCCGCGCGCCGCCGAGGGCGCGCGGCGGGGAACAGCTGTGCGGCGCGCATCACGTGATGCCGAGGAGCGTGCCTGGCGGCCGCGATGTCCGCCAGGTACATTCGATCGGCAGTTACAGAAGCAGGACGTGGATCTCTGTGTGTAAACACAGAGATCCATGTCCTGTCAGGGAGAGAGGAGACTGATGCTGTGTCCCTTGTACATAGGGACACAGATCGGTCTCCTCCCCCAGTCAGTCCCCTCCCCCCACAGTAAGAATCACAAATAGGGAACATAGTTAACCCCTTCCCCGCCCCCTAGTGTTAACCCCTTCCCTGCCAGTCACATTTATACAGTAATCAGTGCATTTTTATAGCACTGTTCGCTGTATAAATGTGAATGGTCCCAAAATGGTGTCAAAAGTGTCCGATGTGTCCGCCATAATGTCGCAGTCACGATAAAAATTGCTGATCGCCGCCATTACTAGTAAAAAAAAATATTAATAAAAATGCTATAAAACTATCCCCTATTTTGTAGACGCTATCACTTTTGCGCAAACCAATCAATAAACGCTTATTGCGATTTTTTTTTGACCAAAAATATGTAGAAGAATACGTATCGGACTAAACTGAGAAAAAAAAACTTAAAAAAAAAAAAAATTGGGATATTTATTATAGCAAAAAGTAATAAATATTGTGTTTTTTTTTCAAAATCGTCGCTCTTTTTTTGTTTATAGCGCAAAAAATAAAAACCGCAGAGGTGATCAAATACCACCAAAAGAAAGCTCTATTTGTGGGAAAAAAAGGACGTCAATTTTGTTTGGGAGCCACGTCGCACGACCACGCAATTGTCATTCAAAGCGACGCAGTGCCGAAAGCTGAAATTTTGCCTGGGCAGGAAGGGGGTTATGTGCCCAGTAAGCAAGTGGTTAAAAAGCTTTTAAAAATGTATGTAGTTTGTCGCCACTGCGTGTTTGTGCGAAATTTTAAAGCATGTCGTGTTTGGTATCCATGTACTCGGCCTAAGATCATCTTTTTTATTTCATCAAACATTTGGGCAAGCTAGTGTGTTTTAGTGCATTAAAATTTAAAAAAGTGTATTTTTTCCCCAAAAAATGCGTTTGAAAAATCGCTGCGCAAATACTGTGTGAAAAAAAACTGAAACACCCACCATTTTAATCTGTAGGGCCTTTTCGTTAAAAAAATATATACTGTTTGGGGGTTCAATGTAATTTTCTTGCAAAAAAAAAAGTTTTCATGTAAACAAAAAGTGTCAGCAAGGGCTTTGTCTTCAAGTGGTTAGAAGAGTGGATGATGTGTGACATAAGCTTCCTAATGTTGTGTATAAAATGCCAGGACAGTTCAAAACCCCCCCGAATGACCCCATTTTGGAAAGTTGACATCGCAAGCTATTTGCTGAGAGGCATGTTGAGTCCATGGAATATTTTATATGTTGACAGAAGTTGCGGAAAATTTTCTTTTTTCTTTTTATTTTTTTTGCACAAAGTTGTCACTAAATGATATATTGCTAAAACATGCCATGGGCATATGTGGAATTACACCCCAAAATACATTCTGTTGCTTCTCCTGAGTACGGGGATACCACATGTGTGAGACTTTTTGGGAGCCTAGCCGCGTACAGGACCCCAAAAACCAAGCACCACCTTCAGGCTTTCTAAGGGTGTAAATTTTTGATTTCACTCCTCACTGCCTATCACAGTTTCGGAGGCCATGGAATGCCCAAATAGCACAAAACCCCCCCAAATGACCCCATTTTGGAAAGTAGACACCCCAAGCTATTTGCTGAGAGGTATGGTGAGTATTTTGCAGATCTCGCTTTTTGGCACAAAGTTTTGAAAATTTAAAAAAAAAAAAATTTCTTTCTTAATTTTCAAAAACAAATGAGAGCTGTAAAATACTCACCATGCCTCTCAGCAAATAGATTGGGGTGTCTACTTTCCAAAATGGGGTAATTTGGGGGGGTTTTGTGCTATTTTGGCATTTTATGGCCTTCAAAACTGTGATAGGTAGTGAGGAGTGAAATCAAAAATTTGTGCCCTTAGAAATCCCGAAGGCGGTGCTTGGTTTTCGGGGTCCCGTATGCGGCTAGGCTCCTAAACAGGCCCACACATGTGGTATCTCCATACTCAGGAGAAGCAGCAAAATGTATTTTGGGGTGCAATTCCACATATAACCATGACATGTGTGAGCAATATATCATTTAGTGACAACTTTTTGTAATTTTTTTATTTATTTTTTTTGTCATTATTCAATCACTTGGGACAAAAAAAATATTCAATGGGCTCAACATGCCTCTCAGCAATTTCCTTGGGGTGTCTACTTTCCAAAATGGGGGTCATTTGGGGGGGGGTTTGTACTGCCCTGCCATTTTAGCACCTCAAGAAATGAGATAGGCAGTCATAAATTAAAAGCTGTGTAAATTCCAGAAAATGTACCCTAGTTTGTAGACGCTATAACTTTTGCACAAACCAATAAATATACGCTTATTGACTTTTTTTTTACTAAAGACATGTGGCTGAATACATTTTGGCCTAAATGTATGACTAAAATTGAGTTTCCTCGATTTTTCTTATAACAAAATGTAGAAAATATCATTTTTTTTCAAAATATTCAGATTTTTTCCGTTTATATCGCAGAGGCAATCAAATACCATTAAAAGAAAGCTCTATTTGTGGGAAGAAAAGGACGCAAATTTTGTTTGGGTACAACATTGCATGTCTGCACAATTTCCAGTTAAAGCAGCGCAGTGCCAAATTGTGAAATCACCTCTGGTCATTATGGTCTGTATTGGTCCGGTCCTTAAGTGGTTAATTTATTATTTTTATTTTTCAAAAACTACTTTTTATTTTTTCATGGGGGGGGGTCATAAACAGCGGAAAACAGTATCCGTCGTATTACAGTACATAGTAGAGGTACATAGTAATTCATTTACAGATAACAGAATAAAAAGAGTAAGCAAAGTTGAACATTAGAAATGCCTTAGAGAAATAAGAGGCAACGTGTTTCAATGAATGTCAATGGATGGCGTGAGTTGCAAACAAATCGTCATATTGTGAAAACTATAAGGACAATGGCTTAGCCGTGGACATGTGTAGTGGCAGGAGGGATAGCTGAACGTTTTGATATAAAATGTGTGTAGGTGGGCTTGGTATATTACTTGCCTATGTAGTGTAAAAGTTGTGGGAGGAGTTAGGGTGGTAAATTTGGCTATAATAAGAATAAGAACTAGAAAAGCTACAATTTCTGGGGAAATTGTGTGACGTGTTCTTGCCTCCACCACTAGTCTACAACTGGAGTGGGAAGAGTAACTGGGTGGAGTGGCTTGAGAAACTGTTGTGTGGTTGGAGTGGCTGGAGTAACTGTGAAAAGTGTTAAAAAGCTTAATATTTTAAAAAGTAGAAATAGTAGAAAAAAAATGTAAGTCCCATCATTAGCTGAAAGAGCGGAACATTTTTTCTAAAATGTTTTTTTTTTCAATTTTTTTTTTTAATGATTTTTTTTTTTCAAAAATTATTTTTTATTTCAATTTTTTTTTAAATAAGTTTATAAAAAAAATGTTTTCAATATTTTTTTAGTTGATTTTTTTTTCAAAAATGATTTTTCTTTTTCATGTTTTTTTTTTTTCAAAAATGTTAAAATTTTTTAAAAAAATTTTTTGGGGAAAAAAGAAAAAATGTGAAAAAAAAAACATAAAAAAAGGAAGCAAAGTTGAACATTAGAAATGCCTTAGAGAAATAAGAGGCGACGTGCATTGTCTTTCCCCCCAGACACCCCAACTCGGAACATATTGTGTCCTGAGGGAAAGACAACACAGCCAACCTCCATGTTACAACAATTTGTGATACAGAAACTCCCCTCCGAGCTGTGTGGGAGGAGCTATAATTCCCTCAGCGTTGCCAAGGAAACCAATGTTTGTTTATGCAGCCTCTAACCACATGTCACAGGATTTTCAGCCTCTCCTGAATTCTTGCCATTCTTCAAACGGTCGTATTTTAAAAACTATAAATCCTACAACGAAGAGCTTTATATTGTGAGAATCACAAGACCCAGACCTACATTTTGATATATAGTATGTCTCTGAAATATTAAAATTGAAGGCACAGTCGCAGTTTAGAAATTGCCCTTTGAATTTGAAGTGGCTATAGGGGAGTTTCAATGAAAGTCAATGGGTGGCGTGAGTTGCAAACAAATCATCATATTGTGAAAACTGTAAGGACTATCGCTTAGCCGGGGACACGTGTAGTGGCAGCAGGGATAGCTGAACGTTTTGATATAAAATTTGTGTAGGTGGGTTTAAAAATGAGGGAGTGGTGGCAGGTTAGAAATCATGTCCTGATTTTTCAGATTTTGTCAGCTCACACTCTAGTTTCGCCATTCATTCCTATGGGACAAATTTCGCCGCAAAAACAACGATATTTCGTGAACGATTCGGCGAAACGTTCCACAAAGTAATAGCACACCATTCGAGAACAATCCGCACGTTTCGGTATATTACTTGTCTATGTAGTGTAAAAACTGTGGGAGGAGTTAGGGTGGTAAAATTTGCCTATAATAAGAATAATAATATATATGTGAGATAACAATAAGTGCTCTTGCTTTGCAAGAACACTTAACTAGAAAACCTACAATTTCTGGGGAAATTGTGTGACGTGTTCTTGCCTCCACCAGTAGTCTACAACTGGAGTGGGCGGAGTAACTGGGAGGAGTGGCTTGAGCAACTGTTGTGTGGTTGGAGTAACTGTGAAAAGTGTTAAAATGCTTAATATTTTAAAAAGTAGAAATAGTAGAACAAAATGTAAGTCACATCATTAGCTGAAAGAGCGGAATATTTTTTTCAAAAATGTTTTTTAAATGATTTATATAAAAAAAAATGTTTTCAATTTTTTTTTTTATTTTTTTTTTTTATTATTGATTTTTTTTTTCAAAAATTATTTTTATTTTTAATGGGTTTTTTTTACATTTTTTTCTACATTTTGAAAAAAAACATAAAAAAAAAAAAAAGTAAAGTTGAACATTAGAAATGCCTTAGAGAAATAAGAGGCACGTCGCCCCCCAGACACCCCAACTGGGAACATACTGTGTCCTGAGGGAAAGACAACACAGCCAACCTCCATGTTACAACAATTTGTGATACAGAAACTCCCCTCCGAGCTGTGTGGGAGGAGCTATAATTCCCCTCAGCGTTGCTAAGGAAACCAATGTTTGTTTATGCAGCCTCTAACCACAGGTCACAGTATTTTCAGCCTCTCCTGAATTTTTGCCATTCTTCAAACGGTCATATTTTAAAAACTATAAATCCTACAGCGAAGAGCTTTATATTGTGAGAATCACAAGACCCAGACCTACATTTTGATATATAGTATGTCTCTGAAATATTAAAATTGAAGGTACAGTCGCAGTTTAGAAATTGCCCTTTGAATTTGAAGTGTCTACAGGGGAGTTTCAATGAAAGTCAATGGGTGGCGTGAGTTGCAAACAAATCATCAAATTGTGAAAACTGTAAGGACTATCGCTTAGCCGGGGACACGTGTAGTGGCAGCAGGGATAGCTGAACGTTTTGATATAAAATTTGTGTAGGTGGGTTTAAAAATGAGGGAGTGGTGGCAGGTTAGAAATCATGTCCTGATTTTTCAGATTTTGTCAGCTCACACTCTAGTTTCGCCATTCATTCCTATGGGACAAATTTCGCTGCAAAAACAACGATATTTCGTGAACGATTCGGCGAAACGTTCCACAAAATAATAGCACACCATTCGAGAACAATCCACACGTTTCGGTATATTACTTGTCTATGTAGTGTAAAAACTGTGGGAGGAGTTAGGGTGGTAAAATTTGCCTATAATAAGAATAATAATATATATGTGAGATAACAATAAGTGCTCTTGCTTTGCAAGAACACTTAACTAGAAAACCTACAATTTCTGGGGAAATTGTGTGACGTGTTCTTGCCTCCACCAGTAGTCTACAACTGGAGTGGGCGGAGTAACTGGGAGGAGTGGCTTGAGCAACTGTTGTGTGGTTGGAGTAACTGTGTCACGTACCTGGTAGACGGGCCCAATGTGCAGGGAGCTGCTTCTCGTAGCCTCTGATTCACGAGGCCCTGGTAGAGGGAACAGGAGCTCGTGAGGGCAGAGGGCACAAGTGCCTGACTGGTAAGCTGAGTAGGGGCCTTGAGCAGAAGCTGTAGTCCACGGCAGGGTGCAGTAGTGGAACACTCGTGGCAGAGCAGCAGAGCAGGTGAGGGCAGACCGGGTCAAACACTGGCAGGCTGGTTCAGGTACAAAAGCGGGATCCAAAACGGGAGTCAGAGTCCAGGCCGGGTCAGTTCGTTGGGCAGGCAGAAATCAGGTTAGAGGGATAAGCAAAAGAGTCGTCAAGGCAAGCCGGGATCAGAAGGGCAGGCAGCAAACAGGATACACAGAGGGAAGCCGGATCAGGTAGGAAGTTCAGCAGCGGGGTATCAATCAGCAGGGGTCTCAGGAAACGCTGTAGACCAGACAGCACTGGGCAGCATGACAGGGGAGTTTAAATACCGATTCTGGCGCCAAGCGCCGTCACCGTGCGTGCGTGCGCGCTCCCGCGGGCGCGCGCACCCGTTGCGCTATCGCGCATGCGCATGCGCCAAACAGTTCCTCCAAAAGCAGGCATTCTTTTGATGCTGCTGTTGCGGGCAGATTATGTAAATGCCTTTCCTGACATTGCCCCCCTCCAACGGGCAGCCTCTGGATGCCCAACTGGGCCATCTTAACTGGGTGGGATCTTTTGAAGGCCAGAATTAGTCTCTCTGCGTGGATGTTAGTCTCTGGTTCCCAGGAATTTTCTTCTGGGCCATAGCCCTTCCATTTTACCAAGTACTGGGTTTGGTTGCGCCTCCTCCTGCAGTCTAGGATGGATTCGACCTCGAACTCCTCCTCCCCATTGATTAGTACTGGTTCTGGGGGGCCTATACCCCGATTGGAGAATGGATCTGGAACTGCAGGTTTGAGTAGGGCCACATGGAACACCGGGTGTATCCGGAAGGATTCCGGCAGTTTCAACTCATAAGCCACATCGTTAATCCGTCTTAAAACAGGGAAGGGGCCCACAAATTTGGGGCCCAATTTCTTGGAAGGGCATGCTAATTTCAAGTTCACCGTGGACAGCCAGACTTGGTCTCCGGGCACTAGGTTAAGCTCCCCCCTCCTCCTCCTGTCGAATATCTCTTTGTTATATTTCTGGGTTCTTGCCATTGTTTCTTGTAGTAGTTTGTTGTTATCGTTAAAGAAGTTCAGAGTCTCTTGGGCGGCTGGAACTGCACATTCCGGTATATTATTGGATAGGAACAAGGGGTGGAAACCGTAGTTTGCGAAAAAGGGGGACTGTTTGGTAGCTGAGTGGACAGAGTTGTTGTACGCAAACTCGGCAAGAGGTAGTAAGGGTACCCAATCGTCCTGAGAAAAGCCTGAGAAACAGCGTAGATATTGTTCGAGCGTCTGATTGGTTCGTTCAGTCTGCCCATTGGTCTGCGGGTGATAAGCCGAAGAAAGGCACAGGTCAATTTTTAAGGATCCACAAAGTGCTCTCCAAAATCTGGACGTAAACTGCACTCCTCGATCGGATACGATGTTTGAAGGGATACCGTGCAGCCTTACTATTTCCTTGATGAACAGTTTTGCGGTTTCAGGAGCGGAAGGTGTGCCTCTCATAGGCAAAAAATGGGCCATTTTGGATAGTCTGTCTACTACCACAAAAATGGTAGTGCAGTCTTCGGATGGAGGTAACTAAACAATAAAATCCATGGAAATCATTCTCCAGGGTCTTTCTGGAATGGGTAGGGGTTTTAATAGTCCCCATGCTTTGGCCTTGCTGCCCTTGTTTCGGGTGCAAACGGCGCATGAATCCACGTAGTCTCTACAGTCCTTCAATAGGCAAGGCCACCAAAACATGCGCTGAAGAAGTTCAGATGTCTTGCGGATCCCGAAATGGCCAGCCAGTTCATGGTCGTGGCAAGACTTAAGGACCTTGACTCGTGCTTGTTGAGGTACGAAAATCCTGTCCTGGAACCACAGCAGGTCATTTCTCCGCTGTAAGGTAACGTCCGGTAGGTGTAATTCACTTGTGTAAGCTCGTTTGATCTGAGATAGTACGTCTTCTTGTAATAAAAGAAAGTTTCCAGGCGTCAGGATGGTGTCCGGGAGTGATGAGGTTTGAGGTTCACTGAACATCCGGGAAAGTGCATCAGGTTTTGTGTTCTTCGACCCGGGCCTGTAAGTAATGTGAAATGAGAACCTGGTAAAAAAAAGTGCCCACCTAGCCTGACGTGGTCTCAGTCTCTTGGCGGTTTTCAAGTACTCCAGGTTCTTGTGGTCTGTGTAGACCAAAATGGGGTGTGCTGCCCCCTCCAGCAAGTAGCGCCATTCCTCCAGTGCTGCCTTAATTGCGAGTAATTCTCTGTCCCCGACATCATAGTTTCTTTCTGCTTCGGACAATTTACGAGAAAAGAAAGCTACAGGGTGTAACAGGGCCTTGGGACCCTGCCTCTGGGAGAGTACTGCTCCCACGGCAATCTCTGAGGCGTCGACTTCTAGGGTATAGGGCAGGGCTGGGTCTGGGTGTCTTAGGACAGCGGCTGAGATGAACTGACCCTTGAGGGTAGAGAAGGCAGCCTGAGCCTCAGGGGTCCAGTTGAAGCGTGTGCCTTGTTTTGTCAGGCTGGTGATGGGGGCGATGATGGTGGAAAAACCCTGGATAAATTTGCGATAGAAATTCGCGAACCCCACAAACCGCTGGATCCCTTTCTTGTCCGTAGGGGCTGGCCAATCCAGGATGGCGGAGACCTTTTGTGGGTCCATCTTGATGCCTTCCACGGAGATAATCAGCCCTAAGAATTGGATGCTTTGCTGCTCGAAGACACATTTTTCAGGCTTCGCATACAGACCGTGTTGACGGAGTCGGGTTAGTACCTTCCCAACATGTTCCCGATGGATGGACAGAGAGGGAGAGAAAATTAGGATGTCGTCTAGATAGACGATAACGAACAGGTCAAGATAGTCTCTGAAGGCCTCATTCACAAAATGTTGAAATGTAGCTGGGGCGTTGCATAGACCGAAGGGCATCACACGGTATTCAAAATGCCCGAATCGGGTACGGAAGGCGGTCTTCCATTCATCCCCGCTTTGAATCCGGACTAGGTTGTAGGCCCCACGTAGGTCTAATTTGGTGAATATAGAAGCGGTTCCGAGTCTCTGGAAGAGTTCAGGCACCAGAGGAAGGGGGTAACGATTCTTGATCGTAATCTTGTTAAGCTCACGGTAGTCTATGCAAGGGCGTAGTGAGTGGTCCTTCTTCTCGACAAAGAATATCCCCGCTCCTGCCGGTGAGGTGGAAGGGCGGATGAACCCTTTTTTCAGATTATCATCAATGTAAGTTTTGAGAGTCCCCAGCTCCAATTCGGTCAGCGGGAAGATCCTCCCGAACGGTACCTCTGCCCCAGGGAGGAGTTCAATCGGGCAGTCGTAGGGCCTGTGTGGGGGTAATGTCTCTGCACCTTTCTTGCTGAATACATCCAGAAAGGTGTGGTATGCTTTGGGGACGGATTGGCGGGTCTCGGTATCAGCATCGAGACACAGTAATGAAGAAGGCGTATCAGTGTTTTTCGATAGGCAATGCTGGCGGCAATAAGGAGAGCGGAAGCTGATCTTTCCAGTAGTCCAGTCAATCTTGGGGTTGTGAGCCCTCAGCCATGGCATACCCAGTATAATGGGAAATAAGGGGGACTCAATAATGTCCAGGCAAAGCCATTCCCGGTGGCTATTGGAGATGATTGTGTCCAGAGGGGCCGTCTCCTGGGTAACAGGCCCGGATTTGATGGCTGATCCGTCGGCCAGATGGATGGATAGGCCCTTAGCTCTGGGTTGTAGGGGGATTCGGAACTTGCTGGAGAAAGATGCATCCATAAAGCCGCTACACGCTTCGGAGTCAATTAGGGCGGTAGCTTGGATATTCCCTCCTGGAAGCTGTAGGGAAATTGAAACAGCCAGATGAGTTGCGTTATCAAATGAAACAGGTGAGCAGGTAGAATAAACAGAGGAAGACTTACGGGACTTGGCGGGGGAGGACCTCACGTAGTGTCCCGGTTCGCCACAGTACAGGCAGAGGTTGTTGTTCCGCCGGCGTTGACGCTCCTCGGGAGTAAGCGAGGGTCGAAGCAAACCAAGCTGCATGGGCTCTGGAACGTCGGTGGGCGTATGAGCGAACGCCGGAGGAGCGGAGTGAGGAAGGTTTGGGTTAAACACACGGGGAAGCATCCAGACAGGGCGAGAAGGGCCCGTGGTGCGTTCTGCCCTTCGTTCCCTTAGCCGTCTGTCGATTTGGGTAGCCTGCAGAATCAGAGCGTCAAGCGTTGCGGGGATGCCCACCCGGGCCAGTTCATCCTTAAGAGGTTCCGAGAGGCCTAGGCGGAACTGGTGACGCAGGGCAGCGTCATTCCAGTTAGTATCCGCGCTCCAACGCCGGAATTCGGACTCGTAATCTTCCACGGCCCTGCGGCCTTGTTGTAGGGAGCATAATGCGGCTTCTGCAGTGGCCGCCTGAAGGGGGTCCTCATAGAGGAGGTCCATTGCTTGAAGGAAGGAACTTAGCAGGTCCAGGCAGATGTCCTTGTGTTCCAAGAGACGATGGGCCCACGTCTGGGGTTCTCCTGAAAGTAGGGAAATGACAAAACCCACCTTGGTGGATTCAAGCGAGAATGTCCGGGGCTGTAACGCAAAGAACAGTTCGCAGGCGTTACGGAAGGCCCTGTATTTGCTGCGGTCCCCCGAGAATCTTTCCGGAGTGGGGACCCTAGGTTCTGGTGGCAGCATTACCACAGATGGTGCAGGAGAAGTTCCAGAGGCCGGGGTGGATAAGGTCCGGACTTGTTCCTCCAGACGGGTGTACCCCTCTTGCAAACTTCTGACGGCCGAGGTAAGTCCGTCCAGGTGGCGGCACAAGTCCTCCATTGGAGAGGCTCCCTGCGTGGGCTCGGACATGGCTGTCTGGTACTGTCACGTACCTGGTAGACGGGCCCAATGTGCAGGGAGCGGCTTCTCGTAGCCTCTGATTCACGAGGCCCTGGTAGAGGGAACAGGAGCTCGCGAGGGCAGAGGGCACAAGTGCCTGACTGGTAAGCTGAGTAGGGGCCTTGAGCAGAAGCTGTAGTCCACGGCAGGGTGCAGTAGTGGAACACTCGTGGCAGAGCAGCAGAGCAGGTGAGGGCAGACCGGGTCAAACACTGGCAGGCTGGTTCAGGTACAAAAGCGGGATCCAAAACGGGAGTCAGAGTCCAGGCCGGGTCAGTTCGTTGGGCAGGCAGAAATCAGGTTAGAGGGATAAGCAAAAGAGTCGTCAAGGCAAGCCGGGATCAGAAGGGCAGGCAGCAAACAGGATACACAGAGGGAAGCCGGATCAGGTAGGAAGTTCAGCAGCGGGGTATCAATCAGCAGGGGTCTCAGGAAACGCTGTAGACCAGACAGCACTGGGCAGCATGACAGGGGAGTTTAAATACCGATTCTGGCGCGCACACGCATGCGCCGAACAGTTCCTCCAAAAGCAGGCATTCTTTTGATGCTGCTGTTGCCGGGCAGATTATGTAAATGCCTTTCCTGACAAACTGTGAAAAGTGTTAAAATGCTTAATATTTTAAAAAGTAGAAATAGTAGAACAAAATGTAAGTCACATCATTAGCTGAAAGAGCGGAATATTTTTTTCAAAAATGTTTTTTAAATGATTTATATAAAAAAAATGTTTTCAATTTTTTTTTTTATTATTTTTTTTTATTATTGATTTTTTTTTCAAAAATTATTTTTATTTTTAATGGGTTTTTTTTACATTTTTTTCTACATTTTGAAAAAAAAAACATAAAAAAAAAAAAAAAGTAAAGTTGAACATTAGAAATGCCTTAGAGAAATAAGAGGCACGTCGCCCCCCAGACACCCCAACTGGGAACATACTGTGTCCTGAGGGAAAGACAACACAGCCAACCTCCATGTTACAACAATTTGTGATACAGAAACTCCCCTCCGAGCTGTGTGGGAGGAGCTATAATTCCCCTCAGCGTTGCCAAGGAAACCAATGTTTGTTTATGCAGCCTCTAACCACAGGTCACAGTATTTTCAGCCTCTCCTGAATTTTTGCCATTCTTCAAACGGTCATATTTTAAAAACTATAAATCCTACAGCGAAGAGCTTTATATTGTGAGAATCACAAGACCCAGACCTACATTTTGATATATAGTATGTCTCTGAAATATTAAAATTGAAGGCACAGTCACAGTTTAGAAATTACCCTTCAAATTTGAAGTGGCTAGAGGGGAGTTTCAATGAATGTCAATGGATGGCGTGAGTTGCAAACAAATCATCATATTGTGAAAACTGTAAGGACTATCGCTTAGCCGGGGACACGTGTAGTGGCAGCAGGGATAGCTGAACGTTTTGATATAAAATTTGTGTAGGTGGGTTTAAAAATGAGGGAGTGGTGGCAGGTTAGAAATCATGTCCTGATTTTTCAGATTTTGTCAGCTCACACTCTAGTTTCGCCATTCATTCCTATGGGACAAATTTCGCCGCAAAAACAACGATATTTCGTGAACGATTCGGGGAAACGTTCCACAAAGTAATAGCACACCATTCGAGAACAATCCACACGTTTCGGTATATTACCTGTCTATGTAGTGTAAAAACTGTGGAAGGAGTTAGGGTGGTAAAATTTGCCTATAATAAGAATAATAATATATATGTGAGATAACAATAAGTGCTCTTGCTTTGCAAGAACACTTAACTAGAAAACCTACAATTTCTGGGGAAATTGTGTGACGTGTTCTTGCCTCCACCAGTAGTCTACAACTGGAGTGGGCGGAGTAACTGGGAGGAGTGGCTTGAGCAACTGTTGTGTGGTTGGAGTAACTGTGAAAAGTGTTAAAATGCTTAATATTTTAAAAAGTAGAAATAGTAGAACAAAATGTAAGTCACATCATTAGCTGAAAGAGCGGAATATTTTTTTCAAAAATGTTTTTTAAATGATTTATATAAAAAAAATGTTTTCAAATTTTTTTTTTATTATTTTTTTTTATTATTGATTTTTTTTTTCAAAAATTATTTTTATTTTTAATGGGTTTTTTTTACATTTTTTTCTACATTTTGAAAAAAAAACATAAAAAAAAAAAAAAAGTAAAGTTGAACATTAGAAATGCCTTAGAGAAATAAGAGGCACGTCGCCCCCCAGACACCCCAACTGGGAACATACTGTGTCCTGAGGGAAAGACAACACAGCCAACCTCCATGTTACAACAATTTGTGATACAGAAACTCCCCTCCGAGCTGTGTGGGAGGAGCTATAATTCCCCTCAGCGTTGCCAAGGAAACCAATGTTTGTTTATGCAGCCTCTAACCACAGGTCACAGTATTTTCAGCCTCTCCTGAATTTTTGCCATTCTTCAAACGGTCATATTTTAAAAACTATAAATCCTACAGTGAAGAGCTTTATATTGTGAGAATCACAAGACCCAGACCTACATTTTGATATATAGTATGTCTCTGAAATATTAAAATTGAAGGCACAGTCACAGTTTAGAAATTACCCTTCAAATTTGAAGTGGCTAGAGGGGAGTTTCAATGAATGTCAATGGATGGCGTGAGTTGCAAACAAATCATCATATTGTGAAAACTGTAAGGACTATCGCTTAGCCGGGGACACGTGTAGTGGCAGCAGGGATAGCTGAACGTTTTGATATAAAATTTGTGTAGGTGGGTTTAAAAATGAGGGAGTGGTGGCAGGTTAGAAATCATGTCCTGATTTTTCAGATTTTGTCAGCTCACACTCTAGTTTCGCCATTCATTCCTATGGGACAAATTTCGCCGCAAAAACAACGATATTTCGTGAACGATTCGGGGAAACGTTCCACAAAGTAATAGCACACCATTCGAGAACAATCCACACGTTTCGGTATATTACTTGTCTATGTAGTGTAAAAACTGTGGGAGGAGTTAGGGTGGTAAAATTTGCCTATAATAAGAATAATAATATATATGTGAGATAACAATAAGTGCTCTTGCTTTGCAAGAACACTTAAATAGAAAACCTACAATTTCTGGGGAAATTGTGTGACGTGTTCTTGCCTCCACCAGTAGTCTACAACTGGAGTGGGCGGAGTAACTGGGAGGAGTGGCTTGAGCAACTGTTGTGTGGTTGGAGTAACTGTGAAAAGTGTTAAAATGCTTAATATTTTAAAAAGTAGAAATAGTAGAACAAAATGTAAGTCACATCATTAGCTGAAAGAGCAGAATATTTTTTTCAAAAATGTTTTTTAAATGATTTATATAAAAAAAATGTTTTCAATTTTTTTTTTTATTATTGATTTTTTTTTTCAAAAATTATTTTTATTTTTAATGTTTTTTTTTTTACATTTTTTTCTACATTTTGAAAAAAAAACATTTTAAAAAAAAAAAAAGTAAAGTTGAACATTAGAAATGCCTTAGAGAAATAAGAGGCACGTCGCCCCCCAGACACCCCAACTGGGAACATACTGTGTCCTGAGGGAAAGACAACACAGCCAACCTCCATGTTACAACACTTTGTGATACAGAAACTCCCCTCCGAGCTGTGTGGGAGGAGCTATAATTCCCCTCAGTGTTGCCAAGAAACCAATGTTTGTTTATGCAGGCTCTAACCACAGGTCACAGTATTTTCAGCCTCTCCTGAATACTAATAGGACTGTTGCTTAGCCGTGGACATAGGTAGTGGCAGCAGGGATAGCTGAACGTTTTGATATAAAATGTGTGTAGGTGGGCTTGAAAATGAGGGAGTGGTGGCAGGTTAGAAATCATGTCCTGATTTTTCAGATTTTGTCAGCTCCCACTCTAGTTTCACCATTCATTCCTATGGGACAAATTTTGCCGCAAAAACGACGATATTTCGTGAACGATTCGGCGAAACGTTCCACAAAGTAATAGCACACCAATCGGGAACAATCCGCACGTTTCGGTATACAGTTGCAATAAAAAGTATGTGAACCCTTTGGAATGATATGGATTTCTGCACAAATTGGTCATAAAATGTGAACTGATCTTCATCTAAGTCACAACAATAGACAATCACAGTATGCTTAAACTAATAACACACAAATAAATAAATGTTACCATGTTTTTATTGAACACACCATGTAATCATTCACAGTGCAGGTGGAAAAAGTATATGAACCCCTAGACTAATGAGATCTCCAAGAGCTAATTGGAGTGAGGTGTCAGCCAACTGGAGTCCAATCAATGAGATGATATTGGAGGTATTGGTTATCGCTGCCCTGCCCTCTAAAAAACACACACTAGTTCAGCGTTTGCTTTTCACAAGAAGCATTACCTGATGTGAATGATGCCTCGCACAAAAGAGCTCTCAGAAGACCTACGATTAAGAATTGTTGACTTGCATAAAGCCGGAAAGGGTTATAAAAGGATCTCCAAAAGCCTTGCTGTTCATCAGTCCACAGTAAGACAAATTGTCTATAAATGGAGAAAGTTCAGCACTGCTGCTACTCTCCCTAGAAGTGGGCGTCCTGTAAAGATGACTGCAAGAGCACAGCGCAGACTGCTCAATGAGGTGAAGAAGAATCCTAGAGTGTCAGCTAAAGACTTACAAAAGTCTCTGGCATAAGCTAAAATCCCTGTTAGCGAATCTACGATACGTAAAACACTAAACAAGAATAGATTTCATGGAAGGATACCACCGAGGAAGCCACTGTTGTCCAAAAAAAACATTGCTGCTCGTTTACAGTTTGCACAAGTTTGAACCTGGATGTTCCACAGCAGTACTGGCAAAATATTCTGAGGACAGATGAAACCAAAGTTGAGTTGTTTGGAAGAAACACACAACAATATGTGTGGAGAAAAAGAGGCACAGCACACCAACATCAAAACCTTATCCCAACTGTGAAGTATGGTGGTGGGGGCAGAATGGTTTGGGGCTGCTTTGCTGTGTCAGGGCCTGGACAGATTGCTATCATCGAAGGAAAAATGAAATTCCAAGTTTATCAAGACATTTTGCAGGAGAACTTCAGGCCATCTGTCCACCAGCTGAAGCTCAACAGAAGATGGGTGTTGCAACAGGATAACGACCCAAAGCATAAAAGTAAATCAACAACAGAATGGCTTAAGCAGAAGAAAATACGCCTTCTGGAGTGGCCCAGTCAGAGTCCTGACCTCAACCCAATTGAGATGCTCAAGAAAGCGATTCACACCAGAGATCCCAAGAATATTGCTGAACTGAAACAGTTCTGTAAAGAGGAATGGTCAATAATTACTCCTGACCGTTGTGCACGTCTGATCTGCAACTAGAGGAAATGTTTGGTTGAAGTTATTGCTGCCAAAGGAGGTTCAACCAGTTATTAAATCGAAGGTTTCACATACTTTTTCAACCTGCACTGTGAATGTTTACATGGTGTGTTCAATAAAAACATGGTAACTTTTAATTATTTGTGTTATTAGTTTAAGCAGACTGTGATTGTCTATTGTTGTGATTTAGATGAAGATCAGATCACATTTTATGACCAATTTGTGCAGATATCCATATCATTCCAAAAGGGTTCACATACTTTTTATTGCAACTGTATTACTTGTCTATGTAGTGTAAAAGCTGTGGGAGGAGTTAGGGTGGTAAATTTGGCTATAATAATAATAATAATAATAATATATATGTGAGATAACAATAAGTGCTCTTGCTATGCAAGAACACTTAACTAGAAAAGCTACAATTTCTGGGGAAATTGTGTGAAGTGTTCTTGCCTCCACCAGTAGTCTACAACTGGAGTAGGCGGAGTAACTGGGTGGAGTGGCTTGAGTAACTGTTGTGTGGTTGGAGTGGCTGGAGTAACTATGGAAAGGTTGGACTGGGCAGAGTAACTTTATGGAGTGGGAAGAGTGACTGTGTGGAGTGTTTGAAGTGAGTTAAGATAGTAAACATTACACTAATCAATTGCTTGATCAAATTTAAAAAGTGCACAAGTGCTAATGATGTAGAAGTTAGAAAGATCAGTAAATGACTTTGTTGGACACAAATTTAAGGGTTACCAGGATTTATTCCGCCCCGGCCAAAGCGTAGCACCTGATGGACTTGCGTCCCAAAATCAAGTGTCAAAAACAGTTTACACAGTGTACATATAATTTCAATATATTGCGTCACAAGAAAACAGGTGGTATATTTCCGTTATACATTGTATTAACCTTTTGAACAGTCAACCGTTTGAACTTTTTGAATACCAGGCAATTCATTAAAGCATATACTTTAAACCCTTGCAAAGTATCCGTTTCTCTGCAGGTTTTCTCCTTGCGGTTTCTTTATCTGTCTTACTAATCAGCAAGCAGGCTATAGCACAGGAAGGAGAGGGTGAGTGTGATGAGGACAGATGTCTGTGATGGGAGGGGGGGAGTGAGTGAGTTCAGTGTCTAACCGCAGTTTTTACAAGTACACCGAACACGAGATATAGAGAATGATTTTTAGCTAATTGTGAATGGGCCCACATAACTATGGCCACATAAACTGACCCTCATTACCACTTTATTCCCCCCTTTGATCATAATCATAGCGATATGAGTGAGATTAAGCATCACTAAATAACATACAGTTTTTGTTTTTTTGTTTTTTTAAATGGGCCAGAGCCCAACGTGATTGGGAGTCTATTTAATCCTGGGGAGTTAGTGGCTGATACTTCCACATAGCCATAATATGGGTTACAGTCTTTCTTTCTACAGTGGCCTCAATGAAACACTGGATCATTCTAGTCCCAAGAGGAATCAGACAGGGCAGCAGCAGGCATGCTACAAGTATTACTACAACGATTCCCAATATGGCCTTTAACCCTAATGTACTGGGGAACCAATCCCCGAACCAGCTACCAGCATTTAACCCATCCCATGTCTGGACTGGCACATGGACTAACTTTTTCATCCTATCTGTGATTTCGACGTCTTTTCCCGTGTTATCCACTTCTAAGCAACAATTACTCAGATTACATTTTCCACAGACCCCACTCTAAGCGGCTAGTCTAAGGCAAGTCTGTTCTGATAAACATAAGTGCGTAAGTTAGTTCCTTGTTTAGCAAGCAGACTTAAGGCAGTAGCAGTTTCATTCCTCATTTACACAACTAGGTCCCATTTTCCCTGACCAGATAAACCTATCATTTGTCAAATACTCTCTCTTCCATGTTAACCCTCCACACCCTCTCCTGGGGAAGTGGTTGAGGTTGATGGCAGAACCCACCTCAAAAATCAGGCTTGCTGCAGTACTTGGGTTGGTGATCAGGGTACAGTTTATCAGCTTACCGGTGGAACTAAATCTCCGAACAGTTAGCCAGGTTTTATAGGGTGTATAAGTGGGGTCATAACAGGTTACCTGATTCTCAACAGTGCACATTGAATAGGCAGTCCCACTATGCATGCAGGTACCAGTTACTGTGCCCTTGCACTAATAATGAGAGTGCCACAGTAACATCTTGGTAGTTATGGATCTCACTCTAGTGGTTATTATGCAAGGGTCACATGAGTCACCCTCCCCCTTTTTAGCCTGGTCAGTATCACCGCTATGGCTATCAACAGTCTCATTATAAATATTTTAGTAAACATTACACCGATGAATATCCTCAAGCTTCAGCTAATGCGTAGACCAACCAGCGTCCGGGCTGTGGTTGGGGCAGAGCTAGTAGATGTCCTTTATCTTCCACCATGCATTGAGCCAGCAGCGTCCAGGGGTGTGCTGGCTGTAGGGCTGCAGACTGTCTATCTTCTGCCGTGTGTAGATTCAGCAGCTTCCAGTGGTGTGCTGAAAACAGGGCTGGAGTCCTTCCTTCTAATTTCTCTGGTCAATCTCAGTCTCAAAGGGTCTTGGGGATCTAATGTACTGTGCCAGGAGTCTGTGAGGTCAGCAGCTCGTTTCACCCTGACACCATGTCACCTCTGCCACCTTAATGGCTGTTGGGCTAGACAGTAGACAGTGTAAGGACCTCTCCATCTGGGCCCTAGTGGGGTTAGGTTCCACACTTTTACCAACACTGTATCTCCTGGTATAAATGGGTGGACTGGGTTTGACAAGCTTATGGGAAGTTTCTCCTGAACCCATTTCCCTACCATACAGTACCCCAAAGGGGGACAGATTTGTCCTCCTTGTTGGGGCACTCCGAATTCTCAGTAAAGCAATGGGCAACATCAAGGTCCATTTAATTTGGGTTTACTGACTGAGCTTGGCCAGTTGTGACTTGAGGGTGCAGTTCATTCGTTTCACTTTTCCAGAGCTTTGGGGTCTATATGCGGTGTGTAGTTTCCAAGTAATCTTAAGTGCTGTTGCTAATTCCTGGAGGCACTTGTGAACAAAGGCAGGGCCATTGTCTGAGCCTATGGCGGAGGGGATTCCATACCTGGGGATAATCTCTTGAGTCAGGCATTTCACCACTTCTTTTGAAGTCTCAGTCCGTGTGGGCCATGCCTCTACGCAGCCTGAATAAGTACAAATGTCTACTAGCAAATATTTGTATCCACCTGCAGGGGGCATGACAGTGAAGTCAACCATCAATTCTTTCATTGGTGAGGCTCCTACAGCTTGTACTCCAGGGGGTGGTATAGGTCCCTGTCTTGGGTTATTGCGGGCGCACTCTACACATCTGCTGGATGTGGCTTGTGCCAATGTGGGTAGCCGGGGAATATGAAAATGTCTCTCTAGGGCCTTCTCAATGGCTGTTTTTCCCATGTGTGTCCCTTTGTGAAATTCTGTCACTAGCTCAGTTGCTACAGCAGCTGGGACAACAATTCTCCCATCCTGCAGTTGATACAACTGGTCTTCCCGATACTCCCCAGGTTCTGTCTCTATCCATTCCTGTTCTGCCTTCATGTAAATTGGATCCCATTCAGAAAGTGGGACATTATCTGTCGTAGGGGTTGTTGAAATGCTGCATCTCTGGCTGCTTGATCTGCTTTCTTATTTCCTCTAGCCACTCGGGAGTCTCCCTTCTAATGGCCCCGACAGTGGATCACTGCGACTTCAGAGAGGGCCCATACTGCCTCTAACAGTTCTAGTATTTCTGTTCCATATTTGATGCTCTTCCCTCCAGATGTAATAAGTCCCCTCTCCTTATACAGGGCCCCATGTGCATGAAGGGTCAGGAAGGCATATTTGGAGTCTACATAGACATTCAGTTTTAGTCCCGCAGCCAGTTGTAATGCTCTGGTCAGTGCAATCAGTTCTGCTTTCTGTGCTTAGGTTCCGTGCGATAAGGCTCCTGCCTCTATCACTGCCTCCTGTGTGACAACTGCACAACCATGCATAGCGGACCCCATCTTTTACAAAACTGCTACCGTCAGTGAAGTACTCAACGCCTGGCTTTTCCAAGGGGCTGTCTTTCAAGTCTGGTCGGCTTGCACATACTTCATCCATTACCTGGAGACAGTCATGTGTTAGGGGCTCTGGTGAGGTGGGGAGCAGAGTGGCTGGGTTCAAAGTGTTGACAGTCTCTAAATGGATTCAAGGATTTTCACACAGCATGGCCTAGTATTTAACCATTCGACTGTTAGTGAACCAGTGATTTCCCTTGTAATCCATTAATGCCTTACTTGGTGTGGGACTTGGACATAAGTTTCCTGACCCAATGACAACTTGTCAGCTTCGGCCACAAGGAGGGCTGTTGCTGCGATGGCCCGCAGGCAGGGTGGCCAGCCCTGAGCTACAGTGTCCAGAAAGGTATGCTACATGGCACTACCACAATCCCAAGTATTGTGTCAGGACTCCTACTGCTATCCCTTGTTTTTCACTGACATACAAATAGAAGACTTTCTGGCTGTCTGGCAGGCCTTGTGCGGGGGCCTGCGTTAGAGAAACCTTAATGTCTTGGAATGCTCTGTTTTGTTGTTCTTCCCATTGAAAGGGTTCCTTTTCCCCCCTTTGTGGATTCATAGAGGGGTCTGGCTTTTGTGGCAAAGTCCGGTATCCAGATTTGACAAAATCCTGCTGCCCCCAGGAACTCACGCCCTTGCCGTCTGGTAGTTGGGGTGGGGATCTGACAAACAGCTTTTTTTTTCTGCCTTCTCCCAATTGTCTCTGTCCTTGCAATACTTTGAACCCCAGGTATTTTACAGTCTCTTGGCACAATTGTGCCTTTTTCCGGGATACCTTATAACCTGCCTCCCACAATAGTTGCAACAGTTCATTAGTGACTTGAAGACACTCTTAATTCTGTGTCTCTTCTCAGTACTAAAAACAGTCAATAAAGGTTGGTGACAGTCACATCAGGTAGGGTTATGGGTCTGAATTATTGACCGAAGCAAATCCGTCATGGCTTGGGGCTTCTCAGAGTAGGCAGGGTTATGAGTCTTCCAATTCAGTAAATGTTGTTGTCGCAAAGGGGGTGTAAACTAGAGTCCGTTGTCCCCCCCCCCCACCGCCTGTTCTCTTAGGGCCATTTGCATAGGTATGTTGAAAGACGGGGCAAGGGTCCGGCCACTTGCATTGAGATTCCTCGGAGTGGAAGTGGACACTTGACTGGGAGGCCCATTGGCTGCTACTAAGTTCCCTATTTCCATTCTACCTGTACCCAGGGTGTTACAGTTAGGAGTATTAATAGGAGTATGTTTACTGAGATTAGGCATTGACAAACTTGATGAATCTGATTGAGGTGGACAACAACTTGAATCCTCTAGTCTACTGGATGGGGCATTTGGACATGGCTCCAATTGGTACCTGTCTGAGGCTCGTCCCTCTACACATGGGGGGGGAGGGGCTGATCTATCTCTTCGGGTTGAGCATATATGTGTCTTGTTTGTTTAGTTGGTGGTAATACTCTTGTCATAACCATAATTCTGCACTGTTCCTCTTTTGCGGCTTGTATCCACTTCGGATCCCTATCTATAACCTTCCTCCAACAGTCTATGTATGGGATCTGGTCATTTTTCTGTGAGTCTGACCTAATATTCTCAAATAACCGGTCAATGGTCTCTAAGTCAAAAGTTCCCTGCGGGGGCCACCGCGTTCCATAGCGGGGCCAATCTTTCTCACACAATGTTGCCAATTTCTTAGGAATACGTTTTAAATTGCAGTCCTAAGAAAATCCCTTCCTGAAATTGGAGATTATGGACTGTAGGGGAGATTCAACACTATATTTCCCGCCCATATTTGTAACCTAAGGACACCAAGACAGACACAGAGGGTAGGGTAAAGTTTAAGAATTCAGTAAGGGGTCTGAATCCTCGAAAAGAAGGAAGCGTTGTCTATTGTCCCTATCAGTGGCTCAGACGCAGTCTCCTGGCCGAGAAACGCACTTACACGAGGTCCGCACTCGTTTCGCCACAAAGTGACGTCTCATACACACACATCAATTATACCAGACTCTCCCACCCAAAAATTACTGACTGACTGAGGATTTGTCCGAGGTCTACACAATCATCCGGACGGACTTTCCTCTCGGAAGGTGATCTGGCTTCCCTTCTCTCGATACATCGAGAGGCTGGCTATCTGACTGTTATCCAAAATTAAAAGTAAAAAAACTCTCACCTGTTCCTGTTGGAGCTCCAACTATCTATTTCTTGGGTTCCCAGGTCGTTCACGCTACCAAGGTCATCCACAGCAGGCCGCCAAATGGGACACAGCGCAGTCTCCTAGATGAACAGTTCTAGAGGGCGCCTTTTGAGACTACGATATAGCCCACAGGGCTGGCCTCTTGGACCACTCCTTGTAGGTTTGGTGGAAATGTGTGTGGTGGATATTTTGAATATTTCATATCCTGGACTCTAAATAATCCACCATGCCCCCAACGGACACATGTATATATGTATCTATGTAGCACTACCCCTGTAGGAGCTGCTGGTTTCACTGAATTTAGAATAGCCCCCCAATCATTGGGAACAGGGCGCTGCATGTATATATATATGTAGGTGGACGGGTAAAATTGGTTTATGAGTTTACTGAAATATATATTTTCTGTGAGGGAGAGCCCCCCTCACAAAGGTCTTATCATCTCCTGTCTGTTGGGAACCCAAAATAGGTTTCAGGTGATACTTAGAGGTGTTAAATTATCCTTTTGTCTTGAAAGGAGCCAGTACAGACAGCAAGACTCCATCACGGCAGGGGCCCTTAACATGCTAATGTGGGAAGTGGTTAAACTGTACATCAAAGGGACACACCGTAGTCCTGAAGGCAGATCTGAACCTGCTAGGCAAAATGGCTTGAGATTTCAACCAATCCGGATCAGAGGGAACTTTGAACCAATCAGTATCTAGGCTTGAGTTTCAACCAATCAGTGTATAATGCAACTATAGACCTATAGGGTTACAGGGAGTTTTGGTACCTGGAGGGGGGTATAAATCAGTCAGGCAAAGCCATGGTTAGCTCTCTTAGAATGAGGACCTGACCCGAACAAGACATGGTGACGTAGTATCTCTCTCCCTCTCTCCCCCTCTCTCTCTCCCCCCCCCCTCTCCCCCCCTCTCTCCCTCTCTCTCCCTCTCCCTTTTTTAAGAAGATTAATCTTGCTTCTCTTTTGCTCTCTTGTTCCTATTTGTATTATCATGTAACATTGGTATCAGTTTTGTAATAGGTGGTATCATTTAGGTTGTAGTAATGTTCCTATTATGTATTGTCTAACATTGGTATCATCTTGCTATTAGGTGGTATCATTTCTGTATAAATAAATGTAATTGTTTTCTCTTTTTGCACCGCTATCATTTGATTTCATTTTATATAGACAAAAGGTTTTAATCACTTATTTTAATCATTTAAGCGAGGTATGAATATTTCCATAACACGTGCCAACTGTCTCGGCAGGTCACACCCGACATTCCCCCAATGGCCAATGCATCAACTTATGTAGAAGGCAGTCTGCAACTGGAGTAGGCGGAGTAACTGGGTGGAGTGGCTTGAGTAACTGTTGTGTGGTTGGAGTGGCTGGAGTAACTATGGAAAGGTTGGACTGGGCAGAGTAACTTTATGGAGTGGGCAGAGTAACTGTGTGGAGTGTTTGAAGTGAGTTAATCAATTGCTTGATCAAATTTAAAAAGTGCACAAGTGCTAATGATGTAGAAGTTAGAAAGATCAGTAAATGACTTTGTTGGACACAGATTTAAGGGTTACCAGGATTTATTCCGCCCCGGCCAAAGCGTAGCACCTGATGGACTCGCGTCCCAAAATCAAGTGTGTCAAAAACAGTTTACACAGTGTACATATAATTTCAATATATTGCGTTACAAGCGAACAGGCGGTATATTTACGTTATACATTGTATTAACCTTTTGAACAGTCAACCTTTTGAACTTTTTGGATACAAGGCAATTCATTAAAGCATATACTTTAAACCCTTGCAAAGTTTCAGTTTCTCTGCAGGTTTGCTCCTTGCGGTTTCTTTATCTGTCTTACTAATCAGCAAGCAGGCTATAGCACAGGAAGGAGAGGGTGAGTGTGATGAGGACAGATGTCTGTGATGGGAGGGGGGGAGTGAGTGAGTTCAGGGTCAACCGCAGTTTTTACAAGTACACCGAACATGAGATATAGAGAATGATTTTTAGCCAATTGTAAATAGGCCCACATAACTATGGCCACATAAACTGACCCTCATTGTCACTTTATTATCTGTTTGATGACCACTGTTTCACAACCACTGTTTCCTGGCAACGCTCATGCCCTGTTTATGCAGGCTCTAAGCGTGTTCACAACCACTGCTCAAAACACAATACACAGGATCATGATGATTGTAATAACTGTGCAGTACTCCTGACTGGAGACAGTGCTGCACCCTGTAAATGTAAATGTGATCCAACAGTGTGTGTTTTTTTTTCTGTTGTGGCTGCCCAGACCAGTTGGGTATATCCTCTTGAGTGAAGAAGGTCAGATATTGGCTTCTTTGCTCTGCACAGAAAATCTTCATTGAAATCTCCACAGAGTATTATAGGTTGGCAATCCATTCTTTCCAAAGATTCCAAGAGGCCCAGCAGGTTCGTAAGGAATTGGTCAATACTGTAATCCGGTGGCCTGTAAACAACAGCGATCAAAGCTTGTACAGGGGACTCCAGTTTGACAACCAAGAACTCCAAGTCAGTCACATTGTGATGATACTGCTTTTCAAAGGCCTTGAAATGGTTTCTGACATACAAGGCGACACCTCCGCCACTTTTACTTGCAATGTCAGGAAGGTTCGTGTACGA